>OZ024744.1:74982497-74997497 GCA_964016885.1 Eledone cirrhosa | reverse complement strand
CTTGGATCTTGCTGTCGAAACGGCCGGAGCTCATCCCTCGTGGTCCTGACTCTTTTCCCATATATATATATATATATATATATATATATATATATATATATATATATATATATATATATATATATATCAACAAGAAAGATGAAAAGAAAACCTTCAACACTTAATTATAAAATTTAAATTGTTGATCCTTTTAAAATTCTTTTTAATTGCAATATTCTATATTTGATAAGATGGATTACATCGATACATCAAAATCGGTAATGTTTTATATATTTTATATACATTATAAAACTCCCATTAAAAAAAAATTGTTCCTTTTTTTTTCCAATAATGTCACTTTGACGGATCAACGAAAAAAAGAAAAACATTATTTAAATATATTTTCCGTGTGGTTTCCAAGTCTACCTTCTCTCTATAATCACTGTTTTGTATATAATCTTACTCTCTTTTCATATATATATATATATTCAATGATATTAAATAAATGAAAACTATATTTATAAAACCATATTCATTCTATTATATATATTTCAAGGGTACCAAAACTTTGGTACGCTTTCATCAGATAAAATACAAAGTTTGTTTTATAAATGTTGACATAACCAAGAAAAATACCATAACTGTTCAAGTTTTCCTTGGATATATATGGATATATATATATATATATATATATATATATATATATATATACACACACAACATATATATATCAGAGAGAGAGAGACAGAGAGAGAGTGAGAGATAGTGTGTGAGGGAGAGAGTTTTAGAAAGATGCTACTCCCTCTTCTTACTTTCGCCTCTTTTTTTCTCCTGATTATTATTTGTCTATGATTTCACGATATAATATTGGTGGATTCAACCTAACACCCAAGGAGGATGCATGTATAGATCTCTGTGTATATATATATATAAACAACCCCTTTTCAGCATGACTGATATTTGACACGAAATCTACAAAAGCTTTAATATAATAGATTTTTATATAAAGTTTTGTTATATTGATGGTAACATCTTTCAGATAACCAGTTCTAGACAGTCTGAAATGCATTACTTACATTTATACAGTGACGTGAATTGAAATATCTGATACTCAAATTACAACTAAGAATAATTTTGTCTGTCATCAAAACATATGAACCAATAGAGTTCAGATTATCGTAGAACCTGACAATCTGTATTATTTTATAGGGATGGAGTTGGGGAATATTAAAGTTGGTTATATTCAAAATATAGCTAGTGATGATGGCGTCAGTTTTCACTGAGTTGAATGTGTTTCTCAATATTCTTTAATTCTTTGGAGTAACTGATGCAATTTGATATCAACTCCTACAAAATACATTTTTGAAATCTGTCACCATGTGCAACCAAAGAAAACGTGTAGATTCTCTTTAACTTATTTCAAATATCTTTCATAGATCCAGGTGCCTGTCACTTTGAGATGCAATGTGTGTATTGCATCGGGATAACTGTGGTTGAACTACTTCTATACAACTGTTGGGTTTGTAGTCATTTTAAAGTTTCAGGTCAGTCACGATCAGAGAACTACAATCAGACACATTCAAACAATGATCAACATATGATTTTGTATAAAAAAGATTTCACGCCTCACGTTTTTGATGTAAGGCAAATTAACGTGTATACTTAGTATAACAAACAACTAAGCTGGCTTGTATTTTATATTTAGCTTATCATATTTGCCTGCTTTGGTATTCAGAAGAGTAGAGATGATAAACTATGTTCAATACAAAGAACAATATTGGCTTTTATTTTATTTTTCAAAATACTGTGGAATATTCCTTTCAACGAGATGAACTAAGCGAGCGATGTTCTTATGCTCTTGGACAAACTTATCAAAAGTAAATCTGAAAATAAATTCTTAATCAACTAGGCGGATAAAAATGATTCGAAGATATAAATCACATTGTTCATATAAAAAATAAGTGTATACATTTGGAATTTAGATACAATTTCTTCATCAATACAATGTTCTAAACATTTCTCAAGATATTATTTATCACTATAAAACAAATAAATAATGTATGTACATGGTCTATTTTAACCAACTAGATATAGCAACCAACCATGCTTCAAATCATATGTTACCGTCATGAGTTGATGAATGAAAACACTGGATAACGTGGTTCTAGAAAAAGTTAATGTCAGAACGGTCTTTGATTAATAATCTGCTCACTCAGTTACAACAATGACAGAAACAACAACAACAATGACATAATTAACGCCAAGACTATAAACAAATTATTTTGAGGGGTTCTATAAAATAAAATATATTAAGCTATACCATAGCAAATATCAATAAAAAGCTCTTTGCAAAACTATGTATATGGACGCTTAAGCATATATAAAACACGCATGCATAACCATGCACGCACATACAAACACACATATATGCATACTCAAGCATAAATACGCCCATACACACCTCCGAAAGAATACTTACTTGTTTCTATAAACTTATCGTTATCTTCTCGAATGTTATGTGTGTGTGCATAATTGTGGCCAATAAACACACACATACAAGCATACACACACACAAACACATACATAATCACACACCCATACACATATAAATATATATATATATGCATATGTATATACACACACACACACATATATATATATATATATATATATATATATATACACACGTATAAATCCGTTTTCCTATATATCTCCGATAAATTGTATGGACATAGTATGTATATAAACTCCCACCCCACCCACCCCACACACACATAAATATGCATATATACCTACATACTATATATAAGTTTATAAATAACAAAACTATTTAAATTTGGAAGTGATTATATATATATATATATATATATATATATATATATATAGAGAGAGAGAGAGAGAGAGTGGGAGAGGGAGCGAGAGAGAGAGATAAGAGAGTGTGTGTCTGTATGTATAAATATATAAAATATAGTTATTCCTAATAGAACTCAATCTCTTATAAAGTAAATGAAGAGAAGTAAATACAAACATATAGAATGGAGAAAATGGAGAAAATTCCTGTTTGGAAAATATGTTTTGAATAAGTTATGCATTATAACATGAACAATATAATCATGTTGAAAAATTATGTTTGTTTAGCAATCAATAAACAATATAAGATTAGTTAAATTCCGAGAATAAATATATTACTTACGTGTCTTTTCATATATATATTCGTGATCATCTTTGAATTATATATATTTTATTGACTGCACACACAATCACACACACACACACGCACAGCCACACACACGCACAGCCACACACACACACGCACACACACGCACACGCGCGCACACACACACACACACACACACACACACACACACACACACACACACACACACACACACACATACACACACACACACACACACACACACACACACACATATATATATATATATATATATATATACATACCCTATATATATAGACTCGCGCATGCATGCACGCGCGCATGAAACGCATATATATATATATACGCAGAAAAACTCGTGAGTTGGGTTCACTATATCTCTCATACTTTCTCTCTTTCACACATATACATACATACATAAACATGCCCTTCTACGCATGCCCGACCCCCGCTCTCTCTCCCACTCTCTCTCTCTCTACCTTCCTATATATATATATATATATTAGGTCGTCATATATGTCGTCACTGTATTTGTGTCTAGTTATGTTTATATATAATATACCCACTTCAATTTATATAAATCCAATTCGAAACTAAGTAACTCACCTCTTGATCGCTATAATGTGAATCGAAAGTTTCATGAAGAAGAACGTAATTGATGCCATGTATTGAAGACTATCGTCCTCATTCTTTAGCCAGCTGCAATATGCGAATCATGACATTTGTTCCTACCTACCTACCTACCTATTTTCATACCTACTTACCCACCTATCTACCAACCTTACTACCTACATACCTACCTACCTACCTACCTACCTACCTACATGCCATAAAATGTTGTAATCATGAATTAAATAAAATAAAATATTTTTTACTAAAATCCTCGTCATTTTCTATGGGTACTACATGGTTATACATATATATTGATTGATCCTTATTTAGAAGAGTGCTATTTCTTCACTGAACATTGTATGACCAGATGCAAGCAGGTGTCTTCTCAGCTCCGCTCCTTATTTTTCAAGAACTTTATCATATGTAACACATGATTTGTCTGTCTTTTGGCACAATCGTGGGACCGGGCGGTGGAACCGTCCCGCAAGCTGTTTGATTTGTGGACAATAATTCTGCTTTTGAGAAAAGAAATCGGCTACACAGATTGTACTATATTCCTGATGTATTGCTGTAGGTAGACCGCTTGAGTCGTGCTTATGGAGCGAAAGCGTCAAATCAGTGTGAGACACAACATCTATTCTTGACAATCTTTCTTCATGATCGAATGTCTCCAATGCCTTCAAGTTATCCTTACCCTCATCAATCTCTAAAGCTTTGGGATTGCTTTTTATAACATCCTTAAACCGCTTCATCGGTGTATCCTGCGGCTTTTCCCATATGGTCTACTTCTCATAAAATGTCTGTTAAAGCAGACTTCCGTCGTCCATTCTGACAACAGGACCAGTGCATCTGATTCAAAATTATTCTTTTCTCAATATTGGTGCTACCCGCTTTCTCAACTACAGCAGTATTAGATGTATACGAGGGCTATTTGATTTTCATGATGTACCAGATACCATATCAACTGCTTCATATCATGCATGTAATTGTCGAAGTTTAGCACGCATATAACAGAGCTATAAGAACATAGGTTTTACACACAGAAAGCTTTTTGTTTCTTGTGATACCCTGTCTGACCTGATTTGCGTCTCGAATTTCCCAAAAGCAACACTAGCTTTCGCAATCGTATGATTTATTTTAGCATCCATGGCACTATCTGTACTAAGCATATATATATATAAGAACATAATCCCCAGTCACTGAAGAGGTCACATAATGTGTGACGAAAGAACTTTGACAATATATGAACAATCATCTGGTTGTGGAACCAACCAACCAACCGGAAATTTATAAATTCCTAAATTTATTAATTTAATTTATAATAAATTGAAGTGAAAGCAACTGGTGCGTGTGTTTCTTATTGGCAACATGACCCTCCCAAAGTATAACAATATCGGTTTCAACACACATTTTCAGATAAAGAATCTTGCTAAACAAATTCAGAAACGAAATATATATATATATATATATAAATGTGTATGTATGTGTGTATGTATATATATTCACACATGTGTATGTATGTGTGTATGTATTATATATTCACATATGTTCTAAGATCAAACTTATTTTTAAAGATTTGATAAAACTGATGTACCAACTGGTATATATGACAAATTGTAATTCCACTTAATTTAACGATCATACAATTATAAAAATATACATTCTGTCAGATAAAAATAAAAATAGTCTTTGAATATAACTCTGTGCTTTTTCACATTTTACCTATATATATAGTGAAATAAAATAACAAGGACGATTGGTTACTCCTTCATTACTTTTATTGGCTGGTGACGCGCGTTTCGCCACTGATCAGCTCAAGGTTCTATCTGTATCGATCTATCCCGACTCTGTAATCCACGGCTCGTCAGACCCATTTTAATGGCAATAGAAAAAACCCTCGCATTGCCTAGGACAACAAAATTTCCGATTCGATTAGTGGTTTCTAGGAAATTTACGAATTAGCATCGAGCATTACATGCCATTTTCATTTTCAATATAAATGCTACTTAAACTTCGTAAGTAGCGTATAATATTTCATTAAAAATTTGATTTATTTAACAGAGGACACAGCACTTACAGCAGGACCATTTTCGGGGAATTGAGGAAATGAGGAGGACCTTAAATTTTTTGTCGGCGCCCTATTGACGCTTTGTGCTTACACCACGCGCAAATCCTGGCTCCGTGTACGTTACCGTGTTATTGACACCGTAACACCTGCTGCAGCTGTGTTGCTACTCTGATTTCGTCATCTCAATATCCCTACTTAAACGTACATCCCTTCTTGGTTTTCACACAATTGACTACGTCGCTCCTTCAGATTGATGTGTGTTCCCCATCCGTGACGTCATTTGTGAACAAACTTTACGACATACATCGCTCCACAACACTTACTTACTCCTTTCGCATACAGTATTTCCGCAATCAGCCCACTGACACTGCAACTACTGGATTCGGGCCTGCTGGTGTTCTACGTTTCCAGTAGATGAACAATCATTCCCTGAGTATAAGGGAATTCAAAAAGTACACAGCTACATTCCTCAATCTTTGCATATGTGTGTTGCTATTTCACGTGTCCTACCCTGTGCAACGCCGGGTCCAGCTGCTAGTCAATAATAAAATAATTATTAATATAAATAAAATAAATGTGTTTAGCATATTGAAAAAGATCGAAAGTAAAATGGTTTAGCCTACTAGACGGTAATATTAAAGTAAAATCTAGGGCAAGTATTTTACTATAACTACGCTAGTACTTAAGTCACTTTGAATTACCGTTAGGAGTATAGATTTGATTTACTTAAGAAATCCACGTTTTGTCGTGCATTTGTGGCGGTGATTATATTTCAGGTATTTATAGTGGAATGGATGACGTGCGTAATTACTATTTATTATGCAATATAATGGGCCTGTGTTTTTCTTAGGTACGTATGTATGATCCAAAGGGGTCACGTGGGCTGTCCGTGTGCAATTAGGTATTGACATTTGTTTAGTGGAGTGCTAGTGTGAGTGTTGTCATTTTAATGCCGCTATCGTAAATAGAATGCTGTGGTACGTACCTCTACAGGAGTAAATTCGTAGGACTGAAGGGATGGATATGCAGCTCGGGTAGGTAAAGAAGAGCAGCTTATGTACTGGTTTCACGGGCTAATAATTTTGTTTACGAGCTTTTGCTGTGTGTATTTATGGGTGCTAATTAGGTTTGCTGATGGTATCCTAGATCGTGAGAAGGTCTGAAGTTGAGGTATGTTTTGTAAATCCGGTGTTTGCACGAGGTGACGAGTTCATACTTTTTATTTAATAATTGTTCCTTGGCGAACAACATTTGGATTATTTCCACGGAATTCAAGAACACAAGGTCCAACACAGCGACCCCGATATTGATGCAAAAACAAGCAACCACACAAAATTGATTCTAATTGATATTGCGATCCATCAAGACCACAATGTGACTGAAAAGGAAATGGAAAAGATTAATAAGCATGTAGACTTTGCAGGTGCTATTAGAACTGAGTATCATTTAGAATCAAGGCGTGATAAGTGTCTCTGGCGTGCTATACACGGTCCCTAAACGTCTTACGTCTTTGGATCAAAAGCCTTGGGATCCTCGACTTCATAGGCAATGCCTGAAGTTTTGCCAACACTAGTACTGCCAAAATACTGCGTGATATATTGAGCCTCTGAAATCAGGGACTGATCTGAGGCCAACTAATATGCTTCAGCTAGCATCCGATTGCAAAAGATACCCCACAAAACTTATTGTTATTATAATTTATCTTTATTAACTTCAATGTGAAGGCGTATGGCTTAGTGGGTAGGGCATTGGGCTTGCAATCGAAAGATTGTGTGTTCGATTCTCGGACCAAGCGTTGCGTTGTGTCATTGAGCAAGACACTTTATTTCACGTTGCTTCGGTTTACTCAGCTATAGAAAATGAATTGTGACGACACTAGGTACCAAGCTGTATCGGTCATTGCCTTTCCCTTGGACAACATCGGTGGCGTGGAGAGGGGAGACTGGTATGCATGAACGACTGCTGGTCTTCCACAAACAAACTTGGCCGGACTTGTGCCTCAGAGAGAAACTTTCTAGGTGCAATTCCTATGGTCAATCGTGACCGAAGAGGGTCTTCTATTAATTTCACGTATTTATAAATAAGCTTTACTGTCTCTAATACCCCCACTAGACCACAGAGACAGTTACATATAACTACTGAAAATTGATATTTATAAACCTACTTTCGAAAATCCCAGTAAAACAAGATGCAGTGTCGTTCATGCCTTTCTTAATTTGATTCGTAGGTTTAGGGTCGATTTGTAAATAATCTGGGTCTTCCATAAACTACAGGCGGTGGATTGGCAGTATCGGTAGAGGGTCGGACACCATGCTTTGACGCATGGAGTTACGGCCCTTGCCATTCTGAGTTCAAATCCCACGGAGGTTAACTTTGCCTTTCATCCTTACGGGGTCGATTTTCCCTTTCCCCCAATTTGCTGACCTTGTGCCCAATGGAGAAATAATTATTATTGTAGACATTGCTAGTAAGTAAATTTTAATATACATTTAGCACGAAAAATCCAGCATGTGTCAATTTTATTTACTTCTTTCAGTAAACATGCTCCCTTTAACCAAGAACATTTATTTTATGAAATATATCATGCAAATACAGTTTAATAGAAAAATAAAACTTAGACTGAGAAGAATGGAATATAAGATAGGAAAATATAAAGAAAATAGAGAAAAAGAAAAAAAACTGGTAAAGGGAAGGAATGGTATGGAATATAGTGTCACGGAAGAATGGGAAGGGGTGGTGTTTGCGCTCTGGGCCCTAGGGCACGTTGGTAAAGGGGATGCGCCACGCGGACAAGACATCGAAAGCATTCCCGCGGACAATGGCCTGCGACACCCGCTACAACAGCCAATCACCTCGCGACACTCCTTCCCCAGACGGGCCACCGTCAGTCCGATTTTGCGGAGGAGTTCGAATATACGGAGTCCAAGTACCCCTGAGAAATAGTCATGCATGAAATTATTTTCTTCAGAAATAGCTACGTCCTTCCACCTACATAAATAAACCCTGCTGCCCTCTCCTCTTTTCTCATATACAACTAGTTTTCTTCCTTCATCTTCACTTCTCCTCCTCCCCCTATTGATACTCTTCTTCTTCTTCTTCTTCTTCTTCTTCTTCTTCTTCTTCTTCTTCTTCTTCTTCTCCACCCCATTCTTAAATTGTATCCATCTCCTCTCACTCCTCAGCAAGTGACCTATCTCTTTCTCTCCTTCCCTCTCTCACCAATTGTCCCCTCTTTGTTTGTCAGTCTGCCTCCCCACCACTCTCTCTCCTATTTATATATAAGTATGTAAACGTACATACATATATGTGTACAGACGTACAGTAGTATATACATACATGCACTCATATATATATGTACGTATGGGTTTACCGAACATTTATGGTAATGTTCGGTTTGTTTGTAAACAAACAGCCCGAATTACGCCATACAGTGCTCGGCAACCATCGTTGCTCTTTTGTTCAACACTGACAAAGGAACGATGTACTAGTTTAAAGCTTAATAGCTATCGTCAGCATCGTATACCTTTCTGTCAGATGATTGAACGTTTGAAAGTATATACTTTCCTTATGCATATTAACGGCTGAGCAGCCTAATTTGCATATTGAGTGAGTTAGTCGGCCGGGCATACCGAAAACGATAAATGGAAAAAAAAGTATATACTTTCAGACGTTCCATCATCTGTTGTTGAACAAAAGGGCGACGATGGTTGCCGAGCACTGTACGGTGTAATTCGGGCTGTTTGTTTACAAACAAACCGAACATTATAATAAATGTTCGGTAAACCCATGCGTACATATATATATGTGTGCATGTATGTATATATATACATACTACTGTGGGTCTGTACACATATATGTATGTACGTATACATACTTATATTTAGGTATCAGCCGTACTAAGAATGAGAAATGAAATTTCGTTTCATTCTTTTCCATTTATATATATATATATATATATATATATATATATATATATGAATATTTGTCGGTCTGTCTACATAACTCTCTCTATATAGATATGATTGTGTGCGCGCGCGCTTACGTTGGTGTTTGTATGTATATATATATTTGTGTGTGTCTCGAGTGGTGATCGTTTGTTTTACAAATGGTGAAAGCGTGTTCAATACAATACGTATATTGTACATATTTTATTAGAATCCAAATATTTTAAAAATAAAACTAGTTTCAGGTTATTAATTATTCGAGAAAAGGGCGGTGAATTGGCAGTATTCTTAGAGAGTTGGACGCCATGCTTTCTAGCATAGTTACGTCCCTTTACGGTCTGAGTTCGAATCCTGTCTCAGGTTAACTTTGCTTTTCATCCTTACGGGGTCGATAAAATAATGTACTGGGTAATTGCTGGCCTTGTGCCAAAAAGTAGAAACAATTAATTATTCGAGAAACTGAAGTAAAGAATCAGCATAGCAATGCTCTATATCACATCAACATATACTTTTACAATGTTACATCAACATTTGATTAGTTGCAAACACAATCTTTAGAAATTGTGTAATACATTTTTCATTTATGTCGATATATATATTTGCCATACATACGGACATATCCACACACATCATACACACATCTACATACACAAGCACATTTCCCTCCCCCTCCCCTCACACACACATGGAACTATATTGAGAGAGAGCGAGAGAGAGAGTGAGAGTGTGTGAAATTCCGATATAACGAAATTCATGGGGCATTAAAAAATTTCGTTATACAGAAAAATTAGTTCTAATGGAATTCTACCTGTATATATATATATATATATATATATATATATATATATATATATATATATATATATGTGTGTGTGTGTGTGTGTGCGTGTATGTGCGTATGTGTGTGTATGTGTGTGTACGTGTCAGTAATGTAAATCACCATTAATCCATTCGCTAATCGTGAACTGACTGTTTCAAAAATTCCATTTCCTGATATGATACAGAAATATATGAAAATGTTTGAAAGAGTTTACGGAAGAATATTTGAAAAATCGAGTAATTTCTTTCTATTCATATTTAGATAATAATGTAAGCATTGAAAATGATATTGGCTCATTCGAAATGTCTACTACATTGTTTTAACAGGCAATATTCATTGCTATTTTATAATATGTAGGTAGAATTTAACTTCCTTTCAAATGCACCTTAAAACTATCAATAACACAGATATTTGTGATTTTCTGTAAATACATACAAAAAAAAAAGGAGTTGTAAAATATAACCCGATCGTCACCAGAACATAACGTCAAGATAGCTTCGTTTCTACACTTCGTTTTTACCTGATCTCAACGTCTTCAACCTACCTGTCTTTACTCGGATATAAATTATATGTACGAACATTCAACGATCTTATTTAGGAAGATTTCCTAAAGTTATCGATTAGATGATAAACAACCAGGAAAACTACAATAAGCTCTATACATTTACTTGCTAGAAAAAAAGCACTTCATTTACTTGCTAGAAAAACTGACAGAATATTCGTATTTGAAAAATATACAATAGTAATTTTGAAAAGAAGAAAATTAAATAAGAATTCCAATTCCATGCCGCATTAAGAAATAAAATAATTCAAACCTAATCAACCTCATAAGCACTTGGGAATAAATTACCTAGGCAGAGTACAATACACGCAAAAACTATGAAAGGAAATTATAGATAGAGTAGATGGAGTAGACAAATATTTAAAACAGCTAAATGTATAAATAGGATATCCGAGTAACACGTTTTAGTGATAATATTTTCAACTGAAATCTAAATTCATTTGCAAAATGAGACATAAAGTTATGAAGAATAACAACTGCATTTTTATAATTCACGAGTTCAAATATCTTCTTTATTAGATTGTAACATAAAATCCCGCCGATTTCTAAAGACAAACAAATTATCATAACGGCGGGAATTTATGTTACAACCCAATAACACAAATACAGAATAGTTACAGTTTTTTGCAGCTAGCAAAGTATATTTAGTCGGGGAATTGGCAACATCATTCGAGTATAGGACATAATGCTTTGCGATAATTAGTTCATCCCTGTACCTTGAGTTCATAAACCAATGTAAACTTTGCCTTTCATACTTTCAGGGTCGATAAAATAAAATAACATGATATATATATAGATTATATTATATATTATATATATTATATTATATATATATATATATATATATATATATATATATATATATATATATATATATATATATATATATATATATACATATATGTATATATATATATATATATATACATATATATATATATATATATATATATATACATATATATATATATATATATATATATATATATATATATATATATATATATATATATATATATATATATATATATATATATATATATATTATAAATTAACAAAAACAATGAAATAAAAACAAAGAACAAGTTCCTTATATTAAAAAAATTCACCATTTTACGATCGTTTCTGGGATGTATATGTGTGTTGGTATGTATATCATATAGATCTATGTAAAAATATTTCAAATTATCAGAGGAAATATACATACCTTCACATATACAAGCCGTCCTCAGAAATTTCCCATTAAAGGGAAATTGTCTTATTAATAATATAGTCTATAAAGGTAAAATTAGCACTAAGGACTCCACTTATTCATATATAAGAGCTCCGTCTAACCAATTTAAAGTAAGATTTAATACCCACAAACATAGTTTTAAAAATGCCGCATTAGCTAATACAACATCCTTGGCTGAAATAATTAATAATTATAGAAAGAAGAATATTGATTACAAACTGACCTGGAGCGGGCTCAAAAGGGCCACCCCTTATCAAAATAGCAGACACGAGTGTAGGTTATGCTGCCAGGAACTTTTTGAAATCATGAAATCTAAGGATATCCTATTAAATAAGCGACAGGAATCATATCTTGCAATCATAGAATTAAAAGAATCTTCAAATATTATAAACCTAATTAATATACATCTTACTCTTATATTTTACAAATTAATATAATTGTTTTTTTAAATTTAGTTAACCTATAATTAGTATTTTACTACAGGGAACTTCATAATTTTATTTCCCTCTTTTCCTAAAATTAATTATCTAAAAGTATACCTATAAATTAATTTAATTTCCTGTTATGTATCTAGATTCCTTCTAGTTTAAATAAGATTGGTATTTCTCACTACTACGCTTATCCCAAAATTTTACTTTCCTTCGTTTTTAACAACACTCTTTAATAACATCTAATTCTTATTTATCACATTCATATGAATTAATATAACTTTATCCCTATAAGTATACCTATCAGTTAATTTAATTTCTTGTTATAGATCTAGATTCCTTGTGGTTTAAATAAGATTGCTATCTCTCACTAATACCCTTACCCTAAAATTTCATTTTCATTCGTTTTTAACATTATTCTTTAATAACTTCAAATTTTCGTGTACCTTTTACTATCTCCTTGGCTTGACCTCTTTTCATCCCCAAAGTATTCTTGTCATTCAAAACACAAGTCTGCACTCCTCTACCCCTAAATTAAATTTCTGCTACTACTATTCTATCAACTTGACTTCTAACTGCTTTTCTATTGGTCAATTCAAAACCTGTTCCTAAACAGACCTTTTATATTAAATCTTTGTTTGATTTTTTTCAATAAACACATCTCATCTTTTCTGAGGACGGCTTGTATATGTAAAGGTATGTATATTTCCTCTGATAATTTGTAATATTTTTACATAGATCTGTATGATATACATACCAACACACATATACAACCCAGAATCGATAGTAAAATGATGCTTTTTTAAATATAAGGAACTTGTTCTTTGTTTTTATTTCATTGTTTTTATTAATTTATCTTGACTGTTTTCCTATGATTTTTATCGAAAGTTTTTGAATGCATCTTCTCTTTTCATGATATTTGGATTACATTGAATTCTTCATACGGATTGGACACTACCGTATATTTTGGTAGATTTCTCTCTCTCTCTCTCTCTCTCTCTCTCTCTCTCTCTCTCTCTCTCTATATATATATATATATATATATATATATATATATATATATATATATATATATATACATATATATATATACATATATATATACTAGCAGTTTAGCCCGGCGTTGCTCGGGTTTGTTCATTTGCTATGAAAAGTTACATACAGGTAAACGTGGCTTGAAAGCGAATAAGCTTATCAATTAAGTGCATAAAGCATTTGAACCGGTTATTAAATGTTACGAACCAATTAGTATTTTGGAGAATCAATGATGGGTTAATAATCTTCCAATAGCGAATTTAGCAGACCAGAGTTGCAAGATGGTGGCCCTGGTGCCCCTGGGTGTCAGATCTGTCCGCCAGATCTCACACCCAGAAATAGTTTTCCAGACGGCATAGCTCCAAACCTCCAACACCTGCACCAACATCTATAGCACCTCTTTGTAGACGATATTGCGTGTCATCCCTTGAGGAATGTAAGCAAAAGGTCCATTCCTGTTCCCTACGCGGGAACAGGCAACATAAAGTTGGCCATGGGAGAAGCATGGCTCCCCCAAATGGATGCCCACCACCGACAATATTTGCCCCTTGTGATTTGTTAAAAACATGGTCTCACCGGGAATTGGGAACGGGATATCTGTCGCTGTTGGGTAGTAGAGAGAGTGAATAAGCGTGTCAGAGAGAGGGTTACAGCATGTATTTAGTTTTATCGATTTTTTTCATGGAAGCAGGACATTTTTGGTAAAGTTTACGACGCGTTGACCATCTTTGGTAAATTTGGAGCACATAGGAAAAAAAATCATCAAAATCAGTAGAGAAATGTGGAAATGTACAAAAATCATACACATACACAGACAGACATCTTCCGTTATATATATATATATATATATTGTTATACTTTGGGAGGGTCATGTTGCCAATAAGAAACACACGCACCAGTTGCAGTTGCTTTCACTTCAATTTATTATAATAAATTTATAAATTTCCGGTTGGTTGGTTGGTTCCACAACCAGATGATTGTTTATATATTGTCAAAGTTCATTCGTCACACATTCTGTGACCTCTTCAGTGACTGGGGATTATTTTCTTTGTTTTTGTGCCTCTCCGTTGTTCTGTCCCACGCCATCTTGTTTTTGTGGGACAGAACAAAGGAGAGGCACAAAAAACAAAGAAAAGAATC
>OZ024744.1:74927497-74974997 GCA_964016885.1 Eledone cirrhosa | reverse complement strand
ACCCGGCCTGGCGACATGCCACTACACTTTCGGGCCACATATGGGACCACTAAAATAACAACATAACACACAATCTTACTTTGAGCTTACTGTCCAGGGCTAACTCCTACAAGGGAGGACGCCGTCCGTGTAACTTATGCTCGGAGGAAACAATACAAATGTTGTTTACGAAGGACCAACTCCTAAACAAAAAAGACGAACTTGTAACTGCATGTAAACACCGATTGCATAGGACTTACCTCGGCCTCAAACCCCCTCATGACCCGGGTAGGTAGAAAATGACAGCAACATCCTTCTTTTCCACACTTGCCGAACAAGATTGGGGAAACTCCAAGCATATATAGGTAGATGTACTTCTTTTCTTTTTCCCTTTATCTCTTCCTTTCACTTCCTTCCACTCCCTCTCCCCTTTCTTTTCCTTTTTCCTCTTTCGCCCATCCTGAGGCAGCCCATTGTAGACTCAGTAACCCCATCCCAGTAAATTCTATATAGCATTGGCCGAAAACGCAAAACCAGCTAAAAATATAACAGCTGCTTTAGACTCTAGAGATTTTTGTTATCTGCTACTATTTAATTTTTTTATTATTTTTTTTTATTTATTATCTTTTAATCTCAATTTATTTACCTTTTAATTTTATAACGTCCTACTATCAAATTCCCCCAGAATTCATTATTTTTCACCTGTTTTCTACCAAGCCTAATTTCATATACACTCCTTAGAATTTGCTGTATAGAATTCACTTTCAACGCTGACCCGCTCCACCGACTCCCTCATTGTTCTACAGGTAAATTCAGCCACCCCGACCTCCCACCTACCACCAAGAGAGACTTAATTGTGTTTACAAGAAATTCTGACCAATCCTTTTGACAACTACAATCTTCTCATATAAGGAATTACCCCTTCAAAATTTCGGCTATTTATTACCTCGCTAAAAATTCTAATTTAGTCCAGAAATAGCCATCGAAACGGCTTGAGCTCTGCCGTCGAGGTTAAACATTTTCCTATTACCCACACTACTACCCTAAGTATTGAGCACTCTGGTGCGTTATGATCCACCATAGCTAGAAATAAGATTAGACAGGTAGTAGACAGGTACACTATGAGACAGAGCAGACCAGAGGCCCAACAACTTAGGAGAAAACCTGTAGAAGGCTTGGTTAGCCTCAAGCAGCGCACAAGGGATGGTGAGGTAGTGTGTCTACCCACAGATAAGTCTGGTAGGATGTCAATAGATAGCATGCCGAACTACATCGAGGCAATGCAACCCCACATCACCAACACGAGCGAAGTTGCACAACTAACACACGATGGGAGAGAAAAAATCCTCAACGCTCACATGATGATGTGGACTGACATCCTAAAGCCAAGCAGACGCACTGCCAACAACTTCCAGGCGTCTAACAATGGCATACCACCCTTGTATGGGCTCCGCAAAGACCACAAGACAGTCGACGACCCGACAACAGGACCACCAACAAGACCCGTATGCGGAGCTAATATAGCTAGCAACTACAGGATCTCCTACTTCCTCTCAATGGTTATACGCCCCATAATCAAGATGTCCCCAGATGTATGTGAAAGTACAGAGGACCTCCTCAGCAGAATCAGTGAGTGCAACAAAAACAGGAGCCTATCCAACTGCATAATAGGCAGCATGGATGTGGTGTCACTGTACCCATCCATTAACATTGATTTTGCTGTGAAAAGATGTGTGGAGATGATCATTGAGAGTGAGGTGGAGTTCTGCGACGTCGACACAGACGAACTGGGCCTCCTACTTAGACTTACCTACGACACTGACTACCTAGACAGCCATGACCTTAGATGTTTCTGCCCTAGTAGACCTATAAGAGGTAGACCCCCCACCATAACCTCAATGGCTAAAAAGACTCCCATAGGAAGGTGGATTGGGTGGACCAAAGCCATACGGACCCCCCAAAACACTGATCAGGTAAGAAAAATGGTCGCACATGCAATAGGGGCTAGTATCAAAACTACCCTAAAGGGCCACATATTTAAGTTCAATGAGAAAATCTACACCCAAAATGAGGGAGCAGCCATCGGCGTCAGCATAGCTGGTGATGTTGCCAACCTTTTCATGGTATGGTGGGAAAGGAGACTTAAAGATCTCCTTAATGAAAGCTCCATAGACCTCATCATGTACTCTCGTTATGTAGACGATATCAATATAGTTATAAGAACACCCCCACTAGAGAGCACTAACAAGTTTGATTTAGAACGTAGCACGATGGAAAGCATCCAGCAGCTAGCTAATTCCATACACCAGAGTATAACTGTAACTATAGACTTCCCTTCCAAACACCCTAACAATAGACTACCTGTATTAGACACAGAACTCTGGATTAACACTATAGACGAGAGAGCCCAAATTCTCCACTCACACTATGCTAAACCCATGGCCTCCAAATACCTGATACTCAAAAACTCAGCAATGTCCAGTAGTGCTAAGTTTAATATTCTGATCGCAGATTTGGTACGAGTGATGAAGAATGTGTCCAGCATGTGCGACCCAACAGAAATGGAAGGACACATCCAACACTTCATCAACCGCATACAGTTCTCTGAGAGACAGAGTCAGAGTATACAAAGGAGCCATGGAAAAGTATAAGACCCTCATAGAACTGGACATGAAAGGAATTTGCCCACTATACAGGAGCAAATCATGGAATAGCTTAGATAGGGCTAGACATAAGATAGGGAAGGCCACATCATGGTACGACAACCAGAGATATCAGAGTGTCATGTTTGTGGACGCCACCCCTGGAGGGAAATTAGCTAACCAGTGTAGAAAGGCCCTGAGAAAGACCCACTTAAAAATAAAGGTGGTAGAAAAGCCAGAAACCACCATAAAATCCCTGATCAGCAAAACCTACCCTTTTAAGAAAACCCACTGTACCAATAGGAAGTGTATCATATGTAAGGTGAACCCCCGGATAAACTGTAAAACTAGAAACGTAGTCTATAGCATAAGATGTACAGAGG
Organism: Eledone cirrhosa; assembly: GCA_964016885.1. Classification (NCBI taxonomy): domain Eukaryota; kingdom Metazoa; phylum Mollusca; class Cephalopoda; order Octopoda; family Eledonidae; genus Eledone; species Eledone cirrhosa. The sequence goes on along the minus strand of OZ024744.1, from coordinate 74,971,993 downwards.
GTACTTGCAGAAACATGACAACAACATACATAGGTGAGACAGCTCGTAGCATAGGTGAAAGGATAGACCAACACTGGGGGGAACTAAAAGGACGAAAAAACGGGTCAGTACTATACGAACATGCTAAACAACAACATGACGGTAACATAGACAACATAGAAATTAGAATAATATCTAAACATAGGAATGACCCAGCAGATAGGCAAATCAGAGAGGCCAGTGAAATAGAAATTAGAAGGCCAAAGCTAAACAGAAAGAATGAGTGGAACAACAACAACACCCAAACAAACAACACTGACCTAAGAGAAGTATAAATAAGTAAATAAAATTAAATAAAATAAGATAAATAAATACATACACAAGCACAATAACAACAAGCACATAAACACACACTAGTCACCCAGCAGACACAACACTATACACACTAGTCACACATCACACATAGCACTATACACACACGCAAACGCATGCGCAAAGAAGACAAAATAAAATAAGATAAACAAACAAGCAAATAAATAAATAAATAAATATATAGACAGACTGAATAAAAAATGGCGTAGACATACAACACAACAGGAGGAACAATGAATATAACACCACTGACGATGTTGCAGATGTGCAACGAAAGATTTATGTAAATTATGTAAACTATATATATGTGTTTGTGTCTATATTGTATCTGTATTATTTTTGACCGTCGGTCAGTCAATGGCAACGTTGAGGACCGAGTAAGTTAGACCGCAGATATAAAAGACAGCGAGAAGCGAAAACCAACCAAACAGTGAGTGTGTTCTGTTATTAATTCTGGCAATATTACGCAAATATGACCCTCCCCAAATATAACAATATATATATATATATATATATATATATATATATATATATATATATATATATATATATATATATATATATGTGTGTGTGTGTGTGTGTGTGTGTGTGTGTATGTATGTAAAAGGTAAACAGAAATAACAACACAATCGGTGCAGTATATGGAAGGTATATGTTAGGTTAACGCTTGATATAGCCGGAAGAGGGTCCTAACGTTTCGGACGCTAGTCCTTCATCAGAAGAAACGATGAGAAATAAAATAGATTGAGGTGACGGGCGGGATGGAATTGGAAAAAATGTCTTTAGATAAAAATAATAGGTCCATTCATGTTGACACCTGTTGCAAAACTATTGGTGCTGGCGTTTTGTGTATGATTTGTGTTTTAGAAAAGTGGATGACCAACACCATTTGTTTATATATATATATATATATATATTGGTAAACGGAATAGAACATGCTGACAAATTGTTCACAGTTGAAAAATGGTTTAATTAGGAATAAAAGAGTATTAGTGCATACAATCACTAATACTCTTTTATTCCTAATTAAACCATTTTTCAACTGTGAACAATTTGTCAGCATTTTCTATTCCGTTTACCAATATATAATAACTTGTGTGTTACACCTCTATTCTTTTAACTATATATATATATATATATATATATATATATATATATATATATAGTAAAATAAAACAAGGACGAGTAGTTACTCCTTCATTACGTTGATTGGTTGGTGACGCGCGTTTCGCCACTGATCAGCTCAAGGTTCGATCTGTATCGGTCTACCCCGACTCTCTAAGTGTCAGAGCCCCTATAATGGTAATGGATAAATAATTATACATGGCGTGTGAGAATGTCTGATGTTCCTATGGTGGTCAGTGAATTTTGTTTTGATCGGTGGTTTAATTCATAAGGATGATTTTTCCTGCAGCGTAGGGGGGGGGGGGGGGGTATAAATTGGTGGTTGATATGGGTGGCGGTTTATCATTATATATATACATTTATATATATACATTACAAAGATTAAAAATATATATGTATGCACCCACACTCCATATATATATATATATGCAGAAGTTATATTTAATTTATATAATTTATTTAAAAGTATATAACTGACATAAAGCACTCAACAAATTACTGGAGTAAATATTCAATATATTAATAAATGGAAACTATATTTATAAAACCATAATTATTTTATTATATATATTTCAAGGACCACTAAGGCATTCTTGGTGCGCTTTCATCAGATAAAATACAAGATTTGTTTTATAAATATTGACATAACCGTGGAAAAAGCAACCTTGGCGGTTGAAAGTTTTCTGGATAGTAGAAAAATTCTGTGTGATTATGCAAATGAATGTCCGAAAGATTAAAAAAAAAAAACGTTTATTTAAATTATACTGTTGGAAGAAGAGAGAGAAAAATGGGGAGATAAAGAGAGAAAAGAATATTATTATATGTAGAGTTATAGTGGAGAAATAAAGTGAAGAACGAAGGAGCGAAGATATATATATATATATATGTATAAATTCAGCGAGAATCGTATTTCGTAGTAAAACACTGGTGGGTTATATCCATGATAATAGAGCACTCAGTCCATGGGACGAGTTTGGTAGAAGCAGTATCACAACAGTTAGTTCACCATACCGTGAACAGATGTTTCACCTTCGCGGATCTTTAGCTCGGTCTAAACCGATTTAGACCGAGCTGAAGATCCGAATAAGGTGAAACATTTGTTCTCGGTATGGTGAACTAACTGTTGTGATACTACTTCTATATATATATATGTGTGTGTGTGTGCGTGTGTGTGTGTGTGTGTGTGTGTGTGTGTGTGTGTGTGTGTGTGTGTGTGTGTGTGTGTGTGTGTGTGTGTGTGTGTGTGTGTGTGTGTGTGTGTGTGTGTGTGTGTGTGTGTGTGTGTGCGTTTGTGTGCGTGCGCACGTGCGTATGTGAGTTTGCGTACACACACACACACACACATATATATATATATATTTATATATATATATAATGGAAAATTTGAACAGGAACAAAACAGAGAGGCAGTACAACGAATGTTTATTAATTTCACGCTCTGGAGAGTGGGGTGGTGGTATATATATATATATATATATATAGAGAGAGAGAGAGAGAGAGATAGTGCCACAACAAATTTGCATATCATTCTCGAGGACGCGCGTTTCACTGAACGGATCTTTAACTCGTGTATATCTGCGGTGATAACTCCCGGTTTATTATCACTATATATAGATGTTATGCTGAATAATCATGATGTTACTAGTGAGAGTCATAAGTTTATTTACCACCCAATACTGATATGAACACGCAGGTATATAAACAAATACACAAACGAGAAAGATAGAGAATAATAGAGAGTGAAATAAAGAAAGAAAGAAAGAAAGAAAGAAAGCAACAACCAAAGAAAGAATAAACAAAGGAAGAAAGATAGAGTGAAAGATAGAAACAAAGATAAAAAACGAAAGACAGAAAAGAACAAAGAAAGAGAGAAAGAAAGAAAGATAGAAAGAAAGGAAGAAAGAAACCACACGTAAGATAGAAAGAAAGAGAGAAAGAAAGAAAAAACGAAAAAAAACAAAGAAAGAAAGAACGAAATAAAGAAAATATAAAGAAAGATAGATAGAAAGAAAGATAGAAAGAAAGAAAACACGTATGATAGATGAGATAATGTAATTAAAATTTCACGTGTATCTTCTCTATTATTTTTATAAATACTATTCCAATATATGTGATAAGACTTTCACTCTACTCATCGATTTTATTTTTCTCTTGTTGCTGCGACTGTTATATTTGTGGTATGCAGCATCTCGTAATCAGAAATCTCTTATAAAATGTTGAGTTCTGATAGCATTCTAGAAAATGTTCCCTTTCCATTTATTTCTTCATCTATTATTTCTCCATCTATCCTCTAGCAGAACTTTATTCTAATGAAACATACCCTATATTCCATTATTTCCATGTTCACAGCTGGAGTTGTTCGTTTCTTAAGAGTTATTTCATCTAGCGCACATCGTGGAGATTGAAACATTACTGAATTATTCTTGTAGTAGTTGTTGTTTTTGGTGTTGTTGTTTGTATAGCCCGGTCAAAACTGGCTGAGCCGGCCTGTAGCACTTAGATAATTGAACGAAGGATTAAATGTGATTCATAGGTTCAAAGCGCCATAATGACTATACTGCACATTTTGACATGCAGTGATTTATCTTGAGGAATGCAATCTTGTGTGGCATATTTTCTTGGTGTTCACGCTAAGACCTAGGTCAGTCTCGCTCAAGCATACTTAAGATCTAAGAGCTTACCGCTCTGAAAATGACATTTTTTACAGCCATCGTGCGTCTTGAACTTCATTATTCATGCCCTTCCATTTGTAAATTGAATCAAAATTGACTGCTATTTCTAGCACACACATCGACTACTAGAGTTAGTCTTGTTGGCGTATTGTTATTAGTATTAATGAATAACGTTACACGAGACCAAGAAGTCAATCATTACAATGGACAAATTAGATCCTTCATAAAACATTTATTACAACCCTCATAATTGTTAGAAATATTTATTGACACAGTCGGCACACAGAGAACTATACTATCAGTGGATTGAAAGTGTCGGTAGAGGGTCGGACGTCATGCTTTGACGCATAGAGTTACTGTCCTTGCCATTCTGAGTTCGAATCCCGCCGAGGTTAACTTTGCCTTTCATCCTTACGGGGTCGATAAAATAAAGTACCAGTAATGTTCTGAGATAATTGCTGGCATTGTGCCAAAAGTAGAAACAGCTATTATTATCCAAAACCTATTTTTATTATAGGGTGGTGGATTGGCAGAATCGGTAGAGCATCGGACACCCAGCTTCGAGGCATTGAGTTACGTCCCTTTACATTCTGAGTTCAAAACCCGCCGAGGTTAACTTGGCCTTTCATCCTTGCGGGGTCGATAATATAAAATACCATTCACGCACTGGGTCGATTTAATAGACATTCCCCTCCCCAAAAATTGCTGGCCTTGTTCCAATATAAGAAACCATTATTTGCTCGCGCAGAAACTTCCCGGTTTCTTTGAATTCTTTACTATACTCTGTTTAGTATTGTCTCTGATATAGTGTATCTAATAGCTAACAATAATTGTTTCTACATTAGGCACAAGGCCAGCAATTAACCAGTGCATTACTGGTGCTTTATTTTATCGACCCCCTTAACGATGAAAGGCAAAGTTTACCTCGGCGGGATTTGAACTCAGACCGTAAAGGGGTGTAACTATGCTGCAAAGTATGGCGTCTGACCATCTACCGATACTGCCAAACGCTTGTTAATTCTTTCTAGACTTGTCTCTACGTATAGTTAGATATTATTTAATAAAACTCTGGCGGTGGATTGACAGTATCGGTAGATGGTCAGACGCCATGTTCTGCAGCATAGTTACGGCCTGAGTTTAAATCCTGGAAAGGTTAACTTTGCCTTTTATCCTTACGGGGTCGATAACATATAGTACCAGTCACGCACTGGGGTCGATTTAATCGACTTCCCCCTCCCCCCAAATTGCTGGCCTTGTGCCTATATAAGAAACTATTATTTAATAAAACTCTAAAGTTTTGAAAACTAGAATATAAAAGTTTACAAAAAAAAAGTTGAACCATTTGAATTGAGTATTTACTGTCTAGGTGCATTAGATTGTTTGTTCACAAAACGCTAAGAGAAAATAAAATGCACACCTGACTGGACGGAAACATATTTTAATCTTAAAATCTCATATCCCGTTATTGCTTGACTTTATCATATTTTCATAAAACCATTTAAAATTAATTAAAACTCACAATTGTTACGCCCCTATGTTATGCTATATATGTGTAAAATGTTTACAAATGCACCTAGAAAAGCTTCAGGTAACATCATTTTGTCACGATACATTATTATTTAAATTGATAAAGTAAAAGCCTCTAGGATATAAACTTCTAAGTTCATACCGGCTCTTTGATTGTGTAATTGGACAGCCGTGTACACAATTTGCATCACTCAACGACTGTAGGGTGTTGTTTTTATCTTTTTATGTTTCAGTTGTTGAAATATTTTCCTCTTACCAGTGTATATATCTATCCTCCTTTCATACACACGCACACATGTATATCATGACTCATACGCAGTTCACTTTCCTGACATTTGTACATTTTTCTATGTTCTATACATGCACCTTTATTGAGTTGTAGTGCACAATAATTTCATTATTATAACAATGAAGGCTAATGTAAATTTACAAACGTTTCAGCAGCTTATGACAAGAACGCAGAATAAGAAGAGTGCTCAACAAAACACCAGGATACAAAACGAGTGATTGTGCCCATATTGTGGGGGTGGAGTTTCCATATAGATACAATACAAAAGAAGTAGGGCGATGCTTGAAAGAGAGGTCTGTAATAAGGAATACATTACGATATGTAGTATACGTTGTAATAACAGTTTCTGATTTAGGCACCAGGCTGAGTCCGACAATTCTTTTTCCTATTAGGGAGGGGGAGTCAATTAAATCGACCCCAGTCCATTACTGGTACTTTATGTTATCGACCCCGTAAGGATGAAGGGCAAAGTTAACTTCGGCGGTATTACTTTGCCTTTCATCTTTACGGGGTCGATAAAATAAAGTACCAGTAATGGACTGGAGTAATTGTTGGTCTTGTGCCAAAACTAGAAACAATTATTATAACGCATACGAGGGTGATGGATTGGCAGTATCGGTAGAGCGTCGGACAGGATGCATAGAGTCGACAGAAAATTTCAATGGAGCGGACCAGTGTTAGGGGATTATGCAATAAGAAATGTTTTACTTAAACAAGGTTTTCGTTGATGTAATATAGATTATCTGACCTAAAAGAACCGTGATCTAGTTAGTCAAATGACGCTGAAGTGTATTGATGGGATTGTCAAATACATTAGACAATGGGTTATTGATTATCCTTTAATAATTAAATTTATCAGTAATTTACTTGGTTATTTATGTTTTATACAATTGTAAAAGTAAGCAGAGCAACATGGAATTTACGACTCAACTCTTCAAATCTGATAGCATTTAACTTGCCCCAAATGGCCACCAAATATCCCACATTCTAATCTCTTAAAAACATGAAATGACACAGATAATGTAGTCCATTATACAGAAAACATTGGGGGGGGGGGTCGCTGATTAAACACCTTTTGGTCATAAGTTTACACGAGCAGGACTGTTCTTGGATTAAACAACAAAAGTATAGATTGTAAACTAATCTGGAAGTTCAAATTTAGTAATATATGGTAGATCTTTATTATCTTAGAATTCTTTCCAGAATGAATTCATTTGAATCCCACAACCACTTGAAATGATTTAAATCAGCTGATTTTAAGACCTACCAACTGCTACCAGACGCCATTTTCAGATTAAAGCGAACATTACAAAGAATGTTCATATTTCTACGTGTCAACAACATTTGTTTTATTAATAAATTGTAGGAGATTAAAAATTGTTCAGAGAAATAACATTGGTAATGGTTCTTGTTTTTTTCTTCTTTCTTTTATCTGTTTGCACATTTCCCTTTTAGTTCTACGTACCAACAGAAAATAACTTTTTCCAATCTGGGAAAAATTATTAGCTAAAAAATGTTGAAGTACGTCATATATGAATACAATGTTGAGAGAGGACTGAGATTAAGACAGGGAGTATAAAAGATTTTAATGCGCAACATTAGTCAGACAGAGGTAACTTAAAAATTGTTCTCGAGAAAAAGTCAATTAGATAATTTCTGTTATAGAGTAAGTATATATATATATATATATATATATATATAACGAAGGAATTGTGGTAAGGAACCAGGTGGACCATAAGGCACCAAAGTACTCAATACTTAGGGTAGTAGAGTGGGTAATAGGAACGAGTAGGACCCCGACGGCTGAGCTCAAGCCGTTTCGACGGCTAATTCTGGACTATATATATATATATACATATATACATATATAAGAAAGAAAGTGTGGTAAGGAGCCATGTGGGCCACAACGCACCAGAGAACACGATACTTAGGGTAGTAGAGTGGGTAATAGGAAGAGAGCCAGGGCCCCGACAGCTGAGCTCCGGCCGTTTCGACAGCTAGATCCGAACTCAATTCGGATCTAGCTGTCGAAACGGCTGGAGCTCAGCTGTCGGGGTCCTAACTCTTTTCATATATATATATATATATATATATATATATATATGTATATATTTAAATGGAAAAAATGAAATTATTTTCTTCAACACTGACAAAGGAACGATGAACTACTTTCTAGCTTGTTAGCTGTCATCAGCAACGTATACCTTCCTGTCAGTCGATTGAACGTTTGAAAGTATATACTTTCCTTACGCATATTAACGCCTGAGCAGCCTAATTTGCATATCGAGTGAGTTAGTCGGCCGGGCGTACCGAAAACGATAAATGAAAAAAATGAAATTCCATTTCTCACTTTTAGTATGGCTGATACTTAAATATAAGTATATATACGTACATACATATGTGTATACAGACGTACAGGAGTATGTATATATATACACACATGCACACACATATATATATATATGTACGTAATGGTTTACCGAAAATTTATTATAATGTTCGGTTTGTTTGTAAACAAACAGCCCGAATTATTAGCCGTACAGTGTTCGGCAACCATCGTTGACCTTTTGTTCAACACTAACAAAGGTCCTGATGACAGCTAATAAGCTAGAAACTAGTTCATCGCTCCTTAGTCAGTGTTGAACAAAAGGGCAACGATGGTTTGCCGAACACTGTACGGCTTAATTCGGGCTGTTTGTTTACAAACAAACCGAACATTATAATAAATGTTCGGTAAACCCATACGTATATATATATGTGTGCACGTATGTATGTATATACACACTACTGTACGTCTGTATACACATATGTATGTACGTATACACACTTATATTTAAGTATCAGCCGTACTAAGAGTGAGAAATGAAATTTCATTTTTTTCCATTTATAGTTCTCGGTACGGCCGGCCGACTAACTCAGTCGATATGCACATTAGGCTGCTCAGCCGTTAATATGCATAAGGAAAGTATATACTTTCAAACGTTCAATCGACTGACAGGAAGGTATACGGGGCTGATGACAGCTAATAAGCTAGAAACTAGCTCATCGTTCCTTTGTCAGTGTTGAACAAAAGGGCAACGATGGTTGCCGAACACTGTACGGCTTAATTCGGGCTGTTTGTTTACAAACAAACCGAACATTATAATAAATGTTCGGTAAATCCATACGCACATATATATATGTGTGCCTGTATGTATGTATATACATACTACTGTACGGCTGTATACATATATATATATATATATGTACGTATACATACTTATATATATATATATATATATATATATATATATATATATATATATATATATATATATATATATATACATATACATATATACATACATACATATATATATATACATATATAGAAGGATGTTTTCAAAAAACAATTGTATAAGACGCGTAGAAAATTTCAATATTCATGTGAATGGGATAATTTGTGATGCTGAATCAAATGTGTATGAACAACAAACGGTCAACGGTAAAGAGACTGATATAGATAACGTGCATATTTGTATTTTCATCGAAATTATTCTTCAGTGACTAAGTAAAAAATCTAAATATGAACGACAGATAGAATACGATCGCGAATACAAGCAGCCGAAAAGGGTTTCCTCCGAAGGGTCTTCGGGGTAACGTTACTAGAGAGAGTGCGTAGCTCGGAGATCAGAGAATGATTCAAGGCAGAACTGCTACTTCTCCGAATTAAGATATCACAGATCCAGTACTATGGACATGTGTCGGACGTTGGTAACTCCTCCGCAAGCGCTTGTTGGCGACGAAGGTGAACATCAGGAAGCCTTGTCGTACGGGATGTTGGTGACTCAACCAGCCGGGAGAGACGTCTATCAGCGAGTCGAGATTCGCGCTCAGCAGGTGTTTCCTAGAGTTAATTAAAGTTTCCTAGAGTTAATTAAAGTTTCCTAGGGTTCCTAAAGTTAATTAATGCTACTGGTTATCTAAACCAAAGGCACTGTGCCAATAGTAAATGAGAAAAGTGTAATATGAACAAAAGGGAATCAAGGTAAGACAATAAATTTAATATAACTACGATTAGAATGTTGTAGTTGCTTAAAAGTGGTGGCAGTTAGGATAAACGCAGTGCTTGCTAACATTAAGGGAGAATATTGCATAAAGGATTAACCAATAGTGAATGAACGCATACCTGAGAACGCCTAATTCGTCGTCTCAAAGCAGTAGCTGTATCTGTTTTGGAGGTAAGTCTTGATCGTTTCCGTGTGGGCATAACGACGTGTAACGAAGCTGTTAGGTTAGAGAGGGGTGATTAAGTACAGAGAGAGATGACACTAGATTCGGTAGCATGGTTACTGGTGAATGGGAAGATTTGGAAATATGATTATAATAACTTACCGAATTTTCCGGCCTATAACGTGGACTTAAAATACCCAAATTTCATCATAAAACAGCTCTGCGCTTCATACTCCGATGAGCCTTATGTATAAATAATACAATGGTAATCAATCACGGCTCTAAAAGAAGTAATAGATCTAGACTAAAAGTAAAGAAGATAGCATTTTCCTGGTTGGCCTTACACGCCGTTGTGCGGACCTTATTTTAAATGATACGCCTTATATCCCGGTGAGCCTTCTAGAGCGGAAAATACGGTATCTATTGGAAAATAATACGAATTCATGACCAAGGTGTGACAAAATTGGCGTCTATACAGTGCCTGAAACAAACCTGTCCCAAACCCTGGGATCTTTCTCGTTAAGTATCCACCCAAAAGGAACCGTTTCTTAGTTACAAAAAATAACTAAAGTGAATAGTAGCTATATTTCTGACATATCATGCCCAAAAGAACAATATATTCAAACAATTTTCTAAAGTACATTCAATCTATCTTTTTAACCGATGTCTTAATAAGCAAATTATCGATTTTTTATTAGCTGTCAGTTTTTATCTGCATGCAGGTGTGTACGTGTGCGCAATAAGTTGCACTGCATGCAGATGGTCTATGACAACTAATTAAAAAATTAAACAACAATAGCAATTTGCAAATACGCTCATAACATTTAGTCGTAAACAAAACAAAAAATGCCATTAGAGGTGGGCTAATAATGGAAAAGGCACAAACCCTGGTGTACTTATGTTTAAAAACCCGAAAACTTACTCAGTTCCTGTGCTGTGACAGTAGTGTTATGAATTAAGTAATTTTTTAGAACATTTTGGTCAAATTATTTTTAGTAAATGTTTTTTCAAAAAGCATGATTATTTAAGACTGTTTGAAAATTTACTCACCGCTTTTAGCTTTTGGTATCACAAAAGACACCATTAAATTTGGTTTCCTTTCAGATAGGCATAATACTGTATTTGAACTTGAATAAGGGGGAATATGAAAAGTTTAACGCTAAGATGTCGACAATCCCCTAGTTCCAATGGGGATTTTTAAATTTAAGGAAGGCGAAAAATGAATTATATTTAACTGAAATGGCATGCAAGTAGTCTAAATAAATAAGCACTATAAACTATAAATAATTGTCTGCCCTAACTCTTAAAGGTCTCATTTAACGCATGATTTATGAGTTTAAAAAAGCTTTCTGTACTCTTGCAGCCTTCGAGTAACTCCTAATGGATATATTATTGTGGTAATATCAAATTTCATTGAAATCGGACGAATTCTGAAAATATCGAATTTAATGTAGCCCACGTTCATCCCAGGATCAAAATACACACTTGCGTCGAGTTTCACCGAAATCGGACGATTTTTGAAAATATCGATTTTTGGCTTCTGGGGCCCCGATTATCGGGTCGAGTTTTATATATGTGTCAAGTTTCATGAAAATCGGATGAACGGTGTAGCCTGCAAGTTCGGAAAACCAAACAAACAAACAAACAACGCCCAACTTCACTTCATATATATATAGATATACACATTGAGCTTAAATGTGTTATTGATTGACAATCTCTCTTCAGTTAAGTTGTATGTATGTATGTATGTATGTATTATGTATGTATGTATGTGTGAATGCCTGTATGCATATACGTTTGTATGTACGTACGTATGTATGCATTTAAGTATATATGTATGTATGTATGTATACCTGTATATATTTATGTATGTATATACGTGTGTATCCATATAGTTACTTTCTACTTGAGCTCTCCCTCCTCTCTCTCTCTCTCTCTCTCTCTATATATATATATATATATATATATATATATATATATAAATCAAAGAGAGAGAGAGTGAGAGAGAGAGAGAGAGGGGGAGAGAAAGCGAGAGATAGATAGATAGATAGAGAGAGAGAGAGAGAGAGAGAGAGAGAGAGAGAGATGTTTGCTTTAAATTAAAAATTTAACACACGTTTTTGATTATGAAAATGAATCTAACAAGTTGAGCATATAAGACCTTGGAGATATCCGATATACGTCATGCGGGATGTGAAGTCACACGAGTGAAGCTGTCCAATGTTCCCCTATTTTGGGACTATCATCTCAAAAACCTGCGTTGGAACTGATAACTTGAAGCTAATATTTATTCAAAATTCATATATGTTTCTGTGTGTGTGTGTGTGTGTGTACGCGCGTGCGTGTGTATACACAGGTATAGGACAGATTTCTGAACTCTCTTTCAATCTACAAATTTCCCTAACAAGGCTTTGGTCCACACGAAGCTATAGTTAAACACAATTATTCAAGATCCCATGCAGTATGACAGAACTCAAAACTATCTAGTCACGAAGTGATCTTCATAACTACACAACCATAAATATACATATCCAACATCCCTCTGTTCAATTTATGTTTATATAATATTTCTGGCTTGTATTGATTGACCATGTATCTCACTTATAGTAGAAACTAGCTTCCTTTGTGTTGTGCAGTGAGATCGAACTCGAAACCTCGCGGTTCCGAAACGAAGTACCTAATAGACCACACTGCTCCGACAATGCTACATATAATACCAGAAAAAATTATAAAAGTGCAATACAATTGAAACCTGGACAGAGGCAGTCTTATCTCGTTAATCCTTATCAAATAAAGAAGAAAGAAATAGTGATATTCCGAAGTAGTTCATTGTTGAAATAGTAGGTGTTTTCACGCGTGTAAAAGGATTTATCTTTTAAATATACTCTCTTTGAAAACAACTATTTACTAGCGGCGACAATACATTCTCTGTCTACAGTATATTGATGTATTAAATGTTGAAAATAATGTAGTATGTAACCATTAGCAATGTATGACTAACTAATTGTATTATATTATATTGGGCGGGATAACTCTCTTACAAAAACTACGTTTCGGAGTGTTCGCGTTATATGACATCGTGACTTTTCATTGTAGTACGCCATACTATTACTGTGATAAACCAGTAATGTTGTTGTTATATTGTTGGTCTTTAACATTTGTTTAATGTTACACACACAGAGCTTTTGACACTATTGACATGGGCCGTGTATTGTTAATCTTTATATATATATATATATATATATATATATATATATATATATATATATATACATACATACATACATGCATACATATATATATATATATATATATATATATATATATATATATATATATATATATATATATATATATATATATATATATATATGTATGTATATACGTGAGTGTGTGTATGTGTATGTGTGTGTGTATATGTATATGTAATTCAAGAATGCAATAACACAAAGTCATATTAGTTTTACGCTTATTATATATATATATATATATATATATATATATATATATATATATATATATATATATATATATATTATTCAGCTGATGAAAGTTGGTTGATATATAATCCGCCTACATTTTCGTAAACAGACGTAAAGCACTCCACGATTTGTATTCCTTAGCGTTTTTCTCGGTAAGGTATCAACCGGAGTTTCAATATAATGAATAAGAGAGACGGTTTTATTCGTACATCTTTTTATTACATAATTCTATTATACGTATTTCGAAGATGTCAGAGTGGTTACATAATAACCTTCTACCAGAGGGTAATTATGTAACCACTCTTACATTTTCGAAATACATATAATAGAAATATATAATAAAAAGATGTACGAATAAAACCGTCTCTCTTATTCATTATATATATATATTTATACTGGTTATGTGAGCATACATATGTAAGGAGAAATAATCGGAGACAGTTTATTCAATACATGTAGCGGATTTAATTCATTTACTCGAGGTTATTGGTTGAATCCATCGTTCTTTCAGAGTTTCACGTAACATGTGATCCTTCGCGAGAGAAACAGCTATTATGAGAACGATCGTATATACACATTTGTTTTGTTTTTTTGTTTGTGGGATGAATGACATTTTTTTTAAAATGCTCTGATTAACTCATCTGTCTGTGTTTGAGTCAGATAGTGTGAGTGGGATTATATACTTGTATAATTGTAGGTAACTATTCAATTCAACCTTCATTATGATTTTCCATATAGTTTCAAATGAATTTTAATATAATATATATACTGTGCGCCCTTTCCACAAGTATGTTTTGATTAATTTAATCTGTATGCACGTAAACACCTGCATACAGATTTGTGTTTAAATCACGCAGGAGACAACTAAATATTTTATTTCTCCACGGTTTTCACAACATTTATACCAGTTACATACTGATGTTTGAGTCAATCGACTTTTTCTTTATAAAACTCTGGTCATGCGACAAAAAAGAAATCAAACCTCCATGTTGAATAATGGTTTCTAAAATTGGCACAAGGCCAGCATTTTTCGGGAGTAGAAAGTCGATTAAATCGATACCAGTGCTTTATTTTGCCGACGCAGTAGGGATAAAAGGCAAAGCTTATCTCAGCGGGATTTGAACTCAGAATGTAAAGGGCCGTAACTCTATGCCGCAAAACATGTTGTCCAGCGCTCTACCGATACTGCCAATCGGCTACATGTGGAATAATGCTTTGCAACCTCATCAGAAACCGCATAATTATAAGTTACGGAAATAGAACACTATGGTACTTATACTCACCCTCAATGGAACAAAATAGCAATAAAGGTTTTTGAAAAAATTCTTTAAACTACAAGTTAAAATTAAGGCGTATTCAGTAGTGTTCCTTAGGTTGGTTTTATTATTTCTTTCTCATGTATATTTACGTTCGTTGCACCGCTCCTATTAAACATATTCATGTAATGGTCAAAAGGAATAAATTAGTGCATACCTTCGTCTGTCAAACATATACATATACACCAGGTCCGAACACAAATGAACCAAACTCCCACTGTCATTACTTTCGTCATTTACGCTCTCCCCATATCCCACTGTTATGAGAAAATGGAGGCCCACGCACCGGCCGCCTCACGGCCCTGGCGAACTGGCCGCCCCTCGGCCTCGGTGAACAGAATAGAGAAGACATTTCTCCAGAGAATGGTGAGAGAGACGCCATTCCAGATGGTGGAAGAACCATTCCAGCTAGCAGAGATGAACTTGTTAATAAATAAAATACGTCCTTGTTTTGTTTGCCTGTCGATTAACTATACTATCCTTGGTTTGCCATCATAAGATGTTCTGTTCTTATCAGCAAGAGAGATGATTATTTATCAATAAAATGAGAATTCTTAATTGGAATGTTATCTAAGAAAATACATATTCACCTCAATTACCGAAATCTTCAAATCAAAATAGGTTCTTTTGATCATCTAAACAGCATCTGCATCATAATTAAACAATAATGAAAGGTGAAGCAATATCTAATTAGAACATAGAGGAGTATAGCTAAACTAGATTCACATATGTTGCAAAGGAAAATACTAGATTCGACACTACTACTACTACGATGACTACTACTACTACTACTACTACTACTACTACTACTACTACTGTTGCTACTACTACTACTACTACTGCTGCTGCTGCTGCTGCTGCTACTACTACTACTACTACTACTACTACTACTACTACTACTACTACTACTACTACTACTACTGTGATGACAGCAATTATATAATTGTTTCTACTTTTGGCACAAGGCCAGCAATTATCCAGTGTATTACTGCTACTTTATTTTATCGACCCCGTAAGGATGAAAGGCAAAGTTAACCTCGGCGGGATTTGAACTCAGAATGGCAAGGGCCGTAACTCTATGCGTCAAAGCATGGCGTTCGACCCTCTACCGATACTGAATAGCGTCTTATCAATCTTTACTACCTGAAATTTAAGAATCAGTTGAAGGTAGCGATTTGGAAGGATCAACTGTTAGTTGGATAGCTCTTACTTTGTCTTCTTCACTCTACGTAGTTAAACATTTCATTTCATTCAGTCTGGGTCGTAAATAAAGTCTAACTTAAGTATTTAGAATCAATTATTTGCCCAGGCCGGTGGATTGGCTGTATCGGTGGAGGGTTGGACACCATGCTTTGCAGCATAGAGTTACGGCCCTTTATGATCTGAGTTCAAATCCCGCCGAGGTTTACTTTGCCTTTCGTTCTTACAGGGTCGATAAAATAATGTACCAGTCACGCACTAGTGTCAATTTAATCAACCCCTCCCCCCACCCCACCCCCCAAACAATTGCTGGTCTTGTGTCTATATAAGAAATCATTACTTCCACGCACCCCCTCTCTCTCTCTCTCTCTTTGGATAGTAATTGAAAGGCCCCAACATAGTCATATTATGACACACGGCGCCAGGCTGGTCTGATTTTCTTTTTTTCTTTTTTTGTTAAATATTCACCCATATACTAATAGTAATTCACATGTAGAAATTGTGTTGGTCGTACAATTAAATGTTCATCGTCGACAACGACGGAGGAACCATCAAAGTCATCAACTAATAGAAATTCACGTGTTGAAATTCTGTTGGTTGTACAATCAAATGTTCATCGTCGTCAACGACGGAGGAACCATCAAAACCATCAACTAACAGAAACTCACGTGTTGAAATTCTGTTGGTTGTACAATAAAATGTTCATCGTCGTCAACGATGGAGGAACCATCGAAGTAATCAACTCACTTATTTAACAGTGATTCCTTTTACGATAGATTTATCAATTTTATCTAATTATAATTTATTTATATTTTATTTTATTAATTCGTTTATTATTTTGTTTTGTAGTTCCTGATTTTTTTTGTTTTTGTTTAATCTTAGTTTTACTCATATCGAATTGCTAAATTAATAGTGGAATTAACAATAAAGATAAGAATAAAATATAACCAAAACAAAAATCAATCATAAAGAACTCCTCTCCCCCCCCAAAAAAAAAATTCAATAACAACAACAACAACAACAACAACAATGAAAATAACAACAATAACACAAACTACAAACAACAAAAACAACGACAACAAAAACAACTACAACAACAACAGCAACAACTACAAAACTACAACAACAACTACAAGAATGAAAATAACAACAACTCAAATTACAACCAACATTGCAACGACGACGGCAACAACAACAACAACAACAACAAGGAAATTATAAGAAAAGAACAATAATAATAATAAAAAACAGAGGCGAAAAAACGACGAAGACAACAGTAACAACAACAAGAAAACTTACAAGAAAAGAACAATAATAATGACAAAAAAAAAGGAAAACAGGCGAAAAAACGACAACAACAATAACAACAAGAAAACTTACAAGAAAAGAACAATAATAATGACACAAAATAAAGAAAACAGAGGCGAAAAAACGACAACAACAACAACAACGCCATAAGAGTGAGTTAAAGAAAACGTTGAGGATGATATGGCTGGAGGAAATAATTCGATCTGTCTATTATATCCACTGTAACAATTACTACAATAAGACATATCAATTAATCATTTTCTTTCTGATACCCCTTTCTGCTCTGCTCATCTTTCCTACCCACTTTGATTCATAGTTTTATTTATTTATTTTGTTGTTTATATATTTATTTATTTATTTTTTTAGGATTTATTTATTACTTTAGTTCTTCACTCTTTTACTTCAATTTCTTTTGTTTTTATCTATCTATCTATTTATTTATCTATCTATCTATCTATCTATCTATCTATCTATCTATCTATCTATCTATCTATCTATCTATCTATCTATCTATCTATCAATCAATCTATCTATCTATCTATAAATCTATCTATCTATCTATATATGTATATCTCTATCTGCCAAACGCGTGGAACATCGCGGGTAAGCTTTTTTGTTAATTTCTATACAAAAAACTGAACTAATTGTTTGAAAAAACATATAATTTTGTAGATTAACCTCCAAGCTGAATTGTCAGCTGGGTGGTAATCCCATTTTTTGCCCCCTCAGGGGCGAAAATTTAATTTAAAAGTTGTTTTTAAAAAATCAACTTTTGCCGACTATAAAACATAAATAAGTCGGAAAGAACGCCGGAGAAGGTTAACAGAGAGAAGAGAGGTAGAAAGGAAGATATTAACGTTATATCTGCTTCTGCCACTATGGACGTCGTCATGAATACGACTCTCAACAAGGAAAAAAAGTGTTTGCCAATTGAACATTTAAAAATGTCTACCGTCGAAGCGGAGAAATATAACAATAACACAGGAAAACACAGGAATTAAACCTATTAACATATATACACCTTAAACAGCCACCAACAACAACTCCATAGATACATCTACAGATAAAATTTCACCTCGGCAAGAAATTGCGATTTCTAACACCGAGGCTGACAACGACAACAACAACAACAACAACACCAACAACAACAACAACACAAAAAATGTCTTTCGCTGAAACAGTGAACAAAAAACAAGATTTTATAAATCTTGACATCTCCAATGCAAGAGATATGCTCCAGTAAGAGAGAAAATGTGTAACTTATGAAGACAAGGGTCAGTTTAGAATCAACTCACTCCTCGAAATAAAAGAAGAGACAGTTCGAAGGACAGTAACCTTCAGGACTGTCTCAAACACAACGAGAAAGCCAATATTTGTGAGTCAAGGAGACATAGAAGCCACCTTGAAGGAGACTCAAGAAAATATTGACTTTCTTCAACGAGGAAAACAGTACGGAGGTATTTCCGTACTGTTTAAAAGCGAGGCACCCGCCCCAAAACATTCTGTGACACCAATGGCGTTAAAAGCATTCACATTTCCCCCCTATATACATGGGAAAAAGGACACGAAAATAAAAAATAAAAAATATACCACCAAACATTAACATCTGGTGGATCTTGGCTGGCTTTGCAGAGCTAGAAACTGATGCTATTATTTCAATAGAAAAGTCTATTAGACAAAGGTGGGCGGGTACTGATTTGGAGATTCTGATGCAGAGTAGGCCGGAGAGAATCTCCAAAATACCCGAAGAAGTCATCATCGACGATAACAACAAAATAAACATTTCGGTGTAAGGGCGTAAATCTCATTGCTTTCGCTATGGTAGCACAACACTTAAAGACCTCCTGTCCTTCACAAACACACCACAACAACATCATTAAAAAAACACTATTACCAACACCAAAACAAACAGCCACTCAACCAACAGCAACAGAAAAAAACACAGACAACACCCTTGAAAAACACAGCCCCACCCCATCGCACTCTATCAAACACTACCACAAACACACACACAGAAAGCCCAACACCACACGACATACCCCTACCCCACACTCCTGACGATGATTATTCATTAACAGATGAGGTTGCTTCTCCTTCTTTCAGTGAAGATAAAGGAGAGCCTCGGAAATCTAAGAAACACCAAACTAAAACAGCACAACAAAAACACAAACAACAATACGCATACATTAACACAAACAACAAGAGTCTGATGGAGGTCATCACCCAAAATTCCAAGGTGGAGACAGAGGGTAAAACTTTCGTCAAAGCAGAATCGTCTCCACAGCTAAAACTAATAAGGTTTTCGATAGAAACCTATCAGAAATTGGAAAAACAGTTTTCGCAGGATGTTGGCAAAACTGTCAAAAACCTATTAACCGCATCTTATGAAAATGTTTCCCCAAACCACCTACCACCCCCACCAGAACTGAAATGGAGATTGAACAACCCGATCTCCAGGGAACGAAAAGGTAAGTGCACCTTTTCGTCCTTTTCGCCAACTCTTCTCCACCAACATGGCTAGTTTACGAGTTGGAAGCCTGAATGTGCGTGGCCTAGAGATGCCCTGGAAACAGGGCCAACTTTTAAACGACCTTAGGTCACACGGTATGGATATGATAGCCATCACCGAGTCCCGGATACATAACAGGCAGCAACTAACCGCCATCTTCGGCGACATTGAGATCTACGCATCTCTGTCAGCCAAGAGGTAGAGGTGGAGTGGCTGTCATGTTTCGGAAGAACATGGACGTCGAAGTACAGCAAATACACTTGGACCCGGAGGGTATACTGGTAGTCCTAGACGTGAACAGTATTGGAGGTGGAGCCTTCAGACTGGTGGCCGTTTATGCCCCGACCGGGCAATCGCAATCACGGCCAGATTTCTTTAAGGGTCTAGAGTCTTTTCTGGGAACGTCTCGCTCCTTACTTTTGGTGGGGGCCTGGAATGGTATCCTAGATGCAGGATGGGACTATGTGGGAGCATGTCCCAGTAGAGCGGGTGCAACAGCCTCAAAACTTTAATCGACCAATTCCAACTGACCGATAGGCATCGACTGGATTTCCCAACTCACTACAGTGGACGTGGGGGACATGTAGATCGTATTTAGATAGGTTCTTCATTAGAGAATGGGACAAGGAGATGTTAAGCTGTCCACGAATGCACATGTTTACCTATTCAGATCACAAATTAGTCGTCTGCATAGTCAACCGTGACAGAACACATACACAGGGACCCGGATACTGGAAGCTGAACGTGTCGTTGCCGGCACGTAAAGTTTACAGTGGACGGATAAGTAGACTTGTCAAGCAACAGTTAACGGGTGCCATCGTCAACAATAGATGGTGGTACTCTCTCAAGAAAGCAATTAGAGTAGAATCGAAAGGATTTAGCAGAGAGTTAGCCTTAAAGAAAAACAAAATAGAAAGAGAACTAGTAGCCAAGGTAGAGGAGGAACTTAGAAGTGGCAACGCTTTAGGGGCAATGGACTTTAGTTGATTCCTCGACGGCCTGCCACGTCTCTCGAACACGGACGCAGAGTTCTGCGAAAGACCGATCACAGACACTGAGATACGGGACGCTCTGGGCATCTGTGGGAAACGCAAGTCTCCCGGTCTAGATGGTCTACCCTATAGAGTTTTACATAGGCATGCCGAACTTGTTCTCTGGCGTCTTCGAAGCCGTCTACTTCATTTGGCAGCAGAACGGAATAATTCCCAGTTCTGTAGACAAGGGCATATCTGATCAGGAAAGACGAGAACAAGGGGGACGAAATTAACAACTTCAGGTCCATAACTCTGCACAACACAGTTAAAGATTTTGGCCAATTTGCTAGCAAAGAGGATGACTTGTCGTCGAGAACCTGGTAGGGAAAGCACAAACATGTGCAATCCCGACCAGGTATATACACGACAACTTCCACGTCATGCGATACATCATAGAGAGGGTGGGTAGTAACCACTGCTTCGGTGGGGCTCTGATCAATTTGGATCAGTCTAAGGCATTCGATAGGGTCGACCATCAATACTTGGAAGCGGTCCTCATTGCGGCCGGTTTCAGTCCCGTTTTCAGAGGCTGGATCGAGGCGATGCACACCCTCACCTGCTCGAGGGTCAAGGTGAACGGCTACCTATCGGAGCCGTTCGCAATAACGCGTTCCATTCGACAGGGGTGCTCTATCTCCTCCATTCTGTATGTATTGGCTCTAGAGCCACTACTGCGGAAATTGGAGCTGTTGCAGGGCATCCCTCTAGAACCGGGGCTGCGCAAAGCGATGTCGGATTATGCCGACGGCGTGACGGTTATGATGTCGAGCACCTCGAATATCGGGGTGATCGGCAACTTACTGAAAGAATACGAAACGCTGACGGGAGCAAAATTAAACCCGGACAAGTCTGTCGGTTTGCAACTCGGTACGTGGAGATGAAAACCGATGACGTCCGACAGCGTCGTTGGACGCTGGACGGACGGACCGATGAAATTACTCGGGGTCTGGTTTGGTCCAGACCTCCAGGGGAGAAAAACTGGAACGAGGTCACGGCCAGAAGTGGGCAGAGTGCAAATTGTCCTTGAGAGGTCGAGCGGAGGTGGCGAACACTTTCATAACGTCCGTCATCTACTACCGCTTGACTGTCGTGCCTTGTCCCCGTGATCACCTCTCCAAGATGGAACGCATGCTCTTCCAGTTTCTGTAGAAGAAGCAGGCTCCGCTGGTGAGGAGATCCGTCTGCTGTCAGCACCCTTCCAACGGAAGGCTGGGAATGCCGTGGCTGATGATGCGCAAACATGCGCTGAGGCTGCGGCATATCCAGGTATTCCTCACCGACCCCGAACCAGTGTGGGCACCGTTTGTGAGACAAGCTTTCCCCTATCTCGTCTCGCTAACGGGGCTGCAGTCCTGGGTCAAGAAAGACCGAAAACGATGGGCGCCTGGCATATTGAATGCGCTCAGGCGCTCACAGTCCCCTGGCAAGCGGGCACAGCAATCTCTAGAGACTCCACTTCGACATTCCATAGGGGGATTGTACGTTACAAGGGCGACGGCGTGCTCGGAGAGACTCTGGGCATCGAAGACGATGAGCTCACCAGTCCGTTTGGTATGACTTTCCGCCCGGCACCTATAGACAACTTCCAGAGGTCCCTGGCCTGGCAGTGCTACCGAGGAGTTCTACCGGTTCGTGACAAGATATGCAGGCACGGACGCCCCGGCAGGGATCCTTCCAAGAAGCCGTGGCCAAGATGCGCGCAGGTAATTGAAACCGTCCTGCGCGCAATTATACACTGCCTGGCCGAAACTGACCTGTGGAACAATGCAGAACAACTGCTGTCGCGTATGGGACAAATCCAGTTGACTGTTGAGTTCATAGTAAGGATCAAACTGCCAGCCTCTTTCAAAAACGAAAGAGAGGCGGTTTTCCTCTGTACGGTGGCTATGGTGAAAGAGGTTATATGGTGGACGATATTAAGAGGACTGAGGACAGGTCTCTTTCTCTCCGGACAACAATTGATTCCCTTCTTTAAGTATCACTTTAGAAGGAGAATCAGAGTTGAGAGAGAGGCACTGCACCCCAGTAAATTTACTGAAAGGTGGGTGAATGTGGCAAAAATGGCCCGAGTGAGTAGGCCTTCTCTGTTTATAAGCCTGTAGGTTAAAGAAGAGAGCAAATGGAAGAACACGCTCCTGAAGCTGGGGGTTATTTTCTCGACGGGGTATTAAACAACCCATTTGTGGCGCTTCCCGCCTATTGGTGAATTCGATTGTTATAATTGTTTGTTTTATATTTTTTACACGACTGTATGTAATATCCATGGCATGTCTTTTTATTGTCCCCGTTTCTTGTGCGCCCTTGTTGCAAATATAGAAATCTATCTATCTATCTATCTATGTCGGCTTACGCCGAACACGTGACAGTAATGGTTTCGAGCAACTCGCAAATCGGGGAGGTCGAACCTTACTGGAGGATTACGAAAGGTTCATAGGAGCGAAGCTGAACCGGGACAAATCCGTCTGTTTGCAACTCAGAACGTGGAGAGGCAAACCGATGCCTTCCGATGGCGTCGTCGGACGCTGGACGGAAGGACCGGTAAAGCTGCTCGGGGTCTGGTTTGGTCCGGACCTCCAGGTGGAGAAGAACGGGAACGAGGTGACGGCTAAGTTGTGTGCGCTCACACAGAAATTGGCCGAGTGCAAACTATCCTTGAAAGTTCGAGCGGAGGTGGTGAACACTTTTATAGCGTCCGTCATCTACTACGCTTTGACCGTCGTGCCTTGTCCAGCCAAAACGCTCACCAAAATGGAGCGCGCGCTCTTCCAAATCCTTTGGAAAAAACGGGCTCTTTTGGTGAGAAGATCCATCTGCTGCAAACACCCTACAAACGAAGGGTTGGGGCTGCCATGCCTGACCATGCGCAAACACGCGCTTAGGCTGCGGCACCTCCACGTATTCCTCACCAGACAACCGCTGTGGGCCCCGTTTGTGAGGCGAGCCTTCCCACGACTCTTCTCGATGACTGAGCTGCAGTCCTGGGTTAAGCAAAGACCGAGGAAAATGGCCGACTGGCACACCGAATGTGCTTAGGCGCTCACAGTCCTCTGGCAAACCGGCCCGGTGATCAGTGGAGACTCCACTTCGACATTCTATAGAGGGTTGGTCCGCAGCAAGTGCGACGACGCGCTCTGAGAAACTCTACGCGTAGAGGAGGACGAACTGGCCAGTCTGTTCGGTAGGACCTTCCGGCCGGGACCAATGGACAACTTCCAAAAGTCACTGGCCTGGCAGTGCTACCAAGGAACTCTACTAGTTCGAGACACGGGCGCCCGGGCAGGGACCCTTCGAAAAAGATGTGTCCGAGATGCGTGCGCGACGAGGAAACCGTCGCGCCCGCATTTGTACACTGCCAGGGCGTTACCGACCTGTGGGGCTACGTAGAACGACTATTGTCGCGGGTGGGACCAATCCAGTTGACCATCGATTCCATTCTTATGATCAAACCGCCACTCTCCTTAAAAAACGAGGGTGAGGCGGTTTTCCTATGTGTTATGGCTATGGTGAAAGAGGTTATATGGTGGACGAGGTTAAAAGGGCTGAGGTCAGACACCTTTCTCTCCGGCGAGCAACTGAATCGTTTTTTCAAATATCATTTTGGAAGAAGAATCAGGAGAGAGAGGTGCTGTACTCCAGCAAATGTTATAAAAGGTGGGTGAATGTGGAAAGATGGCCCGAGTGGTTGGGCCTTCCCTCTATATAAGCCTGTAGGTTGAGGAAAAAGGTGAAGAGAGGAATGGAGTACTCACTCTTGGTGCTCCTGGAGATGACGGTTGTACATTTTTTCGGGGTGTGTACAACCCCTGTGTAACGCCTCCCCCCTATTGGGTTATTTGTTATTTTATTAATAGTTTTATTTTCATATACCTGTATGTAAACTCCCCATATGTATTTGTCCCCTTCTTTTGTGCCCTTGTGGCTAATAAAGAAATGTATCTCTCTATCTATCTATCTGTCTGGAAAAAGATCTGGCTAATAAAGAAATTTATCTATTTGTCTATCTATCTATTTATCTATCTATCTATCTATCTGTCTATCTATCTCTTTACCTGCCTGACGCATGGAACATCGCCGGTAAGATTTTTTTGTAAATTCATATACGATAAACAGAACAAATTGTTTGAAAAAACATATCCTTTTGTAGATTAACCTCCAAGCTGAATTGTCAGCTGGATAGTAATCCCATTTTTAACCCCTTTAGGGGTGAACATTTAATTTAAAATTTGTTTTAAAAAATCAAATTTTGCCAACTATAAAACATGAATAACTCGAAAAGAACGCTAGAGAACGTCGACAGAGAGAAGAGAGGTAAAGAGGCAGATATTAATGTTATATCTTCTTCTGCTACTAAGGACGTCGCCATAGATACGACTGTCAACAAAAGGAAAAAAATATTGCCATTTGAAAATTTTAAAATTTCTACTGTCGAAGCGGAGAAAAATAACAATAACACACAGGAAAACACAGGAATTAAACCTATTAACATACATACAGATGAAATAGACAACATCAACCACTCCACAGATACATCTAAACATAAAGTTTCACCTCGTCAGGGAATTGAGATTTCCAACACCGAGGGTAACAAAGATAACAACAACAGCATCAGCAACACCACACAAAAAAATGTATTTCGCTGAAACAGTGAACAAAAAACAAGATTTTATAAATCTTGACATCTCCAATGCAAGAGATATGCTCCAGCAAGGGAGAAAGTTTGTAACTTTCGAAGACAAGGGTGGGTTTAGAATTAACTCACCCATCGAAATAAAAGAAGAGACAGCTCGAAGGACAGTGACCTTCGGGACTGTCTCAAACACAACGAGAAAGCCAATATTTGTGAGTCAAGGAGACATAGAAGCCACCTTGAAGGAGACTCAAGAAAATATTGACTTTCTTCAACGAGGAAAACAGTACGGAAGTGTTTCAGTACTGTTTAAAAGCGAGGCACTCGCCCCAAAACATTCTCTGACACCAATGGTGTCAAAAGCATTTACCTTTTTCCCTACGTACATGGGAAAAAAAGGACACAAAAATAAGAATAAAAAATATACCACCAAGCATTAACATCTGGTGGATCTTGGCTGGCTTCGTAGAGCCAGAGACTGATATGATTCTTTCGATACGAAAGTCTATTAGACAAAGGTGGGCGGGTCCTGATTTGGAGATTCCGATGCAGAGTAGGCCGGAGAGAATCTCCAAAATACCCGAAAAAGTCGTCATCGACGACAACATCAAAATAAAAATTTCGGTAAAAGGGCGTAAATATCATTGCTTTCGCTGTGGTAGCACAGTACACCTAAAAGCCTCTTGTCCTTCACAAACACACCACAACAACATCATTAAAAAAACGCTATTACCAATACCAACACCAAGACAACCACCACCACAAGTACAAAAACAGACGAAACGAGCAAACACATCAAAACAAAGAGCCACTCAACCAACAACAACAGAAAAAACACAGAAAACACCCCTGAAGAACACAGCCCCACCCCATCCCACTCCATCAAACACTACCACAAACACATACACCGAAACACCACCACCACACAACATACCCCTACGCCACACTCCTGGCGATGATTATTAACGAAAGATGAGGCTGCTACTCCTTCTTTATGTGAAGAAGGGGGAGAGCCTCGGAAATCTAAAAAGCAAAAAAAGAGACACCACAAGCCCCCAAAACTCCAATCACCAACACCAACACACAACCACAGACACAAACAACAACACAAACAACACCACAGTCAAACATCCCCTTACCAACAAAACCAACACCAACACCACCCCATACAAAAGCACCCACCATAAAAAGAAAACTCCCAACGAACAACAAACTAAAACAGCACAACAAAAACACCAACAACAATACGCATACATTAACACAAACAACAAGAGTCTGATGGAGGTCATCTCCCAAAACCTCAAGGTGGAGACGGTGGGCAAAACTTCCGTCAAACCAGAATCGTCTCCACACATTAAACATATGAGGGTTTCGATGGAAACCTATAGTGACCTAAAAATAAATTTTCACAGGACGTGGGCAACCCCTGCCAGAAAACCATGAACCGCGTTCTGTTAAAATGTTTCCGCACCCCATCCAACACCCCATCCATCACCAAAATGGAGATTGAACAGCTCAATCTGCAGGAAACGAAAATGTAAGTGCACCTTTTTCTCCAACTCTTCTTCACTAACATGGCTAGTTTACGAGTTGGAAGCGTGAATGTGCGTGGCCTAGGGATGCCCTGGAAACAGGGCCAACTTTTAAACGACCTTAGGTCACACGGTATGGATGTGATAGCCATCACCGAGTCCAGGATCCACAACAGGCAGCAACTAACCGCCATCTTCGACGACTTTGAGATCTACGCGTCTCTCTGTCAGCCAGGAGGAGGAGGGGGAGTGGCTGTCATGTTTCGGAAGAACCTGGACGTCGGAGTACAGCAAGTACACTTAGACCCGGAGGGTAGACTGGTAGTCCTAGACGTGAACAGTATTGGAGGTGGAGCCTTCAGACTGGTGGCCGTTTATGACCCGACCGGGCAATCGCAATCAAGGCCAGATTTCTTTAAGCGTCTAGAGTCTTTTCTGGGAACGTCTCGCTCCTTACTTTTGGTGGGGGACTGGAATAGTATCCTAGATGCTGGATGGGACTATGTGGGAGCATGTCCCAGTAGAGCGGGGTGCAACAGCCTCAAAACTTTAATCGGCCAATTCCAACTGGCCGATGGGTATCGACTGGATTTCCCGACTGCACCACAGTGGACGTGGGCTAACTGCAGAGAATGTAGATGGTTGCCTATTCAGATAGAACACATAGACAGGGACCCGGATACTGGAAGCTGAACGTGTCGTTGCCGGCACGTAAAGTTTACAGTGAACAGATAAGTAGTCTTGTCAAGCAACAGTTAACGGGAGCCATCGTCAACAATAAATGGTGGTACTCTCTCAAGAAATCAATTAGAATAGAATCGATAGCGATTAGCAGAGAGTTAGCCTTAGAGAAAAACAAAATAGAAAGAGAACTAGTAGCCAAGGTAGAGGAGGCACTTAGAAGTGGCAACGCGGCTAGAGTGTTAGCGTCGAGAACGGCACTGGACCAGTTCTTCGATGCGAAACACGAAGGCCTCGTGGTCCGAAGCAAAAAACGTGCTCTAGGAAACGAAGGAGCGAAAGCTGTCAGCTGGGCCCGAGTGGCGGATGCAAAAAGTGGCAACAAGTCCACAATTCGGTCTTTGAAAGACCAAAACGGACGCGTGCTACTTGACCCCAAGCAAATGTGCGCTGCCTTTCAGCAGCGCTTTGCGCGACAGTTTGAGCAGAACGACGGTGAGCCAAACGGGGCAATGGGTTTTAGTTCATACCTCGACGGACTGCCGCGTCTCTCGAACACAGACGCAGAGTTCTGCGAAAGACCGATCACTGACACTGAGATACGGGACGCTCTGGGCCGCTGCGGGAAAGGCAAATCACACGGTCTAGATGGTCTACCTATGAGTTGTACATAGGCATGCCGGACTTGTTCTCTGGCGTCCTCGAAGCCGGCTACTGCAATTGGCAGCAGAACGGGACAATTCCCAGTTCTGCAGGCATGGGCCTAGTAACGCTGATCATGAAAGACGAGAACAAGGGGGACGAAATAAACAATTTCAGGCGCATAACTCTGCTCAACACAGAGTTAAAGATTTTGGCCAAGGTGCTAGCGACGAGGTTGGCGCTTGTCGTCGAAAACCTGGTAAGGAAAGCGCAAACGACCAGGTCCATACACGACAACTTCCACCTCATGCGATACATCATAGAGAGGGTGGGGTGTAAATCCGGCTTCGGTGGGGTTCTGATCAATTTGGATCAGTCTAATACATTCGATAGGGTCGACCATCGTTTTCAGAGGTTGGATGGAGGCGATACACACCAGCATCTGCTCGAAGGTCAAGGTGACCGTCTACCTATCGGAGCCATTCGCAATCACGCGTTCCATCCGACAGGGATGCCCTCCCTCCTCTATTCTGTACGTATTGACTCTAGAGCCACTACTGCGGAAGTTGGAGATTTTGCAGGGCATCCCTTTAGAACTGGGACTGGGAAAAGCGGCGTCGGTTTATGCCGACGACGTGACGGTAATGGTGTCGAAAACCTCGGAAATAGAAGTAATCGGCAACCTACTACAGGAATACGAAAGGTTCACTGGAGAAAAACTGAACCCGGACAAGTCTGTCGGTTTGCAACTCGGAACGTGGAGAGTCAAACCGAACCGTCCGAGAGCGTCGTTGGACGCTGGACGGAAGGACCGGTGAAATTGCTCGGAGTCTGGTTAGGTCCAGACCTGCAGGTGGAGAAAAACTGGAACGAAGTCATGGCCAAGGTATTTACGCTCACCCAGAAGTGGACAGAGTGAAAAATGTCTTTGAATGGTAGAGCGGAGGTGGCGAACACTTTCATAGCTTCCGTCATCTACTACCGCTTGACTGTGGTGCTTTGTCCCCGTGAATACCTCACCAAGATGGAACGCATGCTCTTCCAATTCCTGTGGAAGAAGCAGGCTTCACTGGTGAGGAGATCCGTCTGCTGTCAACACCCTTCCAACGGAGGACTGGGCATGCCGTGGCTTTGATGCGCAAACATGCGCTGAGGCTACGGCATCTCCAAGTATTCCTCACGGACCAACCGGTGTTGGCACCGTTTGTGAGCACGGCCTTCCCGCAACTTGTGTCGCTGACGTAGCTGCAGTCCTGGGTGAAGCGAAGACCGAAGAAGATGGGCACCTGGCACATTGAATGCGCACAGGCGCTCAAGTCTTATATTAAGCGGGCCCAGTAATCAGTGGAGACTCAATTTCTACATTCTATATCACAAGTGCGACGACGTGCTCCAGAGATTCTAGGCGTCGAAGATGACGTGCTCACCAGTCTGTTCGGTAGGACTTTCCGCCCGGGACCTATGGACAACTTCCAGAGGTCCCTGGCCTGGCAAGGCTACCGAGGAACTTTACCCGTTCCAGACAAGATCTACAGGCACGGACGCCCTGGCAGGGATCCTTCCAATAGGACGTGTCCAAGATGCGAGCAGGACATTGAAACTGTCTTGCACGCAATTATACACTGCCCGGGCGTAAGCGACCTGTGGAACTATGCAGAATAACTGCCCTCACATATGGGACAAATCCAGTTTACTGCCAAGTCTATAGTAAATATCAAACCGCCAGCCTCTTTCAAAAACGAAAGAGAGGCGGTTTTCTTCTGTACTGTGGCGATGGTGAAAGAGGTTATATGGTGGACGAGATTGAGAGGACTGAGGACAGATGCCTTTCTCTCCGGACAACAATTGATTCCCTTCTTTAAGTATCACTTTACAAGGAGAATCAGAGTGGAGAGATAGGCACTGCACTCCAGTAAATTTACTGAAAGGTCGGTGAATGAAGCGAAAATGGCCCGAGTGATTGAGCCTTCTCTGTTTATAAACCTGTAGGTTAAAGTAGAGAGCAAAAGTAAGAAGGGAACACTTGCACAACACGCTCATGAAGTTGAGGTTTGTTCTTTCGACGGGGTATTAAACAAC
Organism: Eledone cirrhosa; assembly: GCA_964016885.1. Lineage (NCBI taxonomy): Eukaryota > Metazoa > Mollusca > Cephalopoda > Octopoda > Eledonidae > Eledone > Eledone cirrhosa. The sequence continues at coordinate 74,941,407 of OZ024744.1, read as the reverse complement.
CCATTTGTGGCGCCTTCCCCCTTTGGGGGATTTCGATTGTTATAATAGTTTATTTCAATATTTTTACACGATTGTATGTAAAATCCCCAGCATGTGTCTTTGTATTGTTCCCTTTTCTTGTGCGTCCTTGTGGCAAATAAAGAAATATATCTTTCTGTCTCTTCCTCTCCCTCTCTCTCTTTCTCTCTCTCTCTCTCTCTCTCTCTCTCTCTCTCTCTCTCTCTCTCTCTATATATATATATATATATATATATATATATATATATATATATATATATATGTATATATATATATTTATATATATGTGTGTCTAAGTGTGTGTATATATCTATATATTTGTGTGTGTTTGTATACGTGTATACATAAATGTATATGATATATATATATGCATACACACACACACACTCACATATATATATATATATATTTAATATTGTTATATTTATCTATCTATCCATTCTAATGTTCTTTCTATTTTTATTTATTCTGTGCTTTCTTTCCTTCTTCCTTTCTTTCTTTTTGTTGCTGTTTTGAATATTCTTCTTCTTCTTCTTCTTCTTCTTCTTCTTCTTCTTCTTCTTCTTCTTCTTCTTCTTCTTCTTCTTCTTCTTCTTCTTCTTCTTCTTCTTCTTCTTCTTCTTCTTCTTCTTCTTCTTCTTCTTCTTCTTCTTCTTCTCACCACCACCACCACCACCATCATCATCATCATCATCATCATCATCATCATCATCATCATCATCATCATCATCATCATCCTTTCTACTTCTACTTCTTTTTCATTCGTGAGTTCATCAGCTTCCTCTATTTACCTCAGCATCACACCATTACCAGCACTGTAATCGCAACAACCACAGCTAACACAACCACCACCCAACCACTACAGGCAATACGGTCACAATCTAATACCACCACCATGACCACCATTATCTTCCTTCTTCATACACCCATCCCCAGCAACCACTGCTATAATAATGATTCCCATCACAATCACCATCAGCAATATTATACCCACAATTATCTCCATCCCTACCACCAACCTCACTAGTTATACTTCACCTTGTAGCATCCTCCATTCTCCATTTCCTATTACTAGCAATTTTTTTTCTGTTATTGTTGTTGTTGTTGTTGTCGTTTTTCTTCTTATCTTCAACAGGTCTCCTCTCTTTCTAAATCTGAAAATCTATTTTAGCTTTCTTTTCCTTGATGGCCTCGAGTATTCCATTACTTGCAATATAAGCATCGTGAGATGGTGTCATGAAAAAGTGCTATTAGTTGAACTCATGTACACGGCGTACATATGTCTTGCGACAGGTGTTGTAAGAATTAGTGACAGTCAGAGAGAAGAGGTAGGTGTCACATGGTCATGCTCGGGCTATTCATTGAAGAGGGTGGGGGGTGGTACCAATAGTAGATTTATGATACAGCGAGTCTCTCTATCTTTCCCTATATAACAAAACCACACAAACTCATATATATTTTCATATAGATATGTATGTATTTATGTATGTAGGTATACACACACACACACACACACACACACACACACACACACACACACACACACACACATATATATATATATATATATATATATATATATATATTGTTATACTTGGGAAGGGTCATATTTGTGTAATATTGCCAGAATTAATAACAGAACACACTCACTGTTTGGTTGGTTTTCGCTTTTCGCTTCTGTGTCTTTTATATCGGTAATCTAATTTATTCGGTCCTCAATGTTGCCATTGACTGACCAACGGTAAAAAATAATACAGATACAATATAGACACAAACACATATATATAGTTCATCAAAGTTCTTTCGTTGCACATCTGCAACATCGTCAGTGGTGCTATAGATTCCTCCCGTTGCATTGTATTTCTACGCCATCTTTATTTAGTCTGTTTATATATTTATTTATTTATTTGTTTGTTTGTTTATTTTATTTTGTCTTCTTTGCGCATGCGTTTGCGTGTGTGTATAGTGTTTTGTTTGATGTGTGTTCGTGATTGGGTGACTGTGTATTGGTTAATGTATTCTATGTTTACTAGTGTGTGTTTATATGTGCTTGTTGTTATTGTGCTTGTGCATGTATTTATTTATTTATTTATTTATCTGTTTATTTATTTATTTATACTTCTCTTAGGTCAGTGTTGTTTGTTTGGGTGTTGTTGTTATTCCATTCATTCTTTCTGTTTAATCTTGGCCTTCTAACTTCTATTTCACTGGCCTCTCTGATTTGCCTATCTGCTGGGTCATTTCTATGTTTAGATATTATTCTAATTTCTATGTTGTCTATGTTACCGTCGTGTTGTTGTCTGGCATGTTCGTATAGTACTGAACCGTTTTTTCGTCCTTTTAGTTCCCCCCAGTGTTGGTCTATCCTTTCACCTATGCTACGAGCTGTTTCGCCTATATATGCTGTTGTCATGTTTCTGCAAGTACCCTCTGTACATCTTATGCTATAGACTACGTTTCTAGTTTTACAGTTTATCCGGGGGTTTACTTTACATATAACACATTTCCTATTAGTACAGTGGGTTTTCTTAAAAGGGTAGGTTTTGCTGATCAGGGATTTTATGGTAGTTCCTGGCTTTTCTACACTGGTTAGCTAATTTCCCTCCAAGGGTAGCATCCACAAACATGACACTCTGGTATCTCTGGTTGTCGTACCATGAGGTGGCTTTCCCTATCTTATGTCTAGCCCTATCTAAGCTATTCCAGGATTTGCTCCTGTATAATGGGCAAATTCCTTTCATGTCCAGTTCTATAAGGGTCTTATACTTCTCCATAGCTCCTTCGTATACTCTGACTCTGTCTCTTTGGTTGTAGCCAGCGAACTGCATGCGGTTGATGAAGTGTTGGATATGTCTTTCCATTTCTGTTGGGTCGCACATGCGGGACACATTCTTCATCACTCGTACCAAATCAGCGATCAGAATATTAAACTTAGCACTACTGGACATTGCTGAGTTTTTGAGTATCAGGTATTTGGAGGCCATGGGTTTAGCATAGTGTGAGTGGAGAATTTGGGCTCTCTCGTCTATAGTGTTAATCCAGAGTTCCGTGTCTAATACAGGTAGTCTATTGTTAGGGTGTTTGGAAGGGTAGTCGATAGTTACAGTTATACTCTGGTGTATGGAATTAGCTATCTGCTGGATGCTTTCCATTGTGCTACGTTCTAAATCAAACTTCTTAGTGCTCTCTAGTGGGGATGTTCTTATAACTATATTGATATCGTCTACGTAACGAGAGTACATGATGAGGTCTATGGAGCTCTCATTAAGGAGATCTTTAACTCTCCTTTCCCACCATACCATAAAAAGGTTGGCAACATCACCAGCTATGCTGACGCCAATGGCTGCTCCCTCATTTTGGGCATAGATCTTCTCGTTGAACTTGAATATGTGGCCCTTTAGGGTAGTTTTGATACTAGCCCCTATTGCATGAGCGACCATTTTTCTTACCTGATCATTGTTTAACAATGGAATAAGAACAACACCCAAACAAACAACACTGACCTAAGAGAAGTATAAATAAATAAATAAATAAATAAATAAATAAATACATACACAAGCACAATAATAACAAACACATATAAACACACACTAGTAAACATAGAATACATTAACCAATACACAGTCACCCAAACACGAACACACATCAAATAAAACACTATACACACACGCAAACGCATGCGCAAAGAAGACAAAATAAAATAAACAAACAAACAAATAAATAAATAAATAAATATATAAACAGACTAAATAAAGATGGCGTAGAAATACAATGCAACGGGAGGAATCTATAGCACCACTGACGATGTTGCAGATGTGCAACGAAAGAACTTTGATAAACTATATATATATGTGTTTGTGTCTATATTGTAACTGTATTATTTTTGACCGTTGGTCAGTCAATGGCAACATTGAGGACCGAATAAATTAGATTACCGATATAAAAGACACAGAAGCGAAAAGCGAAAACCGACCTAACAGTGAGTGTGTTCTGTTATTAATTCTGGCAATATTACACAAATATGACCCTCCCCAAGTATAACAATATTTGTTTTGACACACGATTTCATATAAAAATCTCGCAAAACTAATTCATCGCCGTTATATATATATATATATATATATATATATATATATATATATATATATATATATATATATATATAGATGTGTGTGTAGGTGTGTGCGCATGTGTGTATAAACATAGTTAAATGCACACTGTGAATGTATATATATATAATTATAAGTGTGAAGAACAATAGAAAAAATTTACCCAATTTTTCTTCGTAGTTTACCGAAATTAATTAAATAAATATCAAATAATTTAGAGATAGCCATTTTTCCAATAAAAACAGACGCACAATTTGACTTTTACTTATTATTAGTGATTATTTGAGAGGGAAGTAAATCCCCACTCTGGGACGGGGCGTGTTTCAATAGGCCCTTTGTCTCAAAATTTCCCGGCTCAACCACAATCCCGGGCACTGCCGCCTGCAATGCTGATGAGAGGAGGATAAACAAATGCCGGGGCTTGGCCGACCGCCTCTTTTTCCTACAAGTCCCTTGCAGTTCCGATTTTCCTCATGAAATCGGAAAGACCCACCGAAGGAAGCAGCCCCGTGAAGCGGCGTGGTTGTTTCAGGGCATGTCGCTGGCCATTTTCCGCGGCAATGCTTACGTTATTTTGTCTGCGTAGCAGTCGAGTTACTGCTCAGACTTGGGTATAGAGTTTAACCCTCTCTCCCTTTCTGTTGTGGTTTAATTGTCGTTTTTATATGTTGTGCTTTCCTTTGGGGGGGGGGGGGGGGGCTTGATTTAAATATGATTCACTTGTAAATATTATTGAATATGTTATTAACATATGAAGTTATAATCAAGTGAAATAAAATGCAGTAATACAAAGATAAAATTTTATGATGAGTCAGATTTTAGCAACATTGCAATATTAGTGAAGTAGAAGTGTTGGTGTAGTGTTTGGTAGTGTTGGTGTGGTGTATGGTAGTGTATGGTAGTGTTGGTATTGTGATGTATGGTACTTTTGCTGTGGTGTATGGTAAGTCTTGATGTAGTGTATTTTAGAGTTAGTGTGGTTTATGATAGTGTTGGTATGATGATGGATGGTATTTTTGGAGTGTGGTGTATGATGGTGTAGTATACTGTTGTCTGTTGTAGAATTATAGGTCTCAGTAATAATGTCATAAGGGTTTCTGATTTAGGTACAAGACTAATACATTTTTGAAGAGGGGAAAGTCGAATATATCGACCCCAGTCTTAATTTGTACTTTATTTTATCGACCCTGTAGGGATGAAAGGCAAAGGTAACCTCGGCGTGATTTGAACTCAGATCGTAAAATGTCGTAACTCTATGCCACAACGCATCTTGTCTGACGCTCTACCGATACTACCAATCTACAAATTAGCGTAATAATTGTTTCTACTTTAGGCACAAGGCCAGCAATTACCAAGTGCATTAGTGGTACTTTTTTTATCGACCCCGTAAGGATGAAAGGCAAAGTCAACCTCGGCGGGATTTGAACTCAGATCGTAAAGGGACATAACTATGCTGGAAAGCATGGCGTCCGACCCTCTACCGATACTGCCAATCCACCGCCCTTAATAAATAATATAATAAGGATGAAAGGCAAAGTTAACCTCGGTGGGATTTTAATTCCGAATGTAAAGGGCCATAACTGTATGCTGCACAGAATGGTGTTAGATGCTCTACTGATTCTGCCATGCTATTTTGTAGCACAGTGAGGAACTCTGATATACGGCTGATGCTTTTTTATTGAAAAGGTATTTGACATTTTGTGTTGTTTTCAATGAACACAATGCCTTGTATGCGGGCATTAACGCGTATTAATACTTGGTTCGTCATGTCCTATCAAACTAAACATGGAAGAAACAACACTTTGCTTGAAAGATTTTTTTTTCTCTATAAACCCTTTTTTTAAATTTTGTTTATTTATTTATTTATTTATTTTATTCATATTTTAGTAACATCGTTAAACAAAGTCGTGTTAGTCTGTTTGTTCAGCGACATATTCTAACTAACATATCTCTTTTCTGGTATTCGAATCACTAGACTATTGCTATTTTAATCGATATTTTGGAAAAATTTTAATGGTTTTCTTTCTAGAACACAAACGCTCTGAACAGTAAAACCTTTCTATTTAAAAACGAAAAAAGTATCATTTGCCATCAAATAAGCCGCTAGTTGATAATGTAACTTTTGTGAATGAAAACCACTGAAGTCTAGTTTATTCCGTCCATACACCTTTTCTTTATTTTTTCTTTATTTATATTTATTGTTTTTGCAATAATACCATTTTTAACAGACAAACCATGGGCACACACAGTCGATTATGATCGTGCTTTTATTTTTGCATTTTATTTTTTCTATTATATTATATATAATTTGTTTTTATTTTGTTTATTTTATTTATTTTCCATTTCATTTTATTCACTTGATTCTTTGTTTTAATGTAATATCATTTCTCATGGAATCGTTGTGCAGCTTTACTTAGGAGATCTATTTCAAAGAAATTAATGGAGGGAAAGAAGACAAGAAAGAAATATAATAATGATGATGATGATGATAAAGAAGAAGAAGAAGAAGAAGAAGAAGAAGAAGAAGAAGAAGAAGAAGAAGAAGAAGAAGAAGAAGAAGAAGAAGAAGAAAAAGAAGAAGAAGAAGAAGAAGAAGAAGAAGAAAAAGAAGAAGAAGGAGGAGGAGGAGGATGAGCAAGAGAAGAAGAAGAAGAAGAAGAAGAAGAAGAAGAAGAAGAAGAAGAAGAAGAAGAAGAAGAAGAAGAAGAAGAAGAAGAAGAAGAAGAAGAAGAAGAAGAAGAAGGAGAAGGAGGATGAGCAAGAGAAGAAGAAGAAGAAGAAGAAGAAGAAGAAGAAGAAGAAGAAGAAGAAGAAGAAGAAGAAGAAGAAGAAGAAGAAGAAGAAGAAGAAGAAGAAGAAGAAGAAGAAGAAGAAGAAGAAGAAGAAGAAAATGTCGTTAATTCGGTGGAGAATTATGCATTTTGGAAAACATTGCATTGAAATTTTAGAATCGCATTCTTTCAATATTATTACAAACACCACCCTTACCAGTAGCAATAGCTCTAATGTTTTAAAATTTCACTCGTCAACACCACCATCATCATCACTACCCACATTTTTATCACTGTGAACAGCGCCATTTTAACCACTTCAAAAGCCAGCAACACAAACATCACCGTTGGAACCACCATCATCATCATCATCTTCACCACCAACATTAACATAACTACAAACAGCAGCCAACCGCCACCACCAACAAGAACAACACCACCGCCACCAACACCACCACCACCTCCACCAGTGAACTGTACTGATGAAAGGTATTGCGTTCTGTTTACATGTCAACACAAGAGCAATAATGAAAGTCTCATTCTACTGACATGGCTTTAAAAATGAGGCTTGTTTGTATAATTGCAAACGAATCGAATGTTATTATTAATATTCGAAAAACTCAGATTACACACACACACACACACACACACATATATATATATATATATATATATATATATATATATATATATATATATATATATATATATAAGGTTGCACTTACCAATGAAACGGTCGTAAATACCTGGATAAAATCCTTCTCTTAATGCTTACCTGTGTTTTCTCTTTTATATATATATATATATATATATATATATATATATATATATATATATAATTTCTCAAGATCGTATCGTGATCTTGTCAAGCTCGATCGTTGCCACCCAACCAAGCCCAAGAAACCATTTACGTGTGTATGACTGCCGCATAATTATCATCTTATCTTATATACCAACGTAATTATGGAACCGACTGGAAATATTCTAGGAACAGCACCACACATAAATTCTGCATGAAACACCTGCCGCGTACCCATGGCTATATGTTAGAAGAATTTTATAAACTGTTCGTTAGATTAGAATCAACACCGGATTGACTGTTTGAAGGAAACACAATCCTAGAAGCCTATAACTTGAGTGCCAACAGAATATAGTATCAGTACATCTATACGATGCAACAGATGGTTATTCAAAGGGAGAGCAATTATTTATTACCAGCCGAGGTGAAAGGATGCCGGAAATGGATGTACACGTGAAAGGACCACTACGGTGGAAGCGGGCTACTATTGATATCGTTAAAATGAGGAGAAAAATCTTAGTTTGGCCTTAATTGATAACCAAAATATTAAGAATTCTTTCAATATATTTAAAGTTTCATTTCTTTTATTCATTTTTCGTTCGCCATTTTGTTTTTAATTTTCAAACTATTCTATGTTTGTACTCATCTAAATATTTTTCTTTCGGTTAGCTATTTACCAGTTTGTACTTATCTTTTACATAAATAGTTTTATTTTATTTCATCGTGTGCGTGTGTGTGTTTTCCTATCGCTAATCATTTCCGTTTTCACTTCTTATAAGTAATTTTCTATTCTCACTGAAACTATTCTTTGAAGTTTTCTATATAAAATCAACTTTGGATAAATGGTTTGGAGATTTTAGTAGTTTCTTTTTTTTTCAGTTATATTTTGTTGTTTCGTATGTCTTGGCTTAATATATAAAACGTTTTGTGAGAACATTCACATAAATACGAGATGGGTTAAAGTTCGTTCGAAGTATCTATATTTTGGTGAATTCGTTCAACAGATTTGGTAATAGAGCCACAGCCTGGAAAAATAGAATTTATGCACAGACCAAAAATGGGGGTGAGCTGAAAGTCGGTAAAATCTATTCCAATATATAACAGATACTTTATTTAATTGACTCCAGTATATTGACTGACATTATAAAGAAAACAGATCAGATACTGCTGAACATTTATCGGACAGCCTAACGGCTCTGTCAATCTATGACTTAAACGAAGACGATAACAATGGCAAAGACTATAAAGGTTTGTGATTTAGGCACAAAGCCAGCAATTTGGAGCGAAAGGGAAAGTTGATTATGCTGACCCCACTGCATTAATGTTACTTTATTTTATCGGCCCCGTAAGGATGAAGGGCTAACCTAACCTCGGCAGGATTTGAACACAGAACATAAAGGGCCATAACTCTATGCCGTGAAGCATATTTCCCGACGCTCTACCGATTCTGCCAATCCAACACTCTTGGCAATGATAATAATAATGATGAACATGACTATGATTGTGGCGACTACGATGGGACTAGTGATGATCATTTTGATGTTGATGGAAATGGTGATAATGGTGATGGTTATCATCATGGTGGACATGATGTTGATGCTGACGTTGATTAAAGTTATAATGTTGATGATGAGGATGATTATTATGATGATGATGATGAAGGGATTGATGACGATTATGGTCCTGCTGCTGATATTATTGACGATAACGGTGATGATGATTATGATCTTGTTGGTGGTGATGATAATGATGGTGATGATGATGAAGACGATAATGATAATTTTAAAAAGTATAATAGTGGTGATAAGAAATAACCGCATCAACTACAACAGTGTCGATGACAACTGCTATTGCTGTTTCTCACCCCCCCCTCCTCCTCCTCCTACAACTGCTACTACTACTACTACTACTACTACTACTACTACTACTACTACTACTACTGCTGCTGTCGCTGCTGCTACTACTACTCCTACTACTACAAGTTTCTTTCATTCCAGTAGTAGTAGTATTTTGACAAAAACGAAAATGCAGCAGATATAAACCTTTGAAGGACATGTTATGGTTAAAGTACCATTGTTTGAATTATCCTTCAACCAGTAAATATCTGCTATTGGAAGATCATCAATAGAAATTGTGGTAAGTCTACTCTGTGTCTCGCCTCTAATATGAAGGTCTTTATCTCCTATACGTTCAACAAACTCGTAACATTTTGTTGGAAGTGAATGAATATGATTTAATGTAATTTCAATCATATCATACCAGCAACAGTAGCAGCAGCAGCAGCAGCAACAGCAGCAGTAGTAGTAGTAGTAGTAGTAGTAGTAGTAGTAGTAGTAGTAGTAGTAGTAGTAGTAGTAGTAGTAGTAGTAGTTGTTGTTGTTGTTGTTGTTGTTGTCGCTGTTGTTGTTTTTGTTGTTGCAGTAGTAGTAATTTTTGTTTTTGTAGTAGCAGTAGCAACAACAACAGCAACAACATCAACAACAACAACAACAACAACAACAACAACAACAACAACAAATAATAATAATAAGAAGAAGAAGAGGTTTTGTAGACAGGAAAAAGTTAAAAGAAACAACAGCTAAGGTAAACAAAGTAATCCCATACCTTGAGGCGAGGAACCATCACCGATGCAACAATATCCTCAAAGCAACCGAAAATGTAGTGAGGAAATTACTTGGTATAAAAACGAGAGGAAACAACAAACAAGAAAGATCAGAACCTTGGTGGAAGAAAGGACTAAATGGTCAAATCAAGGAAATTAGAAAAGACATTGGAAAGCTTGAGTCTTTACTGAATGGGACACTACAAAACATAGACACTAAAGATAGATTGAAAGTAAAATACAAAACTAGGGGAAAAGAGCTAAATGTTATCATAGAGGAACTGAAGCAACGCATTGTAGCAAAAAGTGAAAAGATTAGGAGGTATGAGAACAGAGTCAGTCAGTATAGACAGAACCGCATGTTTGACAACAACCAGAAGTTCTTGTTTGAACAGCTTGACGGGAAAGAAAGAGGCAACGACTTGATCCCTGAGGCGGAACAGAATAAGCCATCCTGGAGAGGAATATGGGAGCAGGATGTTGAACATAATAGTCATGCAGCGTGGATTGAGACAGTTCAAAAGGAGATGAGTGAACAAGCACACCAACAACCTGATTTGAGTATCACAGTTGAAACTCTTAAAGGGCAGGCCAAAAAAACTAACCAACTGCAAATCACCAGGCCCAGATGGGGAGCAAGGATATTAGATAAAAAATATAACACCCCTCCACCCGAAACTGACAACCATGTTCAATGACTTCTTGATGTCGGGTGAAGTACCAGAGTGGTGACAAAAGGTACCACAGTTCTGGTAATGAAAGACCGAATCAAGGGTAATGATGTTACCAACTATAGGCCTATCACATGTCTGTCCGTAATGTGGAAACTGTTAACAAGCATTGTGTCTGGGGAAATCTACCATCACCTCCACATAAACAACTTGTTACCGGACGAACAGAAAGGATGCCGAAAGAAGTCCTGTGGTACAAAAGACCAGTTAGTTATTGATAAGATGGTAATGAGGAATTGCAAGAGGAGGCACACTGGTCTTGCCATGGGATGGATAGATTACAAAAAAGCATTCGACATGGTACCTCATTCTTGGATAAATGATCTAGTGATCTTCAAGGTGGCAGATAACATCAGACAGCTATTGAGCAAAAGTATGAAGTCCTGGGAAACAGAGTTAACGTCGGGTGGAGAATCCTTGGGAGGCGTGAAGATCAAGAGAGATATTTTTTCAGGGAGATAGTTTGTACCCTTTGTTGTTTGTCCTTGCCCTGATACCCCTGTCCATCATATTGCGAAAAGTGGGAGCAGGATACAAGTTGGGAAGCGGAGAGCTGACCATCAACCACCTCCTCTTCATGGACGATCTTAAACTCTTTGGGAAGAGTGAGAAGGAGTTGGATGTACTTGTGACACTGTCCGTATTTCCCGCAATGATATATGTATGGAATTTGGTGTAAATAAGTCTGGAGTCCTAGTGATAAAGTGGGATAAATTGAGTAGAAGCAACGGAATCCAGGTACCAACAGGTAAGATGATAAAGGAAATAGACACCGAAGAGGGATACAAATATTTAGGTGTTCTGGATAGAGATGATATCAAGAACAAAGAAATGGAGGATTTGCTAAGATCTGAATACATAAGAAAATTAAGGAACATGTTAAAATCACATCTAAATAGTGGGAAAGTCATAAGTGCTGTAAATTCCCGAGCTGTGTCTATTATTAGGTACAGTGCGGGAATTCTGAGATGGAATGTTGCTGAACAAAAAGAAATGGATAGGAAGACTAGGAAGCTATTGACTATCTACAACATGTTCCACAAGATGAGTGATGTCGATAGACTCTACTTAAGGAGATCTGAAGGTGGAAGAGGTCTTATCAGCATAGAGGACTGTGTTCAGATGGAGAAAAACAACCTACACGTGTCTGATAGTAAGGAACCAATGCTCAGAATTGTACTGAAGGAGAGGACAATAGACTAGGGGATGTCCAAGGAGGAAATAACAACAAGGAGAAAGAGCAGCCTTCATGAAAAATCCCTTCATATTACCTTCTTTGAGAAAACTGAATTCAGAGATCCATAGACATGGAACTTGTTGAAAACAGGAGACCTTAAAAAGGCTACAGAAGGAATGCTAATGGCTGCGCAAGAGCAGGCCCTCAAAACGAAGTGGTGGAAACACCATATTTACAAGGAGGAGGCTAGCCCACTGTGCAGGATCTGTGGAGAGTGAGAGGAGATTGTGGCTCACATTGTATCCGAGTGTAAACACCTAGCCCTGACTCACTATAAGGGCTGGAGACATGATGTGATGGGCAGGGTGATCCACTGGCACCTATGCAAAGTAAACAATTTACCACATTCTGAGAAGTGGGATGAGCATAAGCCAGAGTCGGTGATAGAAAACGATCAGGTGAAGGTGCTGTGGGATTTTAGGATACTGACGGACAAGAAACTGGAACACAATAGACCTGACGTGGTTGTTGTGGACAAGGAAAAAAGATCGTGCCTGATTGTGGATGTCGCCTGCCCATTCGACACGTGAGTACAAGAGAAGGAGAGGGTGAAAATTAACCGGTACCAGGACTTAAAGTGGGAGGTAAAAAGGATTTGGAACTGCCATGCTGTCAACGTGGTCCCGATTGTCATAGGCGCACTAGGTACTATCTCAAATATTTTCCAGGGATGGTTAAAGAAAATTGTCCCCGCCACGCTTTTTGGAACGCTTCAAAAGGCATGCTTGCTGGAAACAGCAAGAACCCTCCGATACGTTCTGAAAATCTGAGGGTGCAGGTAGTGGCTTGATATTCATTTCAAAAAATTTATAATTTATTTGTTTCTTTTGTTTCTGTTGTCGCGATGGTGGTGGTGGTGGCGGCTTTAACACCTGCAGTCATTGGTAATGGCGGGAAATGAAAGTCTGCCTGAGACAAATTTAAAATAATGCTACTGCTTATATTTTTAGTGTTGGCAAACGTAGTAATATTTACAATGGTGGTTTCGGTGTGAGGTGTTAGTTTGTGGGGAAGGAGTGACTCTGAGTAATCCATGATCTTTCAAAGAAAGATTTTTATTTGATAATTATAAAAGTTTAAATTTTGGGCTCAAGGCCCCAATCTTTTTGGGTGTCCTTTTCAGATAACAATGTATGTGCACTTATATACAGTTAACAATAAAAATTACCATGAATGGCAATTTTAAACAACTGAAAATAACAAATGTTTGCGGAGTTCACGGTGATACGATTTACTACATAGGTCGCTAATAATAATAATAATAATAGTTATTATTATTATTATTATTATTTCTACTTTTGGCACAAGGCCAGCAATAAATCAGTACATTACTGGTACTTTATTTTATCGACGCCGTAAGGATGAAAGGCAAAGTTAACCTTGGCGGGATTTGAACTCAGAATGGCAAGGGACGTAACTCTATGAGTCAAATCATGGCGTTCGACCCGCTACCGATGCTGCCAATCCACTATAAGTACATCACAAGTCTAAAGACCTAAAGATGCATGTGTTTTATGTATGTTCTTTCTTGAACATGGCGGACCTTGTTGTCTCTTGAGGTCACTGGTTGTGACTTGGTGATAACTAGTACGAACATAAAGCAAGATAAATGCAACTGTAATAATGATAATAATAATAATAAT
>OZ024744.1:74854997-74919997 GCA_964016885.1 Eledone cirrhosa | reverse complement strand
TAGCTGGATCCGTCCTACACGTGACAGCAGGTGTTCGACATAAACCCACAAGTCAGCAATGCTCGGACACTGGACGAGTGCGTGCAGGACGGTTTCGTCGCCCTGCGCGCATCTCGGACATGCCCGGCTGACGGCACCTCCATGCCTGTAGAGTTTATCCCGAACTGGCAAAGCTCCTCGGTAGCACTGCCAGGCCAGGGATTTCTGGAAGTTGTCCATAGGCCCCGGCCCGAAAGTCCTTCCGAAGAGATTGGCTAGTTGATTTTCGTCGACGCCTAGAGTTTCTCCAAGTACATCGTCGCTCTTCCCCTCCACTAATCCCCTATAGAACGCCAAGGTGGAGTTTCCACCGATCACATTGCCCGATTGGTCGAGGGCTGTGAGCGCCTGAAGACATTCCAGTCTCCAAGCGCTCCCTCTCGGTCTTCGCTTGACCCAGGACTGCAGCTCCGTCAAGGAGACGAGCTGGGGAAAAACGTGTCTTGCAAACGGCGACCACACCTGATCACCGTCGAGGAAGAGGTGGAGATGTCGTAGCCTGAGCGCGTGTCTGCGCATCATCAGCCACGGCATGCCCAGCCCTCCACGTAGCGGGTGTTGACAGCAGATGGACCGCCTGACCATCGGAGCGCGTCCCTTCCACAAGAAGCGAAAGAGCAAACGCTCCAGCGCAGTCAGGCGGGGCTTAGGACAAGGTACAACGGTCAGGCGGTAGTAGATGACGGATGCGATGTACGCATTCGCCACCTCCGCTCGACCTTTTAGGGATAGCTTCCTCTCGGCCCATTTCTGGGTGAGAGAAGCCACCTTGCTCGTCACCTCGTCCCAGTTTTTGTCCGTCTGGAGGTCTGGACCGAACCAAACCCCTAGCAATTTAACCGGTCCGTCCGTCCAGCGCCCGACGACGCTGTTGGACGGCATGGACCTGCCTCTCCAGGTGCCGAGCCTCAGGCCCACTGACTTTTCCTGGTTGATCATTGCTCCTGTCACCGCTTCGTATTCTCTTAGTGTAGTGCCGATCGCCTCGATGTGTTTGGCGTTCGACACCACTACGGTGACATCGTCGGCATATGCTAACACGGATCTTCCGCATCCTAGTTCGCGCGGGACCCCCCTCAACGTCTCCAGTTTGTGCAGTAATGGCTCGAGAGTCAATACGTACAATAGGGACGAGAGGGGACATCCTTGGCGGACCGAGCGCATGATGTTGAACGGTTCCGAAAGGTGACCGTTCACTCTCACTACAGAGCAGATGTCGCTGTGCATGGCAGCGATCCAGCCTCTGAAGACGGGCCCAAAGCCAGCCGCCCTCAGGACTGCCGCTAGGTAACGATGGTCGACCCTATCGAAGGCTTTCGACTGATCTAAATTGATCAAAGACCCACCCGTGCCAGGTTCCCTAGCTACCCTCTCTACGATGTATCGCATGAGGTGGAGGTTGTCGTGGATGGATCTGTCGGGAATGGCGCATGTCTGTGCCTCTCCCACCAGACCACCAACGACAAGCGCCAACCTCTTTGCTAGCACCTTGGCCAAAATCTTGAACTCTGTGTTTATCAGAGTTATGGGCCTAAAATTATCTATGTTATCCCCCTTGTTCGGATCCTTTCTCAGCAGCGCCACCGCTCCTCGGCTCACAGAGCTGGGAATTCTCCCGTTCTGTTGCCAGTTGCAGTAGACGTCCGCCAAGAGGCCTCCGAACAAGTTTGGCATTTGTACGTAAAGTTCATAGGGCAGACCATCCAAACCAGGCGATTTGCCCCTTGTGCAACTAGTCATTGCATCCCGTACTTCAGCGGTTGTTATCGGCTTTTCGCAACACTCCGCCTCAGTGGCCGAAAGCCGCGGCAGTCCGTCGAGGTAGACACTAAAGTCCATCCCTCGATCCGGCCCGCCACTGCCCCCGAACAGTTGAGCGAAGTGTCGCTGAAAAGCTTCACACATTTGCCCGGGATCGAGTAGCATGCGCCCGTCGTGGTCCACCAAAGACCGGATCGTGGCTTTGTTGCCACGACGCGCCTCCGCCACTCGGGCCCATTCAACGGCTTTCGTCCCCTCGTGTCTGAGAGCACGCACCCTAGCTCTGACAACGCAGCCTTCGTGCTTTGCATTGAAGAATTGGTCAAGGGCCAATTTCGCCGCAAGTACGTCGGTCGCGATGCCTTTGCTAAGCGCCTCATCTAATTTTCTAACTAATTCTCCCTCTGCTCTATTTTTCTCTATTGCTAATGTCTTACTAAACCTAATGGACTCTATTCTAATTGCTCTTTTCAGAGCAAACCACCACTTGTTGTTGACGATGGCCCCCGTCAACGCCCGATTAACTAGTTCGCTAATCCGGTCTCTGTAGGCCTTGCGCGCTGGTAAGGACGCGTTTAGCTTCCAGTAGCCGGGTCCTCGTCTTTGAAGCCTATCTAAGTCAAGCACACAGATCACGAATTTGTGGTCCGTGTAGCTGACTATCTTGAATTGTGGACAGCCTATGCTAGACCTATCTATTTCCCTACAAAATACTCTATCTAGATATGATCTGGATGACCCTATGCGATTTGTCCAAGTCCACATTGGTACATTCGGGAAATCCAGTCGGTACCTGTCAGACAGTTCAAAACGTCTGAGCAGGTTGGTGAGACTCTTGCACCCTCCTTCCCTATCCACTAATCCCACACAATCCCAGCGTGCATCTAAGATCCCGTTCCAGTCGCCCACTAACACTAAAGAGCGGGACGTTCCAAGAAAGGTCTCCAGACGCCGGAAGAAATCAGGCCGCCCTGCTCCTGTCGGGGCATAGACGGCCACTAACCTGAAAGCTTGCCCGTCTCCGCTGGTCACGTCCAGCACCACCAACTTACCTTCTGGGTCCAGGAAGATGGCCCGTATGGCAAGATCCAAACCTCTCCGAAAAAGCACAGCAACTCCTCCCCCCGATCCCGGACGGCTGGGAGATGCGTACACATCGTAGCCGCCGAAGATCGGTGCGAAAGCCTGTGCTTCGGAGATTCTGGTCTCGCTGATGGCCACTACATCTATGTTTAGTGACCTGAGGTCGTTGAGCAGGTGGCCCTGCTTCCATGACGACCCCAAGCCACGCGCATTTATGCTGCCTATTCTGAGTGAGGTCATGTTGAAAAGGAGTGGAAAAGATGGGAAAGACCACTTACCTTACTTCTCGTAGGGGAAGGACGGCTTTTCCATCCTTTTCACTGCTTGTGGCCTCCTCAGGAAGGATGTCCTTATAAATCCTCCTGGAGAGTGCTTGTCGGAAGTCTCCGATGTCTTTGGGGAATTTTTGTTTTAGTGTCATGTACGTTTTCTGTGTGATGCGAGTGATTTGTATGTGTGGAGGTGGTGTGAATTTTGGGGTTGTTGTGTAGTCTTTTTCTGTGATGCTGGTGTTGTGTTGGATGTAGTGTAATAATTGCTTGTTGTTCAAATTTAATGCTGTGTAGTGTGTATCGTTTTGGTTGTTTTGTTTTGTTTGCGTTTGTTGTGGGTTTGTTTCTGTTTCGCTTTTTGGTGACTTTTGTGGTGTAGGTGATGGTGGTGCTGGGGATGATGATGGTGATGGTGTTGGTGTTTGGGTTGATGGGGTTGGTGATGCTGGTGTGGATGGTGGCATATCTGTCCTAACTTTTTTGTTTCTTAGTTTATTTGTTTCCCTCTGTATTTTGTTTTTGGAGGGGGAAGGAAGAGAATTTTTTCTTTTTTGGTTTCTTTTTTTTTTCCGGATATCGTTTCCCACTCCTCGTCGTCACAATCTGTCTCCAGTTGTGATAGGCCGGGGAGTGGAAAATCCTCCACAGCCGTTAGTTTTGGTTGTGGTGTGGTGGATGGTGTAGGCGCTGGTGCTAGTTCTGAAGCGTTGGGTGGTGGTGGTGTTGGTTTTGCTGGTGGTGGTAGTGGTGTTGGTTTTGCTACTGTTGCTGGGGTTGTTGCTGTTATAGTTGCTTCTGTTGTTGCTGCTACAGTTGTTGCTGCCATCTCTGCTACTGGTGGTGTTGATGGTTTTGTCACTGGGGTGGGTAGGAGAGGTGGCCTCAACCTTTTAGCCTGAGGGCAGAAAGCCCTTAGGTGGGTTCCTTCACCACAAACGACACACCTAGGTCTTCTGCCCTCGACAATTACCGTGAGGTGGCTGCCGTCAGTGAGGTCTATTACCTCTGGGATCTCCTCAATGCTTTTTTGGTCCGCTTGGATCAGGAGCTCCATCCCAGATCCGGACCAGTTTTCCTGCTTTTCTTTTGCTACTGCTATTATTGTCGTGTTGGCTTCGATGCCGGTGAGGACAGCCGCTATTAGCCAGGGAATTTCGATGGCCGGTGGAACGTGGGTCACCCTGATCTTTACGAGTCTCTGGCCACAATAGCATGGGACGAGTGTGAGGTCGTCACTTTTTAATGGGGCCATGGAGTGTTCTCTAGCCTCCTCTGGTGTTTCAAAGAACACATCCACGGTTCCATACTTTTGCCCACGTCTGATGTGGGTTTTTCTTGCCCACACATGTCCCAAAGCTTTTTGGATTTGGGACTCGGATGCCCGTTCCACTCGGCGCGATTTTACATTTATTGTTCTATACGACACGGTGCACAGGTGCCGATGCTCCATTTTATTAGGTGGGGGGGGGGGGGGAGGCTGACCCTGTACCCATCTTTCTTTACCATTTGTTTGGCATTTTCTAAATCTTCTTGGGTTACCGTGAACGCTTCGAATTGTTATGCTACGATGGCGAAACTGAGGGTCGGTTTTATAATGTCATTGTTGTTGTTGTTGCTATCGTTAATATTAATTTTATTTTCAGTTGTGGTGGTGGTGACGTCAGTCGTCTTTGGTGCGGAAGAGTCCATTTTGCTTGATTTCATTTCGACGTCACGAGTTAATTTATTTTTTTCTTCTTTTGTTTCTGTTGTCGCGGTGGTGGTGGTGGTGGTGGTTGTTGCGGTGGTGGTGGTGGTGGAGGGTTTAACACCTGCAGTCATTGGTAATGGCGGGAAATGAATGTCTGCCTGAGACAAATTTAAAATATTGCTACTGCTTATATTTTTTTTTGTGTTGGCAAACGTAGTAACATTTACAATGGTGGTGTCGGTGTGAGGTGTTATTTTTGGAGGAAGGCTTTCAGCTGCTTCGTGAAGAGGGGAATTAGCCATTTTTTTTCAAAGAAATTTTTGGATAATAATAAAAGTTAAAATTTTGGGCACAAGGCCCCAATCTTTTTGGGTGTCCTTTTCGGAAAACAATGTATGTGTGCTTATAAACAGTTTACAATAAAATTTTCCATAAATGGCAATTTTTAAACAAACGGAAATAACAAACCTTTGCGGAGCTCACGATAATACGATTACCTACGTAGGTCGCCAATAATAATAATAATAATAATAATAATAACCCCGTGACCAAGAAATACCGGGATGGCGGCCGGCGGGGAATAGCCGTGTCTCTAGGGGAGAACGACCCCTCTAGTCTTGGTTGACACTCGTTCTAGAAGTGGTAACACGAAATGATTACCCCTTGGCGGATAAGGATAAAACGCGACAAAATAAAGTAAAAGTCTAATGATAAAATATCATACCGGATCGGCCGTTACCCGGGTAAAAAAGGGCCGCGTCCCTCAGAGAGGAACCAGACTGGGGTCGAAAAATCATCTAATGGTTCAAACCTTCCCATCACTTCGGAGCTGGAGACCTCCCATAACCGGAATACTCCTACTGTTGGCCCTCTATGCTCACCACCAAGAAATCCAAAGAAAAAGAGAGAAAAATGGTCAAGGGAAGATAATAAAGAAGTCCTTGAGGCTTTCTACACTGCCATGTACTACCCATCAAATACATCGAATACAGAACAGACATATATCAACTGGAAAAAGAAACATCCCGAAAACAGAGGCTATATTGACAGTAACACACTAGCCAATATACGAAGAAATATTGTAAGAAAAAAGTTACTAACTGATATAGAAATTGATCAGATCAAGCTATTAGCACAAAGTCAGCGAAGGGAAAATGAAACATGTGTCAGTGAAAACGAGGTAAACTGTAACACTTGTGGAACCGCAGGGTTGGGGCGGAATCACTGGCAACAGAACAAATTAAAGAAAGGATCGAAAAAGTGGAATGAGTGCATGCTCAGGATGAAACTCCAAATGAAAATTATGAGATCGTAAATGATAAAGAAATGAATGAGAATGAACTTGCCAACTTGAAGGATGAAATTATGATCGAATGGATGAAAATGAAAGAATTTGACATCGGGCAACGAGACACCCTCCCTAAGATCCAGAACTCCAAACAGAACCAAAAGATAATACACAAGACTAACATAATTCTCAAAAACATTATCATCACAAACAAACTAAACATTACTGATTTAAATCATCTCTATTATGCATCGGCTAAAGTCACCACTCACTTATGTGGAGTGAAGATGAAAAAACAAAGGAATTCCCACAAGAAATCTAATTGGCAAGAGAACATCAATCGCCAAATAAACCTTCTCCGATCTGACATAGAAATTTTAACAAACTATAAAGTAGGTGAACATGTTAAAAATACTAAACTTAGAAAATTGAAAAAAAAGTACAGTATAAAATCAACAAGTGACATAGACATGCTCATAGAAATAATCAAGCAAAAAGTGTCGGCCAAAGCTGCTCGTATAAGGCGCTTTGAAAAACGATCTAGATTCTATAAGGACAATAATATGTTCAAAAACAACCAAAGAAACTTCTACAGAAAAATTGGTAAGTCAACAATAACTGCTAAATCAATACCACCCAAGGAGGAAGTGCAAGAATTCTGGGAAAAGATCTGGGCCGAAGAAAAAGCTCATAACATACATGCCCCATGGACAGACAGACAAATGAAAGATACAGCTCACCTTCAGGAACAAATATGGGAAAATATAACAGTTGAACAGTTGCGCTTGGCTCTAAGAAAAACCAGCAAATGGTAATCCCCAGGAAAAGACAAAATACAAAACTTTTGGATAAATGCCTTCACAGAGTCTCGTGAGCTGTTAGCCCAACTTTACAATGAAATAGTTAAGGAGCCAGAAAAGATACCATCATGTCTAGTTAATGGCATTACATTCCTGCTTCCGAAGAATGATGAGACAAACAATCCCCAAAATCACAGACCGATAACTTGCTTGACCACAATGTATAAAATTTTAACATCAGTCCTAACTGAATACACATATGACTACCTGATAACAAATTACCTATTTCCCATTGAGCAGAAAAGGTGTAAACGAGGCTCATATGGCTGTAAGGATCAGCTTCTGATTAACAAAATGATACTGGAAGATTGTCATAATATACACAAAAATCTATCGATTGCTTGGATAGATTATAAAAATGCATTCGATAGTTTGCCACACAGTTGGATTGAAAAATGTTTAGAGATTTTCAAAATCTCCCCCGTTGTCAGGAGGTTTTTGTCATTCAGTATGAAGACATGGAAAACGACACTCCTTTTGAATAGTGAAACAAAACCACTGGAACCTGGAGAAGTTAATATTAATTGTGGAATTTTTCAGGGTGACTCTTTATCACCGCTTTTATTCTGCATCGCACTTATACCATTAAGTAAAATGCTCAATGAAACAAAACATGGATATAAAGTCTATGACAAAACCACTAATCACTTGTTCTACATGGATGACCTGAAACTATTTGCAAAAAATGATGAACAATTGCATGGGCTATTATCCACTGTGGAGCAGTTCAGTGATGACATTAAAATGGAGTTTGGACTAGATAAATGCGCCAAAGCAACGTTCACCAGAGGCAGGCTGGGGATCGGGGAACGTGATAAGAGAACTTGATCAAGAAAAAACTTACAAATATCTAGGTGTTTGTGAAGGAGACGGAATCAAGCACTCGACAATGAGGGAAAGGATAAGGAAGGAATATTACCGCAGAGTAAGAGCAAACTTAAGAACGGAATTGAATGCAAGGAATAGGATCGATGCCATAAACACGCTTGCCATACCAGTAGTAACCTACAGTTACAATGTCATCAACTGGTCAAGCACAGAGATCCGTAGGCTCGATACAAAAATTCGAAAATGCTTAACCATGCACAGAATGCATCACCTTAAGGCAGATATAGATAGAATATAACTCCCTAGGAAAGAAGGAGGACCTGGGTTAATCCAGTTAGACATTGCGTTGAAAACTGCAACAATTGGATTATCTACATATCTAAGGGAATCACATGATTGGATGATCAAACTCGTTTTGAAACACGAAAGCATCAAAAGATCATATTCCATTACAAAAGATGCACAAAGATACAGTAATGGACTACAAATTTCAGAAGTCCCATTTACTGCTGAAATGGAAAACACAGAAAAAGCAAAGCAGGTAAAAGTAACTGTAAAGTAAGAACTGCTACAGAAACTGGCTAAGAAATGGCAAGAAAAGCCTCTGTATGGAAAATACCCAGAGCGAGCTAACAATCCTGATGTTGACAAAACTTTAACCCATCAGTGGTTGGCATCCTCTGGACTGAAATCGGAGACTGAAGGACTGATTATATCAGCACAAGATCAGTGTCTGCCAACAAAAAATTACCAAGCCAACATAATAAAAAATGGATGCAGCCCATTATGCCGTGTATGCAAAAAACAACCAGAGACCATTGACCATATAATTTCAATGTGCAGTCCTATAGCTCCAACCGAATACCTAAACAGGCATGACAGAGCTGCACAATACATACATTGGATAATGTGTAAGCATTTTGACCTGCCCCATCAAAAGAATTGGTGGGAGCATCAACCACCTCCCATACTTGAAAAAGATCACATCTCAATCTTGTGGAACTTTAGCATCCAAACAGACCGAAAAATAGATGCAAATAGACCTGATATAATATTGAAGGACTTTCAAAAGAGGGTATGCCTGCTAATTGATATGTCTGTTCCAATAGACAAGAATGTATCTATAAAAACATTTGAAAAATTGAGCAAGTATAAGGACCTGGAGATAGAAATTGGAAAAATGTGGAAATTGAGAACTAAAACAATACCAGTGGTTGTAGGCGCTCTGGGAATGATACCTAAGGGGTCTAATGATTACTTATCGCAAATCCCAGGAAACCCGCGTATAGGAGAAATACAAAAGATAGTACTAATGGGAACTGCCCATATACTAAGGAAGATTCTGTCAATATAAATACATCAAAAATCTAAACACTAAAGATGCATGTGTGAGTATGTATGTTCTTTCTTGAACATGGCGGACCTTGTTGTCTCCTGAGGTCACTGGTTGTGACTTGGTGATAACTCGTATGAACATAAAGCAAGATAAATGCAACTGTAATAATAATAATAATAATAATAATAATAATAATAATAATAATAATAATAATAATAATAATAATAATAATAATAATAATAATAATAATAATAATAATAATAATAATAATGAAGACGCACGAGGTGGTAGAAGGTCATGAAATCGCTCCCGTAAGTTTTTGATTTTTGACATATTTAAATCAATTGTGAAATAACAATTCTTAGTACAAATGTTGCATAAACCACCGAATCAGGTCCCATAACGTTTCGGATCCATATTATATTGTTGTATCGCTCAAATATTCAATTTTGTATTATATATTTTGTATTAAAAAAAAAGAAAATGTTTATAAATGGGAAAAAAACACCCTCTGTCTACACTATATAGAACAGCCAAATAACAGCAATTTCACCAACACCAGAAATTTGATACACCACCTATCCCATCACACTAAATATAACAGCCAGATAACGGCAATTTCACCAGCATCATAATAATAATTACTATTATTATTGTCTCA
The DNA here is from genome assembly GCA_964016885.1 of Eledone cirrhosa. Lineage (NCBI taxonomy): Eukaryota > Metazoa > Mollusca > Cephalopoda > Octopoda > Eledonidae > Eledone > Eledone cirrhosa. The sequence goes on along the minus strand of OZ024744.1, from coordinate 74,910,179 downwards.
AATTTTAAAAAAATGTTTAATTCCAATTTTACGGGAATATGTCAACACAAAATATAATAAAAATATATATTAAACATACGAACACAAACTCATAGATACTACATATCAGTAACCACAACGCCACCGCTGCCACCACGCCACAACATCCATCATTGCTACCACTATCCCATCGTCGCCGCCACCACTCCTTCAATGCTACCTCCACTATTCCCCTGTTAACTTGAGAGAGAAAGGGGAAGGTGGTGGTATCACTAGACAAGGGAGAGGCTAGCAAAAGATATAAATAGATTGACTTAGTGACCTGGCCACCGGCCAAACGTCAACATCAACAACTATGGGACTGCTGGCTCACCCCTTCCTCACCAACAATATAAAAAGCCCCGGCACCACCACCGACATAGCCAACAACAATGACAGCCAACTACAACAAAAAGTATATTATATTATTGTAATGCACTGGGTGATTGCTGGCCTTGTGCCTGGAGTGGAGACAATTATTAATAATTTCATTCTTAAGCCACGCAATGCTCACATTAAGGAACCACTCATGATACCAACAATTTAAAAAAACAACAAAAAGAAAACCCCGTGACCAAGAAATACCGGGATGGCGGCCGGCGGGGAATAGCCGTGTCTCTAGGGGAGAACGACCCCTCTAGTCTTGGTTGACACTCGTTCTAGAAGTGGTAACACGAAATGATTACCCCTTGGCGGATAAGGATAAAACGCGACAAAATAAAGTAAATGTCTAATGATAAAATATCATACGGGATCGGCCGTCGCCCGGGTAAAAAAGGGCCGCGTCCCTCAGAGAGGAACCAGACTGGGGTCCGAAAATCAGCTAATGGTTCAAACCTTCCCATCACTTCGGAGCTGGAGACCTCCCATAACCGGAATACTCCTACTGTTGGCCCTCCATGCTCACCACCAAGAAATCCAAAGAAAAAGAGAGAAAAATGGTCAAGGGAAGATAATAAAGAAGTACTTGAGGCTTTCTACACTGCCATGTACTACCCATCAAATACATCGAATACAGAACAGACATATATCAACTGGAAAAAGAAACATCCCGAAAACAGAGGCTATATTGACAGTAACAAACTAGCCAATATACGAAGAAATATTGTAAGAAAAAAGTTACTAACTGATATAGAAATTGATCAGATCAAGCTATTAGCACAAAGTCAGCGAAGGGAAAATGAAACATGTGTCAGTGAAAACGAGGTAAACTGTAACACTTTGAACCCCAGGGTTGGGGCGGAATCACTGGCAACAGAACAAATTAAAGAAAGGATCGAAAAAGTGGAATGAGTGCATGCTCAGGATGAAACTCCAAATGAAAATGATGAGATCGTAAATGATAAAGAAATGAGTGAGAATGAACTTGCCAACTTGAAGGATGAAATTATGATCGAATGGATGAAAATGAAAGAATTTGACATCGGGCAACGAGACACCCTCCCTAAGATCCAGAACTCCAAACAGAACCAAAAGATAATACACAAGACTAACATAATTCTCAAAAACATTATCATCACAAACAAACTAAACATTACTGATTTAAATCATCTCTATTATGCATCGGCTAAAGTCACCATTCACTTATGTGGAGTGAAGATGAAAAAACAAAGGAATTCCCTCAAGAAATCTACTTGGCAAGAGAACATCAATCGCCAAATAAACCTTCTCCGATCTGACATAGAAATTTTAACAAACTATAAAGTAGGTGAACATGTTAAACAAACTAAACTTAGAAAATTGAAAAAGAGGTACAGTATAAAATCAACATGTGACATAGACATGCTGATAGAAATAATCAAGCAAAAAGTGTCGGCCAAAGCTGCTCGTATAAGGCGCTTTGAAAAACGATCTAGATTCTATAAGGACAATAATATGTTCAAAAACAACCAAAGAAACTTCTACAGAAAAATTGGTAAGTCAACAATAACTGCTAAATCAATACCACCCGAGGAGGAAGTGCAAGAATTCTGGGAAAAGATCTGGGCCGAAGAAAAAGTTCATAACATACATGCCCCATGGATAGACAGACAAATGAAAGATACAGCTCACCTTGAGGAACAAACATGGGAAAATATAACAGTTGAACAGTTGCGCTTGGCTCTAAGAAAAACCAGCAAATGGAAATCCCCAGGAAAAGACAAAATACAAAACTTTTGGATAAATGCCTTCACAGAGTCTCATGAGCTGTTAGCCCAACTTTACAATGAAATAGTTAAGGAGCCAGAAAAGATACCATCATGGCTAGTTAACGGCATTATATTCCTGCTTCCGAAGAATGATGAGACAAACAATCCCACAAATTACAGACCGATAACTTGCTTGACCACAATGTATAAAATTTTAACATCAGTCCTAACTGAATACACATATGACCACCTGATAACAAATTACCTATTTCCCATTGAGCAGAAAGGGTGTAAACGGGGCTCATATGGCTGTAAGGATCAGCTTCTGGTTAACAAAATGATACTGGAAGATTATCATATTAGACACAAAATTCTATCGATTGCTTGGATAGATTATAAAAAAGCATTCGATAGTTTGCCACACAGTTGGATTGAAAAATGTTTAGAGATTTTCAAAATCTCCCCCGTTGTCAGGAGGTTTTTGTCATTCAGTATGAAGACATGGAAAACGACACTCCTTTTGAATAGTGAAACAAAATCACTGGAAGCTGGAGAAGTTAATATTAATTGTGGAATTTTTCAGGGTGACTCTTTATCATCGCTTTTATTCTTCATCGCACTTATACCATTAAGTAAAATGCTCAATGAAACAAAACATGGATATAAAGTCTATGACAACACCATTAATCACCTGTTCTACATGGATGACCTGAAACTATTTGCAAAGAATGATGAACAATTGCAAGGGCTATTATCCACTGTGAAACAGTTCAGTGATGACATTAAAATGGAGTTTGAACTAGATAAATGCGCCAAAGCAACGTTCACCAGAGGAAAGCTGCTGAAGAGTTCAGACATTAATCTTGATCGGGGGAACGTGATAAGAGAACTTGATCAAGAAAAAACTTACAAATATCTAGGTGTTTGTGAAGGAGACGGAATCAAGCACTCGACAATGAGGGAAAGGATAAGGAAGGAATGTTACCGCAGAGTAAGAGCAAACTTAAGAACCGAATTGAATGCAAGGAATAGGATCGATGCCATAAACACGCTTGCCATACCAGTAGTAACCTACAGTTACAATGTCATCAACTGGTCAAGCACAGAGATCCGTAGGCTCGATACAAAAATTCGAAAATTCTTAACCATGCACAGAATGCATCACCCTAAGGCAGATATAGATAGAATATATCTCCCTAGGAAAGAAGGAGGACGTGGGTTAATCCAATTAGACATTGCGTTGAAAACTGCAACAATTGGATTATCTACATATCTAAGGGAATCACATGATTGGATGATCAAACTCGTTTTGAAACACGAAAGCATCAAAAGATCATATTCCATTACAAAAGATGCACAAAGATACAGTAATGGACTACAAATTTCAGAAGTCCCATTTACTGCTGAAATGGAAAACACAGAAAAAGCAAAGCAGGTAAAAGTAACTGCAAAGAAAGAACTGCTACAGAAACTGGCTAAGAAATGGCAAGAAAAGCCTCTATATGGAAAATACCCAGAGCGAGCTAACAATCCTGATGTTGACAAAACTTTAACCCATCAGTGGTTGGCATCCTCTGGACTGAAATCGGAGACTGAAGGACTGATTATATCGGCACAAGATCAGTGTCTGCCAACAAAAAATTACCAAGCCAACATAATAAAAAATGGGTGCAGCCATTATGCCGTGTATGCAAAAAACAACCAGAGACCATTGACCATATAATTTCAATGTGCAGTCCTATAGCTCCAACCGAATACCTAAACAGGCATGACAGAGCTGCACAATACATACATTGGATAATGTGTAAGCATTTTGACCTGCCCCATCAAAAGAATTGGTGGGAGCATCTACCACCTCCCATACTTGAAAAAGAACACATCTCAATCTTGTGGAACTTTAGCATCCAAACAGACCGAAAAATAGATGCAAATAGACCTGATATAATATTGAAGGACTTTCAAAAGAGGGTATGCCTGCTAATTGATATGTCTGTTCCAATAGACAAGAATGTATCTATAAACACATTTGAAAAATTGAGCAAGTATAAGGACCTGGAGATAGAAATTGGAAAAATGTGGAAATTGAGAACTAAAACAATACCAGTGGTTGTAGGCGCTCTGGGAATAATACCTAAGGGGTCTAATGACTACTTATCGCAAATCCCAAGAAACCCGCGTATAGGAGAAATACAAAAGATAGTACTAATGGGAACTGCCCATATACTAAGGAAGATTCTGTCAATATAAGTACATCACAAGTCTAAACACTAAAGATGCATGTGTGAATATGTATGTTCTTTCTTGAACATGGCGGACCTTATTGTCTCTTGAGGTCAATGGTTGTGACTTGGTGATAACTCGTATGAACATAAAGCAAGATAAATGCAACTGTAATAATTATAATAATAATAATAAGAAGAAGAAGATTTGTAGACAGGAAAAAGTTAAAAGAAACAACAGCTAAGGTAAACAAAGTCATCCCATACCTTGAGGCGAGGAGCCATCACCAGGGCAACAATATCCTCAAAGCAACAGCAAATACAGTGAGGAAACTACTTGGTATAAAAGCGAGAGGAAACAACAGACAAGAAAGAGCAGAGCCTTGGTGGAAGAAACGACTGAGTGGTCAAATCAGGGAAATGAGAAATGACATTGGAAAGCTTGAGTCCCTACTGAATGGGACACTAAAAAACTTAGACACTAAAAATAGACTGGAAATAAAGTACAAAACTAGGAGGAAAAAGCTAAATATTATCATAGAGGAACTGAAGCAACGCATTTTAGCAAAGAGTGCAAAAATCAGGCGATACGAGAACAGAGTCAGCCAGTATAGACAGAACCGCTTGTTCGACAACAACCAGAAGATGTTGTTTGGACAGCTTGAAAGGAAAGAAAGAGGCAACGACTTGATCCCTGAGGCGGAACAAACTAAAACATTCTGGAGAGGAATATGAGAGCAGGATGTTAAACATAATGACCAGGCAGTGTGGATTGAGACAGTACAGAAGGAGATCAGTGAACAGGCACACCAACAAACTGATTTGAGTATCACAGTTGAAACTCTTAAGGGGCAGGCCAAAAAACTAACCAACTGGACATCACCAGGCCCAGATGGTGTGCAGGAGTATTGGATTAAAAATATAACATCCCTCCACCCGAAACTGACAACCATGTTCAATGACTGCTTGATGTCAGGTGAGGTAGCAGAGTGGTTGACAAAAGGAACCACAGTTCTGATAATGAAAACCGAATCAAAGGTAATGATGTTACCAACTATAGACCTATCACATGTCTGTCTGTAATGTAGAAACTGTTGAAAAGCATTATGTCTGGGGAAATCTACCATCACCTCCACACAAACAACTTGTTACCGGACGAACAGAAAGGATGCCGAAAGAAGTCACGTGGTACAAAGTACCAGCTACTTATTGATAAGATGGTAATGAGGAATTGCAAGAGGAGACACACTGATCTTGCCATGGGATAGATAGACTACAAAAAGGCATTTGACATGGTGCCTCATTCTTGGATCACCAAAAGCCTGGAGATCTTCAAGGTGGCAGATAACATCAGACAGTTGTTGGGCAAAAGTATGAAGTCCTGGGAAACAGAGTTAACATCAACTGGAGAATCCTTGAGAAGCGTGAAGATCAAGAGAGGTATCTTCCAGGGAGATAGTTTGTCCCCTCTGTTGTTTGTCCTTGCCCTGATGCCCCTAACCAGTGTTCTGCGAAAAGTGAGAGCAGGATACAGGTTGGGAGAGGGAGGGCTTACCATCAATCACCTCCTCTTCATGGACGATCTTAAGCTCTTCGGGAAGAGTGAGAAGGAGTTGGAAGTGCTTGTTGACACTGTCCGTATTTTCAGCAATGATATATGTATGCAATTTGGTATTAGTAAGTGTGGAGTCATTGTGATGAGGAGGGGTAAGTTGAGCAGAAGTAACGGAATCCAGGTACCAACAGGTGAGATGATAAAGGAAATTTACTCTGAAGAAGGATACAAGTATTTGGGCATTCTGGAGGCTGATGACATCAAGAACAAAAAAATGAAGGAATTGATAAGAACTGAATACATTCGGAGAGTAAGGAGCGTATTAAATTCACATCTGAACAGTAGGAATGCCATAAGTGCAGTAAATTCCCGAGCTGTGTCTATTATTAGGTACAGTGCGGGAATTCTGAGATGGAATGTTGCTGAACAAAAAGAAATGGATAGCAAGACTAGGAAGCTATTGACTATCTACAACATGTTCTACAAGAGGAGTGATGTCGATAGACTCTACTTAAGGAGATCTGAGGGTGGAAAAGGTCTTATCAGCATAGAGGACTGTGTTCAGATGGAGAAAAACAACCTACACAAATACGTGACTGTTAGTAAGGAGCCAATGCTCAAAACTGTACTGAAGGAGGAGACAATAGGCCAGGCGATGTCCAAGGAGGAAATAACATCAAGGAGAAAGAGCAAACTTCAGGAAAAATCCCTTCATAGTACCTTCTTTGAGAAAACTGAATTTAGAGATCCACAGACATGGAACTGGTTGAAAAGAGGAGACCTTAAAAAGGCTACAGAAGAAATGCTAATGGCTGCGCAGGAGCAGGCCCTCAAAACGAAGTGGTTGAAACACCATATTTACAAGGAGGAGGCTAGCCCACTGTGCAGGATCTGTGGAGAGAGAGAGGAGACTGTGGCTCACATTGTATCCGAGTGTAAACACCTAGCCGAGACTCACTATAAAATCTGGAGACATGATGTGATGGGCAGGGTGATCCACTGGCACCTATGCAAAGTAAACAATTTACCACATTCTGAGAAGTGGTATGAGCATAAGCCAGAGGCGGTGATAGAAAACGAACAGGTGAAGATGCTGTGGGATTTTAGGATACAGACGGACAAGAAACTGGAACACAATAGACCTGACCTGGTGGTTTTGGACAAGGAAAAAAATCGTGCCTGATTGTAGATGTGGCCTGCCCATTCGACACGAGAGTGCAAGAGAAGGAGAGGGAGAAAATTAACCGATACCAGGACTTAAAGTGGGAGGTAAAAGGATTTGGAACTGCCATGAAGTCATAGGCGCACTAGGTACTATCTCAAAAACTTTCCAGGGATGGTTAAAGAAAATTGGCCCCGCCGCGCTTTTTGGAACGCTTCAAAAAGCATGCTTGCTGGGAACAGCAAGAACCCTCCGATACGTCCTGAATATCTGAGGCTGCAGGTAGTGGCTTGATATTCCTTTCAACAAACTTTCCAGTTAACTAACATCAAGGACTGAGACTCAAAGAATAATAATATTAATAATAATAATAATGCTTTCTTTATTAACCACAAGGGTTTACATAAAGTAGATATTACGGACAGTACAGGACAATACAGGACGGAACAAATGGCATTTCTGCGAGTAAAAAAACAAAAACAGAGGATGTAACAAAAAATAACAATGAAAAATTCCCCAATGGGGGGGAGACTTCCGAGGGACATTTGTGGAGAAAGCCCATTAAAAGGCCACAGTGACCCTGACCACCAGGGCAAGTGGTCTCTCCCAGTTTTCCACCTTTAATTTACAGACACATACTCAGAGTAGGACCATTCACTCGGGCCATACTTGGTTCACTCACCCAGCTTTCAACAAAATGCTGGGAAGAGAGCCCTGCCCTCTCTACCCTGATTTTCCTTTTCTAATGAAATTTGAAAAGGTTAATCAGGGCATTACCGAAGAGGTAAGTGCTCGTCTGCAGCCCTTTCAAACGTGTCCACCATACTATCTCTTTCGCCATGGCCACCAGTCTGATAAAAACTGCCTGCCCTTCCCGGCTAAAGGAAGAGGGCGAGGCAATCCTCACGATGAACTCAGCTGACAGCTGGATCCGTCCTACAAGCGACAGCAGGTGTTCGACATAAACCCACAAGTCAGCAATGCTCGGACACTGGGCGAGTGCGTGCAGGACGGTTTCATCGCCCTGCGCACATCTCCGACATGCTCGGCTGATGGCACCTCCATGCCTGTAGAGTTTATCCCGAACTGACAAACTCCTCGGTAGCACTGCCAGGCCAGAGATTTCTGGAAGTTGTCCATAGGCCCCGGCTCAAAATTTCTTCCGAAGAGATTGGCTAGTTGATTTTCGTCGACGCATAGAGTTTCCCCAAGTACGTCGTCGCTCTTCCCCTCCACTAATCCTCTATAGAACGCCAAGGTGGAGTTTCCACCGATCACATTGCCCGATTGGTAGAGGGCTGTGAGCGCCTGAAGACATTCCAGTCTCCAAGCGCTCCATCTCGCTCTTCGCTTGACCCAGGACTGCAGCTCCGTCAAGGAGACGAGCTGGGGAAAGACTCGTCTAGCAAACGGCGACCACACCTGAGCACCGTCGAGGAAGAGGTAGAGATGTTGCAGCCTGAGCGCGTGTCTGCGCACATCATCCACGGCATTCCCAGCCCTCCACGTAGCGGGTGTTGACAGCAGATGGACCGCCTGATCATCGGAGCGCGTCCCTTCCACAAAAAGCGAAAGAGCAAATGCTCAAGCGCAGTCAGGCGGGGCTTAGGACAAGTTACGACGGTCAGGCGGTAGTAGATGACGGACGCGATGTACGTGTTAGCCACCTCCGCTCAACCATTCGGGGATAGTTTCCTCTTCGCCCATTTCTGGGTGAGAGAAGACAGCCTGCTCGTCACCTCGTCCCAGTTTTTGTCCGTCTGGAGGTCCGGACCGAACCAGACCCCTAGCAATTTAACCGGTCCGTCCAACGTCCGACAACGCTGTTGGGCGGCATGGACCTGCCTCTCCAGGTGCCGAGCTGCAGGCCCACTGACTTTTCCTGGTTGATCATTGCTCCTGTCACCGCTTCGTATTCTCTTAGTGTGGTGCCGATCGCCTCGATATGTTTGGCGGTCGACACCACTACGGTGACATCGTCCGGATATGCTGACATCCTAGTTCGCGAGGGACCCCCCTCAACGTTTCCAGTTTGTGCAGTAATGACTCGAGAGTCAATACGCACAAGAGGGACGAGAGGGGACATCCTTGGCGGACCGAGCGCATGATGTTGAACGGTTCCGAAAGGTAACCGTTCACTCTCACCACAGAGCAGATGTCGCTGTGCATGGCAGCGATCCAGCCTCTGAAGACGGGCCCAAAGCCAGCCGCCTTCAGGACTGCCGCTAGGTAACGATGGCTGACCCTATCGAAAGCTTTCGACTGATCTAAATTGATCAAGGAGCCACCCGTGCCAGGTTCCCTAGCTAACCTCTCTACGATGTATCGCCTGAGGTGGAGGTTGTCGTGGATGGATCTGTCGGGAAAGGCCTATGTCTGCGCCTCTCCCACCAGACCACCAACGACAAGCTCCAACCTCTTTGCTAGCACCTTGGCCAAAATCTTGAACTGTGTATTTAGCAGTGTATTGTATTGTTTATTATAGATTAAATATTTAACTCTGCAACTTACATACATCATTCTTTATTTCTCTGACAATTTCAACGGAAACTTCAACACACACACACACACACACACACACACACACACACACACACACACACACACACACACACACACACACACACACACACATATATATATATATATATATATATATATATATATATATATACATACATATATATGTTGAAGTTTCGTTGAAATTGTCAGAGAAATGAAGAGTGCTCTATGTAAGTTGCAGAGCTAAATATTTAATCTATAATAAACAATACAATATAATTACCTCATTACCAGAAGTTTCCAGAATTCGCCTTATTCGGGAAATCCTCTGTTAATGAGGTAATTATATTGTATTGTTTATTATACATTAAATATATATATATATATATATATACTTATATATATAAATATTGTTATAGTTTGGGAGGGTCATGTTGCCAATAAGAAACACACTCACCAGTTGCTTTCACCTTAATTTATTATAAATTTCCGGTTGGTTGGTTGGATCCACAATACCAAAGTATAACAATATTGCTTTCAACATACCTTTTCAGATAAAGAATCTTGCTAAACAAATTCAGAAACGATATATATATATATATATATATATATATATATATAAATGAAGTAATTCCGTCGGAAAGGTCCAGGAAAAAAGTGTGCTCTATGTAAGTTACAGAGCTTATTAGCTATGTAATATATATATATATATATTTATTTATTTATTAAAATAACAGATTAATGTTTAAGCAAAGAATCGCTGCTTTCACCCTTAACAGGATCTTCTGAAACTAAAGAAATCTATCTGTAAACGCAGAAGTAAATATTTCGAAAAAGGTATTTCGACCGTCCAGCTACACGCGGCAGAGAGATGTCACAGCGTGTTTAGAGCAGTGAACCAGTGGTATCTGAGGGACGAGCTGCTAGAAAGAGCAGCCCAAAGCACATTACTTTGAGCACTTTGAGCAAATTATTGACAGGGAATAACGAGAGTCTATGGCTCCGCAATTATCTTGATATTTCGCTCCTTCTAACAGTCTTTCCGCTCTCTCTGTTTGGTTGAGCACACTTCTTTGAGTGGTTTTTGGGCTGCCCTTTCTCGCAGCTCGTCCCTCAGATACCACTGGTTCACTGCCCTAAACACGCTGTGACATCTCTCTGCCGCGTGTAGCTGGATGGTCGCTTTAGATTCTCTTAGAGTTGTCTGGAATGTATAGTCTTGCACGCGCTGATGAAACATAGGCTATTCCATTTCAGTCAACAACTTCCGGACAAAACAGATCTCTTTGGATTTGTACGCGTGTGTTATATAATTATAGAGGTGCGTATATACATTTTAATTCATATTTTTAATTATTGTGTGTTTACCCTGCTTTCCATAGTTTATAGATTCCATATACTAGTGGTTTTCCCTGTTTTTATTGATGGCACACTATTTCTCTATAGTGTGTTACCATTTTAAGATATTGTATATATATATATATATATATATGTACTAGCAGTTTAGCCCGGCGTTGCTCGGGTTTGTTCATTTGCTATGAAAAGTTACATGCAGGTAAACGTAGCTTGAAAGCGCATAAGCTTATCAATTAAGTGCATAAAGCAGTTGAACCGGTTTTTAATAGTTACGAACCAATTAGCATTTTGGACAATCAATGATGGGTTAATAATATTCCAATAGAGAATTTACTAGACCAAAGTTGCAAGATGGTGGCCCTGATGCCGCTAAGTGTCAGATCTGTCCGCTATGGGTGACCCTTCTAGTTTTCCAGACGGCATAGCTCCAACACCTCCAACAACTGCACACACATCTATAGCACCTCTTTGTAGACGATTTTGCGTTCATCCCTTGAGGTGTGTAAGAAAAAAGTCCATTCCTGCTCCTTACGCGGGAACAGGCAACATAAAGGTGGCCATCAGAGAAGCATGGCTCCTCCAAATGGATGCCCGCCACCGACGATGTTTGCCCTTGTGACTTGTTAATGGACATGGAAAAACATGGTCTCACCAGGAATTGGGATCGCCGGAAATCGAACGGGATATCTGACGCCGAGGGGAAAAGGTTCATCCTTGGAATGAAAACATTATCCCTTCTCCCGCACCCCATTACAATGGTGGCCTCAATCAAGTGGGGCGTCAGTGACTTGACGACCATGCGAGTACCGTTGCACTGCTTTGGTGGACGCAAGTTCCTTATTAGCATAATGGGACAGCCAACCCTAAGCTTAAGAATGTGAGTATTTAATAAGTCAACCGGATAATTAACGATATCGTCGGTGTCTGACGTCCGGTCGATAGATGTGAAGATGTGTTCTTTACCTGAAATCTTCTCAATCAGCTGCTCGTTAATAAAATTAACCATGGCATTTTACGGAGCAAGAAGAGCTCTTTCGCTGAGCCAATCGAGGTTTTTAAAGTTAGATGAGACATTAGGAAAAACTGCTTCCCAGATGGTCAGAAGGGCTACTCACAATGTTGCACAGGGAGTCGATTGCTATGCGGCCCTTATCGTCCGCAGGGACCTTGCCCTCACCAAGTGCTAAAATATTCTGAACAAATGTTGCAGACATGTTGTCACCATGCAAATGAGCACGCATATTTGTGCTCAGGTACAAACTCTTCACCTGGAGCCACAATATGGACGTCTTAAGGCAGGCACGCACTTCATCAGCTCTTGTCCCTTCGGGGATGACAGGCAGCGTTTGTCGAAAATCTCCTGATAGCAGAAGGGTTACGCCACTCATAAGAGCCGTAGAATCCCTAATACTTTTCAGGGTACTGTCCAATGCCTCAAGGGAATCCTTGTGTGCCATTGTACACTCATCCCACACAATGAGGCAACATCTTTTGAGAACCAGAGCTTCGTGTGAACTCTTGCTGATATTGCATGTTGGTGTCTCAGTTTTTACTAAATCCAAGGGGAGTTTAAAGGTTGAATGTGCTGTCCTGCCTCCCGGCAGCAAAGTAGCAGCGATCCCGGACGATGCAACGGCCAACGCAATTTTTTTCTCCTGACGAATCTTAGCGAGAATCAATTTCGTTTCATAAGATTTTCCGGTACCCCCAGGAGCATCGAGAGAGTAAATACCCCCCAGTCTGATTTTGAATCGCGTAAACGATAGTTAAATAGGCCAACCTTTGGTCCGACAGAAGTTTGGGCTCATTTTCCTCTAAGTATTGGGAAAGAGATTCGATGTCATATGCTGTTTCCCGCAACAAATCCGGGGCCAACGTGTTACCTTCCTCTCTGACGGTTGACGGCAAGCTATACGTCTCCAACTCATTCCCACCCATGTCGAGGAGGGCGTCCACGATATCAATTAGTGCCCTGTTGTACATAATGTCGCTGTAACCAACTTCCACTGAAGTATACTGCAGATGAGCCAGGCGCAGGAAGTCCTCAGACATGAAGTCTCTGTACTTGACCCATAAAGATTTGAGATCACCCAATTCACACTTTTGAAGCAAAATGGCAAAGAGTTCCCATAGACCTTTAGGTGATTTCAACAAAGCACCCTCTGCTAAAGTGGAATCCCATTGCGAATCATCTTCCAAAAGACCACGCTTAAAGCAGGTTTCCCGGTACGTATCACATATTTCTCCATCAACAGTTTTGAGGTCCTGAAAACTTTGTGGGCCGACATCTTCATGCAGAAGAAGGCGGAGATGAAAGCACTTATGCTGTCTTGGGGGCACAGTGTAAACCCTTCCAAGACAGCTGTCAAATTTTACACCAGGATGTCTTTCAACAGCCTGATCTGACTTACTTCGCACCCATGTGTTTTTCGACCATATAAAGTAGGATGGAACCTGGGAGTACACAATTGTTTGCGCAAATGTATCGAACTGGCAAAGTTTTAAGAAACCCGTCAGAGTGGTCTCTTTCGGATCGGCGGCCAACTTGGCGGCGGTTTGGTTCGTAAAGTAACCCTTTACTCATTTTCCAAATGTACCGCAAGCTGTACAATGGCGGGGTGACGTTGGTGTAGGGGTAAACCAAATAGGCACCAAAAAGCTTCATTGCTACTGATGTACCGCCCCGCCAGGTATTCTGTTACCTCGTCCCTGCTATTTTCAGCTTAAAATGCGAACATTGCGGCATCAGAGCCCTTATCTACATATTTGCATATGCATTTTATCGACTTGACGGAGTTGCAAAACTCAACGTTGATGTGGGCGTTGAACATCTTCAAATGAAGCGGGCAGTAAAAGACCCCCCCCCCCCACTCATCTATTGTCGACTTGACCTCCCCTTACTGTTGTGGTGAAGCCACCGTTCTCGGGCCGTCTCCGCCTGTACAGGGGTTATCCGTCGCCACAGTCTGAGTCTGGTCAACAAATTTTTGGGGGTATCCCTTACTGCACGATGCCACTTTCAGACACGTGTGATGCTCATTAGGACCCGACGCACACGGACCATTTTAGCTTTGACGATGTCATGTAATTCCTGGTCAGTTGCTGGGTTAGGGATTTCAGCCGAAATGAAGCTGTCTATGGCATTTGAATTGATTTTATCAGCTAACAAAATCAAAATGTGAGCATGTGGCAGCCCTCGTTTTTGCCATTCGACGGTGAACATATCACATTTTACAGCCCCAAATACCTGACCTTTTTGATTAAAGTCATGAGTTTAGCCAGTTTCAGTCTGAACACTCTGGCAATGAGGTCATGCCTGTTCGAATAATTTTGCCCAGGAAAAAGTTCACGAGTTACATTCCGATTCATATGTCTATAGCATTAATCTGTTATATGAAGTGTTATTTTGCGGGTTGTTATTTGCAATAAGCCGATTGAAAATGCCCCAGATAAGCCGTATGCCAATACGGAACGCTCCACTGCAGTGTTGTCATATAGGGAGTGAAGAGCGACAGAGAGAGTAATGCAATTAAATTATAGAGAGGGGGAATATACGGAACGCTCCATTTGATCATATGCATTGTTTCTCTCTCTCTCTGCAGTGTTGTCATAGAGGGAGTGAAGAGCGACAGAGAGAGTAAAGCAGTTAAATTATAGAGAGGGTGAATGATCATGATCGATTTTTGCCCTTATTGTTGATTGATTTGAAATTGATTTGCCTCATCACCTTCTCCTGACCAAAAGCAATAATTGTCCCGACTTTGAATAGAATCCTGTGAAAAAAGTTCTCAATTTTTTGTCTCATATTGAGAAAAATAAAGAAAGAAAATTACAAAAAGGACAACAATAAAATATAATGTCTTTGTTGAGAATCATGTAAATAAATGCTTAAGCGTCGTTATTGTTACGTTTGTTGTTTTATAAATTCATCTGTTGCTTTTGAATATTTGTTATTTGATGTAAAATGTAAGTGTGTAAAATGTAACGTTGAGAGAGCAGTATGTGTTTAGTGTTATCGGCTTTTTAAATGTTGATATTTGATGTACGAGTGTCGTTATGACTGTTTGTTACTTAGGTTCCAAAGTTTGTGTCGCGTTTCTTCAAAAGAAGTTTTGTCGTTATTATAAACTGTAATGGTGATAGTAGACAGAGGCAGTAACCTTTTAAAGAGAGTTGCAGAGAAGATTGAGGGGGGAGTAGAGAGAGTGATGAACCGTTTAAAGAGAGTTGCAACATGTATGTAGTTTCATATATTTTTGATGGTAGTAGTGAGAGGAATGAAGCGTGTAAGAGAGAGGGTTACAGCATGTATTTAGTTTTATCGATTTTTATTCACAGAAGCAGGACATTCCTGGCAGAAATAATTATGCGTTAACCTGCCCTGGTAAATTTGGAGCTCATTGGAAAAAAATTCATCAAAATCGGTAGAGAAATGTGGAAATGCATAAAAATCATACACACACACAGACAGACATCTACCGTTTTATATATATAGATATATATATAAGTTTAGGAATAACCAAAGAGTGCTTAGAAATACATTGTTTTATTTGCTAACAGTGTTTCATCCATACCCTAGGGCAGGGTTCATCAGAGCCTATAATCAAAAGTATATCAAAGGTTGCAGGCACCATCGAGCCTAGTCCCCAGAACAAGGAAGAAGGACAAGTAGGAAGACACACAATACATGATACATATAATGTCACAAAAAATTACATCATAAAAAAATTACATTATAAAAATTACGTCAAAAGTTTATCACATAAATGGGGCAATAGATTATAAGGAGGTTGAGAGAGGAGAGCAAGAAATGAATGAGGGTGTTACTCATCATGATCAAAAACCAAACCAAGCATAGATGCATTAATTCACAAGCAGTGCGAGCAATTGATTTACAGGCAGAGTATGAAAGCTTATAAGCAGGATGTTTGATCGTCATTTACATTATTTATATATATATAATGTAAATGACAATCAAATAATGTTTAAACTTTCAAACATTTAACCACTGACGACCGTGTTATTATATATATATATGTGTGTGTGTGTTTGTGTGTGGTGTGTGTGTATGTGTGAGTGTGTGTATGTGTGTGTGTGTGTGTGTGTGTGTGTGTGTGTGTGTGTATGTGTGTGTGTGTGTGTGTGTGTGTGTGTGTGTGTGTGTGTGTGTGTGTGTGTGTGTGTGTGTGTGTGTGTGTGTGTGTGTGTGTGTGTGTGTGTGTGTGTGTGTGTGTGTGTGCAAGTTCTGCCTGAAAAGTAGCGCGACTGGTGTCACAAACAATTTATTTCAATTCCAAACAACAAACTACATCGTTTTCCCATCGAATCTAATGGACTTTTCTCTACTCCGCTTCTATGCACTGCTAGAAGGATTAATCTCGAATGACCCTCAGCTCCTTCATTGTGGTCTTCTTCATGACCTCCAAGCTTTCATGACTCCCTTGGGCTTGTGGAAAAGAAAAAAGTCACATGGAGCACGATCAAGTGAATAAAGCGTTTGCTCCAATACGGCGATGTTCTTCTCGGCCAGGATCAGATGCACAGGGCATTGTGAACCGGTGATCTTCCGCATGCACAAATGTTTAGTGGTAATCTTCCAAATTATGTCACTGTTCACATTCAGCTCACACGCGATCTATCAGCTAGCCGAAGATCACCACGCACCACTAGCTTCACGCACTCAACGTTCGCCTCAATCCTGCTTGTTGAATGCCTCCCACTCCTGGTGTCGTCTTCCACGTCCTCACGTCCTTTTAAACCTTTAGCGCCCCTCGAAAATCCTTGAGCGTGACATCATCGTAGTTCCTTATACTCTTGCTGTTGAATTCCAAGTGTTTCTGACGGAGCTTTCGCCAACTTTATGTTGGTTTGTTGCTCTGTGCCCATTGTTCGACGGCATAAAATTGAGGCGCTGTTAATAAAAGCACGCCAATAATATATATAATGGGTGCTGAGAGCTGAAGACGAAGATATATACGCCACTGATATTACGTCACACGGCGTCGCAACCCGCTAATCATAGATTAACTTCATTCATAGATCACACTGCACAGGAAGTCCTTTACGTTCTAGGCCCACCTCATATATATACACGTATATATACACGTATATATATATATATATATATATATATATATATATATATATATATATATATATATATATATATAACGAAGGAAATGTGGTAAGGAACCCAAGTGGACGATAACACACCAAAGTACTCAATACTTAGGGTAGTAGAGTCCAGCATTAGCCGTCGAAACGGCTTGAGCTCAGCCTTCGGGGTCCTACTCGTTCCTATATAAATATATATATATATATATATTTAATACATGCATATATATGTATGTAAAAGGTAAACAGAAATAACAACACAATCGGTACAGTATATGGAAGGGATATATTAGGTTAACGCTTGATATAGCAGGAACAGAATATTATTAGAGATTCCTGATGATTTCTAATGAAACAGTTCTAGCCCTGTAGAATCTAATCTATATTAAAACTTTTATGGTCTGCTATGTATTGATAAACCTTACTTACTGTGGTTACCTCCGATTCAACCCGGAGTAACTTACCTTATATATATATATATATATATATGCACATACGCACATATATGTATATGTAAATATATGTATATATACATACACACGCACACACACACACATAAATATATATGTGTGTCTGTGCGTGTGTGAGTGTATTTATGTATGTATGAATGTTTGTATGTATGTATGTGCATACCTGTGGGCGCGTGTGTGTACATATGTGTCTGTGAACGTATATACACACACCCACGCACGCACACACACGCACACGCAACACACACTCACTTACACACACACATATATATATATATATATATATATATATATATATATATATATATATATATATATATATATACATATATATATATAAATATATATATATATATGAAGAGAGAGAGAGAGAGAGAGAGGGAGATAGAGAGAGATTTATATAATATACATTACTTTGGAGATGTCCTACTTTATGTACTTTATTGGTGGATTTGCAGTATCGGTAGAGGGCAGGACGCCATGCTTTGCAGTATAGAGTTACGGCTCTTTATGATCTGAGTTCAAATCCCACCGAGGTTAATTTTGTCTTTCATCTTTACGGGGTCGATAAAATAAAGTACCATTCACGCACTGGGTTTGATTTAATCGACTTTCCCTCCCCACAAAATTGCTACCTTGTGCCTATATAAGAAACAATTATTATAATTGTATTAGAAAAGGAGAGAGTGAGAGGGTGAGAGAGAAGAGAGAGAGAGAAATAAAGTATTGGTAAAGAGAAACTTAATGATAGAGATGTCGAGAGAATAAAGATATAAGAAACGACATAAAATCTTGTGATGGTGGTGGTGGTGGTTGTGGTTGTGGTGGTAGTAGTGGTGGTTATTGTGGGCGTGGTGGTGTTGGTCGTCGTGGTGTTAGTGGTGGGAACTCGTCTTCTGTGTGTGTTTCAGTGTGTATGTCAGACTGTCATTCTGTGTATATATTTATATATACGTATGCATATAATGTATATATATATACATATACATATGCATATATATATATATATATATATATATATAAATGAAATATATATATATATATTTATATAATTATATATATATATATACATATATATATATAGATATATATGTATATATACATATATATATACATATTAAATGTATATGTAATATATATATATACATATATGCACACACACATGTATATATGTATGATGAGTGCATAATCATCTGAGTTATCTTTCTTTTGCTACCGTTGTCCAATTTCTTATCTTTTCGCCCCAGCCGTTATAATTTATAAACTTCCGGTGAAAATCTGCCTGCCTCCTATTGTACAATCATCTTTTTTTTTTATTGATTTGGCTGTAAGTGATTTTCCCCTTTCTCACTTCATATTATTCAGTCATTCAGCCAGACTATCATTCACACATTTCTTTCAGTAATTCATTATTCTATTTTAGAATGTTTTTTTTTTTCATTTTTCTCCCACCCGCTGTCTAACTGCTTGCCAATTTCTTCTGTGTGTTTGTATATATATACATATATGGGTAACGAAAAGAATGGGTATGCATGTAAAGACGCTGCTTGAATCTATTTCTTCACATTTATTATTATTATTACTATAATAATTGCTGGCCTTGTGCCTAAAATAGATAAATATATATATATATATATTTATATATATATATATATATATATATATATATATATACATATATATATATATATAGTAATAATTGTTTCTACTTTTGGCACAAGGCCAGCAATTACCCATTGCATTACTGGTACTTTATTGTATCGACCCTGTAAGGATGAAAGGCAAAGTTAACCTCGGCGGGATTTGAACTCAGATCGTAAAGGGACGTAACTACGCTGGAAAGCATGTCTGACCCTCCACCAATACTGCCAATAGTAATAATAATAATAAATTTGAAGAAATAGATTCAAGCAGCGTCTTTACATGCATACCCATTCTTTTAGTTACACTCTAAGAAGAATATGACGTCACTTTCAGCTTATATCTGGAGTCTAAAAGACAACCACACCCAATATAAGTTACACTGGGAGATCCTAGCTAGGGCTAGATCGTATAACGGAAATAAAAGACCATATGACCTCTGCGCCGCTGAGGCCCTGGAAATACTCTACGCCACAGACCACATCTTAAACAAAAAATCTGTGGAAATTCGGCTTGTAAACATAGATTGCAAAAAACTTTCCTGTATTACTTATTTGCATAGGTAAATTTATATTACCTGTATGTTTTGTGAAGGTACGTATACTTTCTCGTATGTATATTTGATCGTATATTTTATGGCGTATATTTTTATATATTCTGGTACATATGCTTTTGGTTATGTGTATACGGGAGTTTTCCGTTTGTGTGAGTGTGCGGGTTCGTACGTATGTTGGGTGTGTGTATGTGTACTTCATGTTTTGGTTGACATACGTCTCCGAACATTTGTGTATTTACATGTAGATATGTGAGTGCGCTTGTTATATACGTATTTATTTATTTATATACGTTTATTCAAATATTTATTTATTCGTATACACGCACACACACACACACACACACACACACACACACACACACACACACACACACACACACACACACACACACACATATTTATATGTGCGTGGTTTTGTATACCTATGGCGAGTGTTTTCGCGTATGCTTGTGTATGTACGTATATAGAAGCGCGTATGTATTTATTTCATTTCATTTACCTCTGTATTTTATTTACTTTATTCGTAACTCTGAAGACGAGAATCATTCGGTTTCCTAGTTAGAATTTTAGTCTACGACTTCAGCTATACCATTTACGTGGTTTTGTCTTTGCGTGCAATTGTTCTCCACGCTCCACATATGACGTATTATCTTTGTTTTTTTCCGTTCATCGCCAGAGAACGTCTCTATGAACCACCTAAGAGAACATTAGTCTACGACTTCTTTTATACCATAAACGTGGTCCTGTCTTTGCGTGTAAATGTTTTTCACCGCTCCTATTAATGACGTATTATATTCGTTTTTTCCAGTTCTTTGCCAGGGAACGTTTCCACGAACCAAAGTAACGTCTTCCTGTCTTCCTCCAGTTGCAATGTTTTTTGAAATATCCACTTCCCCGTTTACAGATTGACTTTGTTGGTTTCAGAAGATCCCGTTAAGGGTGAAAGCAGCGATTCTTTGCCTAAACTTTAATCTGTTATTTTAATATATATATATATATATATATATATATATATATATATATATATATATATATATATATATATATATATATATATATATATATATATATATATATATATATATATATATATATATATATATATATATATATATATATATATATATATATATATACATTTATATATATATATATATATATATATCGTTTCTGAGTTTGTTTAGCAAGATTCTTTATCTGAGATCGTGTGTTGAAACCGATATTGTTATACTTTGGGAGGGTCATGTTGCCAATGAGAAACACACGCACCAGTTGCTTTCACTTCAATTTATTATAATAAATTTATTATAAATTTATAAATTTATAAATTTCTGGTTGGTTGATTGGTTCCACAACCAGATAGTTGTTTATATATTGTCATAATTCTTTCGTCACACACTCCGTGACCTCTTCAGTGACTGAGGATTCCTTTCTTTGTTTCTGTGCCTCTCCTTTGTTCTGTCCTATGCCATTTTGTTTCTGTGTGTGTGTTGTGTGCTCAGTCTGCGCATGCGCCACATCCGGGTGTCTGTGTGTGTTTATGTTCATTTATTTATTTGTTTATTTACATGTTACTGGTTGGTTGTTTGTTCTATGTGAGTGTGTGTTTTCATTTTGTCCTTAATTGTAAGTTGTGATGTTGCTGTTCCACTCATATTTTCTATTTAATTTTGGTTGTAATTCTTTTATGTTTATTGCCTCTGTAATTTGTCTAAACATTGCGTCTTTTCTGTGTGTAGATTCTATTTTTATTTCTATGTTCTCTAATTTACCCTTGTGTTCTATTTTAGCATGTTGGTAGAGTACAGATGATTCTTTACTATCTTGAAGGTCTCGCCAGTGTTCATTTATCCGTTCCCCTACACTACGAGCTGTCTCACCTATGTACACTATATTTTTGTCTCTACATTGTCCTTCAGTACATCTTATGCTATAAACTACGTTTCTAGTTTTACAGTTAATATGGGGGCTTATTTTACAGGTTATACATTTCTTATCTATACATGAGGGTCTTTGAAAAGGGTATGTCTTGCTAATAAGTGTTTTTACGGAGGTACCTGGTAATAGGAACGAGTGGGCCCCCAACGGGTGAGCTCAAGCCGTTTCGACGGCTAATTCTGTCCAGAATTAGCCGTCGAAACGGCTTGAGCTCAGCCGTTGGTGTCCCACTCGTTCCCATTACCCACTCTACTAACCTAAGTATTGAGTAATTTGGTGCGTTATGGTCCATCTGGTTCCTTACCACATTTCCTTCGGTATATATATATATATATATATATATATATATATATATATATATATATATATATATTAGAAAGTAAGGTTTTTTTACAAAATGAAAAATAACCGAGGTGTCACGAGTGAAAGTATAAAGAAAAAAAGATGAAATCGAAAATGCAACTGGAGTCTTATTTTAAAAAAAATATATATATGGTTCGATATCTGTAGGAGAAGACAACTCCCGAATAAAATTAAACTCAACTACACCACTAGAAATAGCAGACTGCCCACTTTCTACCAGCTCATCAAGACCCACAAGAATAGCACTAAGACGCATATAAGACCCATCGTCTCTAGCATAGAAGGACCCCTGTACAAAATTTCCTGGCTTCTCTCCCAGGTCCTCAAGCCTCTACTCTCCACCTTCCCCGAACATGTCAGTAGCTCCGACGAAGTTATACGTAGATTACACCAACTCCAGCCAGAACAACTTAAACTTAATAAATACGCTTTTAGCCTCGACGTTGTCTCCCTCTACACTACAGTCCCCGCTCACCCAGCTGTCGATTTATTGACGGACTGCGTGGTCGCAGAGAACATCCACTGCTACGGCCTCCACCCGACGGACATACACCAACTTTTGTCCTTCACAGTAGACAACACGTACTTCACCTTCCACCACCTCACATACAGACAGACAACAGGATTACCCATGGGATCCAGCCTCTCGGGCCTGCTGGCCATCACTTACATGAACCAGCTAGAATGCCGAGCCCTCAACACCTGCCATTCCCATGCCTTCTTCACCCGATATGTAGATGACATACTCATCCTTACATCATCCCGTGAGAAGGCAGAGAAATTATACACAACATTCTCCAGCATGGACGCCAGTATAAAGTTCAGCATGGAACACCCCGATGACCGCGGATCCCTTTCCCTGCTGGACTTCCAACTCTGGGTAACAGAGGAAGGCAACATCCACACCTGCTTCTATAAAAAATCCGCCAACAGGGACCTGTTCGTACATTTCAGATCGGCCCTCCCACTCGGTGCCAAGTTCGGATACATAAAGAACAAACTGGCACGTATCAAGAACAAATGCACCGACGCCAGAGACCGAGACACACACACCACACATTTCCTGGAAGTACTCAAACTGAACGGATACACGACATCCACCACAAACCGTGCCAGAAAGAACAGAGGACACCACACCCGAGGCACTAACACTTGCTTCCTGAAGCTCCCACACTTCAGTGAAGAAACAACAACAGCCATCCGCAGAGCCATCAGACGAGAGGGTCTGGATATTCAACTGGCCCATTCGGGTCCTTCTTTGCGCGGACGGCTGGCTAAGAGACACTCCACCAAACATGACAACTGCTGCAGACTAGCCAACTGCCCCATCAACGAGACAGACCTATGCCACCAGGCTTACGTAGTCTACAGACTAGAGTGTGACAAATGCAACAACTTCTACGTAGGTAGCACCACCAGACCACTCCACATAAGAATAAAAGAACACCTCAATACTAACGCTTCCTCATTTAAGAAACACCTAGTTAAATGCAAAAACACCGATAAAAACATAACAGTTAGGATAGAAACTAAGGAAAGAAACCTCGGCAATCTTAGAATCAAGGAAGCACTCATTATAGATAGAACACATCCACCAATCAATAATAGACTAGAGCTGAACACCCAATTTATAACCTGATAGGGCCTCTAGCCCCATTTTTACACACCCCACACACACGCACGCGCACACCTCCACTTATTCTTTCTCACACATACACACACAAAACCAGTTCTAACACCAGATAACACCTACCCCCCACTTTTACGATTAGACCTATCTTCCCACACTCACACACACACACCCACATACCTACACCTTCATGCATTCTCCCACACACATATACAGGCACGCATTTAAAATTAAAAAAAACAATACAAAAACAAAAACAAAACATAAACAAACCCCTCTTAAAGGGAGACTACTCTTTATCCACCTAATTTTAATTCTTTGATATTAAAGTTAGAACAGATACTCTATACTATTTCCGGTCAGCATGGCTTCATTAGAGATTTAAAGACGCTGGTCTGAGACCTTTACTTCCCTCCGAAGAAGAGATATTATCTCGAAAATTAAGGACATTTAAATAAATTCAAGGTGAAAGACGAATTCACATCAATATCTTCCACTATTGCATTCTTTTTTCTATGTCCATATCTGCATTGTCTTGGCCTTATTACACATATTCTAACGTTTATACCTCATTACACAATGCTTCAAGTGAACTATAACCTCCTCCAAATATATATATATTTATTTGGTTCCTTTACCGGGTTCGGAGTTCTTCTGCTTTTCAAAAGTAGAGTTGAGATGGTGGGTCTGTGGTTTTTCTCACATCTGGTTTGTCTTTGAATGTTATTTGTATTATATGGAAAAAAGTGGCTCGAAACGCCAGGTTTTTAGAGAAGTAATTTGATTGGTTGGTCAATCAGTATAATAAAATTCACGCCAGTTCGCGTTACAAAGTTCTTCAAACAAGGGGGGGGGGTGCTTACGTTGTTTCTTGATATATGAGTGTTTGAATTACTTTTTACTTAAAAAAGGGGCTCACGAAGGCTTTTTCTAAAAAAATGTAATCTGATTGGTTAAAATGAAATTATGGCTGTCACGTGAACAAGTTCATTAAATTTCGCGCCCGTATTTCGGAATTTGTTTTGTACTTAAAAAAAGGGGCTCACGAAGGCTTTTTCTAAAAAATGTAATCTGATTGTTTATAAATGAAATTATGCTGTCATGTGAACAAGTTCATTAAATTTCGCGCCCGTATTTCGGAATTTGTTTTGTAGTCTTTTAGAGAATTTTATGAGAATAAAAAAAAGTGGCTCACGAGGGCTTTTTTAAAAAATGTAATTTGATTGGTTATTAATGAAATTATGACTGTCACGTGAACAAGTTCCGCGCCCGTATTATTTATTGTGTAGCCATTTAGAGAATGGTCAAGAGAAATGGGATAGGAGAATTGTTCTGGTTCAGTGAATATGGCTAGTTCGCTGGGGTGTCAGAGTTCAGATTTTCTATTGAAATAAAGAAAGTAGACATATGTATGTTTATTTGTGTGTTCGTGTGTCTGTGTGTGTGTATAGGAACATGATTCTATTGGTAGAAATGGGGGAGGGAGTTGTGTGTGTGTGTATATGGGTGTTATGTGTGTGTGTGGGGGAGTATGTTAAGATGGAGAGAATATATATATTTTGTGTGTGTGTGTGTGTGTGTAGGAAAGTGATTCTATTAGTAGAACTGGGGGGAGGGAGTTGTGTGTGTGGGGGGGGGGGGGGTATGGGTGTTATGTGTGTGTGGGAGTATGGTTAGCATGTTATGATGAAGTCAATATATATTTTGTGTGTGTGTGTAGGGAAATGATTCCGTTAGTAGGAATATTTTTGAATGAACATATTTTCATTACTTATTCGTATTTGTTCTGTTGTATTGTCAGCGCAAACGTATGTTAAGGTTTATTTGGTTCGGGTTTTTATTTTCTAAAGTAGAAGGTGTTATGTGTGTGGGTATGTGTCTGTTTGGATGGTTAGTATGTTATGGTGCTGACATAATGTATATTAAACCATATTTAATGCTGGTCTATATGTTTGAATAAACATATTTTCCTTATTTATTCGTATTTGTTCTGTTGTATTGTCAGCGCAAGGGTAAAATGGGAAGACTTGGAATTTGGGTGTCTTATTACTTGCGCAAATGTCTAGATATGCGCTTAGTGGTATCTGTCTCGTGGTTGGATCTCGTAATTGTTGGCGATGAATTGTCATTCTATTTCTGAGTGTGAGTTTAGTTTGTCCTATATAATCTTCATTGCATCCTTTACATTTTTTGATGAGCAAGTGAATTGATTTTTTACAGCAGAATTTTGTCCTGATTTAAATATATACGTGTTGCCTTCAATGAGGTGAGTGCAGGTTCCACAATTAGAGCGACCACATTTTTTGACAGTTGTTTGTGGGTTTGTGGTAGGTTATTTGGCATTGGTGAGTAATGTTTTCAGTGATTTCAGTTGCCTTTTGCTTTTGATTATTTTGTGTTTCAAGGGATTTTTTCATTCCTGGGTCTTGTTTCAGTAGTGGAATGTTCTTGTGAATAGTGTTGTAAATTTCGGCATTTCTTGGGTTGTGTGTTGAGATATGATAGAATATTGAACGTACCTTGAATTTGTTTCTGTTTTCGTAATTCATCAATGCCTATTACTTTAGCCCTTTCTATTCCATTATTTATTAGTAATGGTGGGTACTGTCTTTCGAGTAGAATTTCCTTTAATTCTTGAAGTCTTTTATTTCGCTTTTCATAATTGGAGACAATTGTGCAAATTCTTCTTGCTAGATTGAAAGGAATGTTCGTCTTCGTGTGCTTTGGATGGTTGGAGGTGAATAGCAGGTATTGTTTGGAATCTATTGGTTTGTAGTGTATGTCAGTTTCAATATTTGTGTCTTTTTTTATTTGTTTAAGATTAAGATGTCCAGAAATGGGAGTTGATCTTGGCTGTATTCCATTGTGAATTGGAAGTGCTGATTGATGCCGTTTATTAAATGTTTGAAATCATTCAGTTGGTCGAGTGTGTGGGACCAAAGCATGAGACAATCATCCAAGTAGCGTTTCCAATTCTCTGAT
The DNA here is from genome assembly GCA_964016885.1 of Eledone cirrhosa. Lineage (NCBI taxonomy): Eukaryota > Metazoa > Mollusca > Cephalopoda > Octopoda > Eledonidae > Eledone > Eledone cirrhosa. Next base: position 74,883,544 of record OZ024744.1, on the reverse strand, counting down.
AAATATTTGTGGAAGTTCAATCCGTATTTTGATTTGGACTGTTCATAAATCTGGACATCTAAGTATGCCATGACATAAGTCGGAGCGGCTTTTGTACCCATCGCAGTCCCCGATATTTGCTTTTGTGTACTGCCATCGAAATCAAAAAAGTTGTTCTGTAAAATAAATGTTAATCCCACGGTGATGAAGATTTTTTCTATTCTGTCAGGTATCTCATTGGGATATTTCACTAGCCAGAATCCTATTGCTTGTAGTCCGTATTGGTGTGGGATCGTTGTGTAGATATTCACTATATCGAAAGACACAATAATTGTATCGTTGTTGACATGTTTGGGGAGGTGGTTTAAGAGGTCCAGATAGTCTCTTACAAGGCTTGGTATGTGTTTGAGAATTGGTTTTAGTAGTATGTCTATGAAGTTGCTCAGTCTGTGTTTCACATTGTGGGCCCACTACAATTGGTCTTAATTTAAGGTCTATACACACACACACAACTCCCTCCCCCATTTCTACCAATAGAATCATCTTCCTATACACACACAGACACACAAACACACAAATAAACATACATATGTCTACTTTCTTTATTTCAATAGAAAATCTGAACTCTGACACCCCAGCGAACTAGCCATATTCACTGAACCATAACAATTCTCCCATCCCATTTCTCTTGACCATTCTTTTGCTTGTCATAACATTCTCTAAATGGCTACAAAATAAATAATACGGGCGCGGAACTTGTTTACGTGACAATCATAATTTCATTTATAACCAATAAATTACATTTAAAAAAAAAAGCCTTTGTGAGTCACTTTTTTTATTGTCATACAATTCTCTAAAAGGCTACAAAACAAATTCCGAAATATGGGCGCGAAATTTAATGAACTTGTTCACATGACAGCCATAATTTCATTTATAACCAATCAGATTACATTTTTTTAGAAAAAGCCTTCGTGAACCCCTTTTTTTAAGTACAAAACAAATTCCGAAATACGGGCGCGAAATTTAATGAACTTGTTCACGTGGCAGCCATAATTTCATTTATAACCAATCAGATTACATTTTTTTAGAAAAAGCCTTCGTGAGCTCCCTTTTTAAGTAAAAAGTAATTCAAACACAGTATTTCAAATATGAAAAAACAAACTGAGCACCCGCCCCCTTGTTTGAAGAATTTTGTAACGGGAACTGGCGCTAAATTTATTATACTTATTGACCAACCAATCAAATTACTTCTCTAAAACAAGTAACATTCAAAGACCAACCAGATGTGAGAAAAACCACAGACCCTCCATCTCAACTTTACTTTTGAAAAACAGAAGTACTGCGAAACCGGTAAAGGAACCAAATAAATATATATATATTTTTTTAAATGTCAAGACTAAAATCCAAAGAGGGCTCCATAAGGATAAATATATAAGAACCCTAGTACCTCTCTGACTCCCTAAAACTCGAGAACCCCCCAACCGAGTTTTTTCAAACTTTACATACACATGTAATACTTATGGCCGTGTGAGTGTTTTGAGCAAAAAATAGTTAAATTTGTCAATGCCCTAGGGACCACATTAGGCGATTTAGCGATATCTCTCCATCTCTCTTAGCCTATCTTTTTAGGCAGATACATAGCTACAACGTCGCGCCCTTATAATATCTGTCTCTATGTCTGACTGTCTGCATTACGACATTATGACATCAGCTGTTTGTGTGTGTATATATGTATATATAGTGTTTGTATATATATGTATAGTGTGTAACGTTTTGCGAAATATTTACTTCTGCGTTCGCAGATTGATTTTTTAGTTTCAGAAGATCTCGTTAAGGGTGAAATCAGCGATTCTTCGCTTAAATTTTAATCTGTTATTTTAATATATATATAATTATATATTCGTGTACTGTTATTTTTGCATACACAATAACAAAATATAAACAAACGTGAGTCTCGACAGCATCAAAAACAACAACAAAAAAGAGAGGGAACCTAATTACATACTTTTGGAAAATCTTAATGGAAAATTGTTTGCCTATTCACCCAAGGCGACTTCAATTTTTATTAGGACTTTTGCATCAATTGGTGAACATACGACGAAACTGTTTCAGAAAGGAGGGATAAACATGCCAATCTATGTTTAGAATCCCGAGCAACGCCGGGCCATTCTGCTAGTATTTATTAAATTAACAGATTAAAGTTTAAGCAAACAATCGCTGCTCTCAACTTAAGACCCCGTTAAAGGGGAGAGTTATATATATATGTATATATAACTAGAGTTATATATATATATATATATATATATATATATATATATATATATATATATATATAACGCCGAGAGTTATATATATATATTTATATAACGGCGATGAATTTGTCTTGCTAGGATTTTGATATGAAATCCTTCATTTGGCCATCAATGTTTAACACTGACTAACCAACGCTTAAAAATACAGCTATAAATACATATATTTAGTCTAACAAAGTTCTTTCGTTGCACATTTGCAACATCATCATTGGTACGATTCTCATGTTTCCTCTGCTGTATTGTATGTATTGTAATGTCTACGCCATTTTTATTTTATCTATTTATTTATTAATATATTTTTGTTTTGTCTCTGCGCATGCGTTTGCGTGTGTGTATAGTGTCGGTCTGTGTGTTCGCGTTTGGGTGACTCTATTTTGGTTATTGTATTCTATCTTAGTTTATTAGTGTGTGTTTATATGTGTTTTTTGTTATTGTGCTTGTGTATATATTAACAATAGACTACCTGTATTAGATACGGTACTCTGGATTAACACTATAGACGAGAGGTCCCAAATTCTACACTCATACTACGCTAAACCCATGGCCTCCAAATACCTGATACTCAAAAACTCAGCAATGTCCAGTAGTGTTAAGTTTAATATTCTGATCGCAGACTTGGTACGAGTGATGAAGAACGTGTCCCGCATATGCGACCCAACATAAATGGAAAGACACATCCAACACTTCATCAACCGCATTCAGTTCTCTGGCTACAACCAAAGAGACAGAGTCAGAGTATACAAAGAAGCCACAGAGAAGTGTAAGACCCTCATAGAACTGGACATGAAAGGAATTTGCCCATTATACAGGAGCAAATCATGGAATAGCTTAGAGAGGACTAAACATAAGATAGGGAAAGCCACCTCATGGTACGACAACCAGAGATACCAGAGTGTCATGTTCGTGGATGCTACCCCGGGAGTGAAATTAACTAACCAATGTAGAAAGGCCCTAAGTGAGAACCACTTAAAGATTAAAGTTGTAGAAAAGCCAGGAACTAACATAAAATCCATGATCAGCAAAACCTACCCTTTTAAGAAAACCCACTGTACTAATAAGAAATGTGTTATATGTAAAGTAAATCCCCAGATAAACTGTAAAACTAGAAATGTAATTTATAGCATAAGATGTACAGAGGGTTCTTGCAGAAACATGACAACAACATACATAGGCGAGACAGATCGAATTATAGAAGAGAGAATATACCAACACTGGGGGCAATTAAAAGGACACAAACACGGCCCAGTACTATATGAACACGCCACACAAAGACAAGACGGTAAAATAGACAACATAGAAATTAAAATAATATATAAACATAGAAATGACCCAACAGGTAGGCAAATCAGAGAAGCAAGCGAAATAGAGCTTAGAAAGCCAAAGCTAAACAGAAAAAAATGAATTGAATAACAACAACATCCAAACAAACAATACTGACTTAAGAGAAATATAAATAAATAAATATATACACAAGCACAATAACAACAAACACATATAAATACACACTAATAAACTAGGATAGAATACAATAACCAAAACATAGTCACCCAAACGCGAATACTCACACCAAACACTATACACACACGCAAACGTATGTGCAGAGACGAAGACAAACATAAATAAATAAATAGAAAAATAAAAATGGCGAAGACATTACAAAACATACAATACAGTAGAGGAAATACTAGAATAGTACCACTGACGATGTAGCAGATGTCCAACGAAAGAACTTTGTTAGACTATATATATGTATTTATATTTGTATTTTTGACTGTTCGTCAGTCAGTAATAAACATTGATGGCCAAATGAATTAACTATGGAGTTATAAAAGATACAGAAGCGAAAACCAACCAAACAGTGAGTGTGTTCTTTTATTATTTTTGGCAATATTATTACAACAATATGACCCTTTGTATATATATATATACTTCGAGTATGTGTTGGTTAATCACCGACACTTCATTATGCAGGGTAGAGCACTCGACGAAGTCCGCAGGTGAGTTTGTTTACTCCGGAATATATTTATAAACAAGAAGTGTAAGTCAACAGGTTATAATTAACTTCAGCTATGACCTCATCAGAGAGACAGAATTCACGTGTGTTGCGTGAGAATAGTCTTTTCTTTTTCCATTAACTGTAGCATATGCTGAGCTGAAAATGCCTTAAGGAGTCAGTGTATAATATGTGTGCTGATCTGGCTGGTTTTGCAAAGCTCAAGCTCCGGGATTGATATAACGAGAATTGCAAAGAGATATGTAAGTTACGATGGGTAATGAAGAGAGCACTTTTGACCCTGCTCAAAAGTGGTCACTCTGCCATTGAACAGATAAAACATACATACGTATTTAAAGATATGAAATCTCGTGTTCAACAGCTGTTGAAAATCATACAAGAGACATGGGGGAGTAAAAATGCTGATGAAATTCAATCTGCCTCAAATACCAACAGCACCAACCTGTTGTATAATCTTCTTCACAAGGTATACCAGCCTTCGTCTTCTCCTGTGGAACCATTACACACTTAACATAGACAATCTCTTCTCAGACAACCAAAGGAAATACTGAGTAGAGGGTAATAGCATTTTGATAAAATTCTCAATCAGCTTTTAGACATCGATGAGGAGATTCTTATGTCAATACCATGCCGACCTGCCAAAGATGGTAGTGGTTCCTTCAATAGACGAAATCGAGGTCGCTGTTCAGAAACTTAACAGTGGCAAGTCTTCCGGTATTGATGACTTGTTTACAGAATTCTTTGAATATGGAAGTGGAAATTAATGCGTTTCGTTGATTCAGAAATTTTAAGCAGAATTTATAGTAGCACAGGATTGAAAGGATGCTCTAATGGTTGTATAAGTAGAAGTGTAGAAAGGATGACTGTGGCTACTATAGAGGAATAGCGCTCCCGTCACTGGTGGCAAGGTCTAGAGAAGGGTGGAAAGGGTGAATGTGGCAACTATAGAGGAATAGTGCTGCCGTCACTGGTGGCAAGGTTTATAGAAGTGTGGAAAGGATGACTGTGGCAACTATAGAGGAATAGTGCTGCCGTCACTGGTGGCAAGGTCTAGAGAAGGGTGGAAAGGGTGAATGTGGCAACTATAGAGGAATAGTGCTGCCGTCACTGGTGGCAAGGTTTATAGAAGTGTAGAAAGGGTGACTGTGGCAAATATAGAGGAATAGTGTTGCCGTCACTGGTGGGAAGGTTTATAGAAGTGTAGAAAGGGTGACTGTGGCAAATATAGAGGAATAGCGCTGCCGTCACTGGTGGAAAGGTCTAGAGAAGTGTGGAAAGGGTGAATGTGGCAACTATAGAGGAATAGTGCTGCCGTCACTGGTGGCAAGGTTTATAGAAGTGTGGAAAGGATGACTGTGGCAACTATAGAGGAATAGTGCTGCCGTCACTGGTGGCAAGGTTTATAGAAGAGTGGAAAGGATGACTGTGGCAAATATAGAGGAATAGTGTTGCCGTCACTGGTGGGAAGGTTTATAGAAGTGTGGAAAGGCTGACTGTGGTAACTATAAAGGAATAGTGCTGCCGTCACTGGTGGCAAGGTTTATAGAAGTGTAGAAAGGGTGACTGTGGCAAATATAGAGGAATAGTGTTGCCGTCACTGGTGGGAAGGTTTATAGAAGTGTAGAAAGGGTGACTGTGGCAAATATAGAGGAATAGCGCTGCCGTCACTGGTGGAAAGGTCTAGAGAAGTGTGGAAAGGGTGACTGTGGTAACTATAGAGGAATAATGCTGCCGTCACTGGTGGCAAGGTTTATAGAAGAGTGGAAAGGATGACTGTGGCAAATATAGAGGAATAGTGTTGCCGTCACTGGTGGGAAGGTTTATAGAAGTGTGGAAAGGCTGACTGTGGTAACTATAGAGGAATAGTGCTGCCGTCACTGGTGGCAAGGTTTATAGAAGAGTGGAAAGGATGACTGTGGCAACTATAAAGGAATAGTGCTGCCGTCACTGGTGGGAAGGTTTATAGAAGTGTGGAAAGGGTGACTGTGGCAACTATAGAGGAATAGTGCTGCCGTCACTGGTGGCAAGGTTTATAGAAGTGTGGAAAGGGTGACTGTGGCAACTATAGAGGAATAGTGCTGCCGTCACTGGTGGCAAGGTTTATAGAAGAGTGGAAAGGATGACTGTGGCAACTATAGAGGAATAGTGCTGCCGTCACTGGTGGCAAGGTTTATGCTTGGCAGAGGTATGTTACACATCGCTGACGATGTTTTTCAGAAAACCTATGCGGAGTTAAATAGGGCTGAGGCACATAGCACATGACATTTCAAGCTAGGCAGCTTTGTATAGAACAAACTGTAAATCTGTTTCCAGGGTCCATTGATTTAACAAGGGCAAAGATAATAGAGAAGCTCCTTGAAAAATACTTGGAAATAATGGCTGCCCTGACAAATTCTAAGCAACTCTGTGTCAAATTCATGATAACATGAAAGGCTGGGTGAATATTGGTAAAAGTGTACCAGAGCCTATTACTGTAAGGAATGACGTCAAACAAGGTGACATAATAGCACCAACACTGTTTTCACTGTTTTGTGCAATGATATGTTTAATGTCATTGAAAAACTGTCGACATGGAATATTCAAATGCTTTCGTACATCTGGGAAGCTTTTCAACATAAGACGCTTTGATGTCTATGCGAAGGTCATATACTCACTCTTGAGAGAATTTATGTTTAGAGATCACTGCGATCGTTTTAACATGCGCACAGGAAGATATGCAGCAGCTAATGGACTCTTTCAGCTGTGCGTGTTCCGCGCTTTCTATAAAGATCTGCTTGAAGGAGGCTGTGGCTATATACTAGTTGGTACAAGTAAAAACAATACGTGGAACCAGACACTACCGGTGCTGGAAGAGTTTGTGTATTTTGGCAGTATCATGCCCCCTTGACAATGGAATATCATGAAGAATAAGCTAGTGATGCATTCAGAATGTTAGAAAAACGACTATGGCCCCGGCACGTTATCTCCATGGATGCTAAAGTTAAGATCTACCTAACCTATATATATTATCATCTCTATTGTAAGCTTATGAGACGTGGGTTACTTAACGGAAACATTTAAAACAACTGGAGTGCTTACACGAGCTGTGCCTTCGTTGAATCTTGGGTCTTCACTGGATGTATGTGAGTCATGTTGAGGTCCTTGAAAGAAGTTACTGTAGAGTATCGAGTCGATTATTTTGCAACGCCGTCACCGATGGATGGGAGATATGGTGAGATTGGAGGACTCCAGGTTAACCGAACACCTGTTTTATGGTGAGCTGTGGGATGACAAACATCCACTTCATAAACTTAAGGTGAGGTTCAAGGACTGTGTGAAAACATTTCTGATGAAAGCTGGTATCTCCGATTGAGACTGGGAACAAGTATCTAATGATCGAACTCTATGAAGGGGAAGCACACTTTGAAAATGATCTAAAAAATCATGAAAAGTTAAAGAGGAATATGAAGAAGGACTTGAAAAAGGAATTGGCAGAAAGTGTCGAAGGCCAAGAAGAGTCGATATGCAATGAGTGCGAGAGCCTGCCTCAGCAGAGCTGCATTAAAGGGTCACAAAAGAATCTAAGTAAAATGGAATGATGCAAATTAAGTCGGTACGTGTAGTATAACAATTTGTTATCAATGTGATAAAGTCTGCCAATCAATAGGAGGCCTCAGACGCACATAAACTTACATGGCAACCAGCTATCAATTCTGGTTACCATAAGCCATGTCTGTAATATCCGTGCCGGAGAATATAGAATTCACTCTAGCCTAAAAAACTCACATCCGTGCTACACACAGCACATTGTTTTAAAATTTCAAGTGATGGCTATATTTTAGTGCAAGGTAACTGCCATTATGTATGTATGTATCTCAGTATGTATGTATATATGTATCTGTGTAAGTATGTATGTATGTTTGTATGTATCTGTGTATATTTGTAAGTATGTATGTATGTATGTTCTGGTTTTATAATTTCACAAATCTTAGCCAATAGGGAGAGAGTCGGTTTCTAATATAGACACAAGACTCTCTCATTGGAATTTACACAACATCAACTAGGTGGATATGTATGCATGTCTGCATGCATGCATGTGTGTGCAGGTATGGATGTTAGTGTATGTGTGGATGTGGATGTTTTGAGTTGTATGTGTGCATGTGTATGTGCTTAGTATCTGTACATGAGGTATATGCAATTATTAGATGCAAAATGTTTGGAATGTTTTACATATTTCTACTGTTCCATTAATGGATTGTACTTGTAATTTCCTAACTAGTTGTGTTCTGTCTGTTCCTGTGAAGCCTAGCTTCTCAAGATTTGTATTGAGGCAGTTACCAACATACCTCAGTGCCCCAATAATCACAGGCATACATCTGAAGGTGTAATCAGGGTGGAGTATCTGCAGATTTTTCATCAGTTTTGCATAAATATTCTCCATATCGCTAATCATTGATATTATATTGGCATCTGCAGGACAGCCGATTTCCACTACTGTTCATGCATTCTTCTCCCTGTCCCATATCATATCTGGTCTGTTATGCCTGCATTTTATTGGGCCTTTTACTGGAACATTCCACCAGTACTCTTTCATATTATGTACATGGATGTCTTCCACATTGCTGTAGCTTTTAATGTGTTTATTATCGGGGCTATCTTTTCTACGGATTGCATTGTACAGTGTGTTGGCCACTACATCATGCCTCATAGGTAGATAGTACCGAGATGACATTTTTGGACAGCTACTTATAACATGGGTGACGTCGTCGATGTTAATCCTGCAGAGTCTGCACTTGTTATCACTTCTAGGTGTTTTGCCTGCATCCCTATCTCTTTTGTGAATCAGGTATTTCGTGTTGATTTCCTGTTCTTGGATTGCAAAAGCGTATCCTTCAAAGTGGGAGCCAATATAGCGGTTGTTGGTCCAAGATAGATTACTTTCTTTATCTACATTACTCTCACTCTGGAGCTTCCTGGCAACATATTCATGCATGATTTTTTGCTGATAAGCATGCAGTTTTTCATCCATGGATTCACTGCGATACTGCTGAGTGACTTTCCTGGGTGTGAGTTTTTGATTATCACACATGGAATATCTCTCGAGGAGTTCCTTCCTAACTCTCATGATCTTATCTGTTTCATGCAGATAGACCTACTAGAGAGACGGGCTCCTACGTTTCGAGGTTCGTAGACGTTGTTGGAGGGATATGGTGCGACATTCAAATGTTGTCTGGACTGATGTTAGGCCTCTGCCTCTCTGCTTACGTTTCAAGTAAAGGGGATCTATGTCACTGTTGATGTGGAAGTTTCCGGTGTTGTTTAGTATTTTTCGAGTTCTAACATCAACTGCTCGGATTTCGTCTATCGTCCAATTGAGTATTCAAAAAGTTGGTGTTGGGACAGGCACAGCAAACACATTGTGAGCCACTGTTTTGTTTTGCGCAGAGAGTTCCGATGACCGTAGTATTCCCTGTTTACGCGTTCCTTATTACAGATACCATTATAGGATATGTTCTCGTCTATCCCCAAGTATCTGTAGCAGTCCTCATCAGATATCGGTGAAACAGTTAGGCCATTGATGACAATGTTGCTAGATTGGGTTGTTGTTTTTCCCCGCTTTACAGTCATATATGAGCATTTATCTTGGCCAAACTCAAATCCTATATTATTTGAAAATGTTGTAACCAGGTCAAGATTTTTCTTCATCCCATCCACATTCTTGGCATAGAGTTTCAGATCATCCACAAAGAAATTATGGGTTAGGTTCGTATTTCTCTATGAATCCTTCACATTTCTTTAGCAGAAAGGACAAGGGGTTTAATGACAGGATGAATACTATCATAGAGAGACTGTCTCCCTGAAATATACCCCTGCGATATTTTATTTTATCGGTGAAAATATAGTCCACCCTCTCTGTTTTAACTTTAGGATAGTAGCCCAAGAAGAAGACAACCTCTCTATGGCTCTGATAATAATGTCTGGAACTAGCAAATCGGAGGGCCTCTATCATCCAAGAGTGGGGAACAGAATCGAAAGCTTTCCTGTAGTCCAGCCAACCTATAGCCATATTCCTCCTAAGTTGTCGCACCTCCGACATCGCAGTTTTGTTGATTAGGAATTGTTCAGCACATCTCCACACCCCTTTCTTTCCAGCTGCTTGTTCATCTGTGATGATGTTATTATTTTCACAGTGATCTTGGAGGAATAGATTCAGGCAGGCTGTATACATCTTATACATCAGGTTCTGGCATACAATGCGTCGGTAGTTATTTTCCAGGTGGGTGTCTTTATTCTTGGGGACAAGTAATGTTTGTGCTAATGTTAACCATTCTGGTATAAGTGTATCTCTCTTAAGAACTTGTTGGTAGAGGTCGGTAAGAGCCCTCCGAGAGAATATCAGTTTTTTGTACCAGTAGCCGACAATCAGGTCTCTTCATGATGTTTTTTTATCTTAGAGTTTTCCTCTCACAGGCTCAATGGTACTCTCACTTATTTCATATGTTTTTGTTGTAGTGTAGGAGCAATAGTACTTTTCGGATTTCTCTTAGCCACACTGCATCTTGATTGAAATTCTTTTTTCACCCCATATTTTTCTCCAAAAGAAATCTGTCTTTCTGGGATGGGGCCTCAGTGACACTTATTATTTTGCTCTTCATATCTCTATAGACTGATGTTTGGTTTCGTCTGAATCGTTTATCAAGCACATTTCTTTCCTCTACCTTCTTCAGGTATCGGCGCTTTTCGCTAGAAGCTCTCAATTCCTGTATGAGGGTTATCAGCTTATATTGGAGAGTTCTGGTTCTACTGTTAACAAACATCATCTCTATTTTATTCTTCACTCTTTGTTGGTGAGGAGTGAGTCTTTTTATGTGTTTGTTTGCATGTAAGGAGCATTGTTACGTATTCTATGGTTTTTCGTAGGTCAGCAATCTTTTTTTCTATTTTAGTTAAATACTAGCAGAATGGCCCGGCGTTACTCGGGATTCTAAACATAGATTGGCATGTTTATCCCTCCTTTCTGAAACAGTTTCGTCGTATGTTCACCAATTGATGCAGAAGTTCTAATAAAAAGTGATGTCGCCTTGGGTGAATAGGCAAATCATTTTCCATTAAGATTTTTCACAAGCATGTAATTGACTTCCCTCTCTCCTTTGTTGTTGCCTTTGCTGCTGTCGAGCCTCGTGAAATAAATACGGTTGTTTATATTTTGTTATTGTGTATGCAAAAATATCTGTACACGAATATATAATTATATGTATATATATATATATATATATATATTAAAATAAAGGATTAAAGTTTAAGAAAAGAATCGTTGCTTTCACCCTTAACGGGATCTTCTGAAACTAAAAAAAAACAATCTGTGAAAGCAGAAGTAAATATTTCGCAAAACGTTACACACTATATATATATAGTGTGTATATATATATATATATATATATATATATATATATATATATATATATATATATATATACACACTATATATACACACACACACAGAGAGATAGTGTCATAACGTCGTAATGCAGACAGCCAGACATACAGACAGAGATTATAAGGGCGCGACGTCGTAGCTATGTATCTATCTAAAAATACAGACTAAGAATTATAGAGAGATCGCTAAATCGCCTAATGCGGTCCCTTGGGCATTGAAAATTTGAAATAACTTTTGCTCAAAACACTCACACGACCATAAGTATTACATCTGTAAAGTTTGAAAAAAGTCGGTTGGGTGGTTCTCGAGTTTTAGGGAGTCAGACATACAGACAGACATATTCTGTTTTAGATATATAGATGATGGTATTTTTGGTCGTGTTTTGTTCTTGTTAATATCTCTGCTATCACCAAGATATTGCTTCACTGTCGTTGTCAAGGCATATAAACAAGCGTTGATTTGCCAAAATGTTGGGGTTTTATGTGTCGTAAATATTCATCCCCTATTTCGTCAATAACACGTAATATTTCATTATTTGTTTTTGTTTTTTTAATTATATATTGTTTTTTTTTTAATACGTTTAGCAAGAGAAATCTTTATACATGAATTAATTTCTCTCTGGAAGATTTCGTTGGGGGAAATTTTCAATTGTTTATACTTTTGATTATTATCATTATCGATAGTATTTTCGACAACAGTCGAGGTAGACTCGGATGGTACAAGTGGTGTCAAATTTCTTCGATTATTATTATTATCGATAGTATTTTCCCCAGCATTCGAGGTAGACTTAGATGGTACAGGTGGTGTCAAGTTTCTTACAGGCATAATTGTTTCAAGGCGCTGTTCGACCTGGCTGCTAGGAAGTCTAGTAGCATGGCGACCTGTAGCACGTGTTGTTGATTCCATGTTTGTTGTGGAGGACTTACAACTAATAATATTTATCTTATTTTTACGTTCAACAAACGTCGCTTGTTGGCGTAATTGTTTCGCTGTGAAATAATTTAGCTCTGGGTGCATTTCGTCCCAGTCTAGCTTCATTCTATTCATATAGCCAATGGAGGGATTGTTTTTTGCCATTTTATAACAATTAAATAAATCATTATTAAGTTCGCAGCTCCAAGAGAAATGCGATTTATAATTTCGGTTTCTTCTGTAGCTACAACTGAATAAAGTTTGATTACCTTCTTTGTTATTTGTCTTCGATACTTCCTTAAGTTTTTGTTGATGTTGTGTTCAGCCATGCTGTTTGTAGCAAATCCTTGTAAAATGAATTATGTATTTAGTCGGATATATCTACGAATTCGAATAAAAGGTGCCTTCAGAAGGGATAGTTAGAACAATAACCGGTTATTCAACATGACTGTAGTTGTGGCATTACTGTCGGAGATAGTATTCATCTTAAATTTAATAAATAGTCTCCCACGCCAAAATATGCGACTGATCGCGTTGACTGATGGAATATGTATGTATGTATGTATGTGTGCATGCATGTATATATGTTTGTATGTATATATGTATGCATGGATGTATGTATATATGCATGTATGAATCGTTTCGCTGTGGAGTGATTTAGCTCTGGGTGTATTTCGTCCCAGTTTAGCTTCATTCTGTTAATATAGCCAATGGAGGCATTGTTTTTTGGCATGTTATAACAATTAAATAAATCATTATTAAGTTCGCAACTCCAAGAGAAATGCTATTTATAATTTCGGTTTCTTCTGTAGCTACAACTGAATAAAGTTTGATTACCTTCCTTGTTATTTGTCTTCGATACTTCCTTAAGTTTGTTTATCTTTCTCGTTTTTCTTCGGTATTCCACTGATGCTGTTGTTGTAGATGTTGTGTTCAGCCATGTTGTTTGTAGCAGTTATTCAACATGACTGGTAGTTGTGGCATTACTGTCGGAAATAGTATTCATCGTAAATTTAATGAATAGTCTCCGACGTCAAATGTGCGACTGATCGCGTTGACTGACTATATGTGTTTATTATCGGGGCTATCTTTTTTACGAACTGCATTGTACAGTGTTTTGGCCACTACATCATGCCTCATAGGTAGATAGTACCGCGATGACATCTTTGGGCAGCTGCTGATGACATGGATGATATCCTCGATGTTAGTTCTGCAGAGTCTGCACTTGTTATCACATCTAGGTGTTTTTCCTGCATCCCTATCTCTTTTGTGAATCAGGTATTTCGTGCTAATCTCCTGTTCTTGGATTGCAAAAGCGTATCCTTCAAAGTGGGAGCCAATATAGCGGTTGTTGGTCCAAGATAGACTACTTTCCTTATCTATATTACTCTCACTCTGGAGCTTCCTGGCAACATATCCATGCATGATTTTTTGCTGATAGGCATGCAGTTTTTCATCCATGGATTCACTGCGATACTGCTGAGCGACATCCCTGGGTGTGAGTTTTTGATTATCACACAGGGAATATCTCTCAAGGAGTTCCTTCCGAACTCTCATGATCTTATCTGTTCCATGCAGATAGACTTGCTGGAGAGACGGGCTCCTACGCTTCGAGGTTCGTAGATGTTGTCGGAGAGATATGATGCGACATTCAAATGTTGTCTGGACTGATGTTAGGCCTCTGCCTCCCTGCTTACGTTTCAAGTAAAGGCGATCTATGTCACTGTTGATGTGGAAGTTTCCGGTGTTGTTCAGTAGTTTTCGAGTTCTAACATCAACTGCTCGGATTTCGTCTATCGTCCAATTGAGTATTCCAAATGTTGGTGTTAGGACAGGCACAGCAATCACATTGTGAGCCACTGTTTTGTTTTGCGCAGAGAGTTCTGATGACCAGATCTTTCTTAATCGGGTGTAGTATTTCCTGGTTACGCGTTCTTTATTACATATACCATTATAGGATATGTTCTCATCTATCCCCAGGTATCTGTAGCAGTCCTCATCAGATATCGGTGAAACAGTTAGACCATTGATGACAATGTTGATAGATTGGGTTGTTGTTTTTTCCCGCTTTACAGTCATATATGAGCATTTATCTTGGCCAAACTCCATTCCTATATCCTTTGAGAACATTGTAACCAGGTCAAGATTTTTCTTCATCCCATCCATGTTCTTGACATAGAGTTTCAGATCATCCACAAAGAAATTATGGGCTAGGTTCATATATCCTCCTGTGAGCCAATGATGTATCCCTCACATTTCTTGAGCAGAAAGGACAAGGGATTTAATGACAGGATAAATAATGTCACAGAGAGACTGTCTCCCTGAAATATACCCCTGCAATATTTTATTTCATCAGGGAAAATAGAGTTCTCCCTCTCTGTCTTTAACCTTAGGATAGTAGCCCAAGAAGAAGACAGCTTCTCTATGGCTCTGATAATAATGTCTGGGACTTTAACAAGTTGGAGGGCCTCTATCACCCAAGAGTGGGGAACAGAATCAAAAGCTTTCCTGTAGTCCAGCCAGACTGTAGCCATATTCCTCCTAAGTTGTCGCACCTCCGACATCGCAGTTTTGTTGATTAGGAGTTGTTCAGCACATCCCCAAACCCTTTTCTTTCCAGCTGCTTGTTCATCTGTGATGATGTTATTATTTTCACAGTGATCTTGGAGGAATAGGTTCAGGTAGGCTGTATACATCTTATACATCAGGTTTTGGCATGTTATTTTCCAGGTGGGTGTCTTTGTTCTTTGGGACCAGTAACGTTTGTGCTAATGTCAACCATTCTGGTATAAGTGTATCTCCCTTAAGAACTTGTTGGTAGAGGTCAGTAAGATACCTCCGATAGAATATTAGTTTTTTGTACCAGTAGCCGACAATCATGTCTCTTCCTGTTGTTTTCTTATCTTGGAGTTTTCCTATCACAGTCTCAAGGGTACCCTCACTTATTTCGATGTTTTTGTTGTAGTGTAGGAGCAATAGTTCTTTCGTATTTCTCTTAGCAACACTGCATCTTGCTTGAAATTCTTCTTTTCACCTCATATTTTTCTCCAAAAGGAATCTATATCTTTCTGGGATGGGGCCTCAGTGACACTTATTATTTTACCCCTCATATCTCTATAGACTGATGTTTGGTTTCGTCTGAATCTTTTATTAAACGTTTTTCTCTCATCTACCTTTTTCAGGTATCGGCGTTTTTCGATAACTGCTCTCAATTCTTGTTTGAGGGTGATCAGCTTATATTGGAGAGTTCTGGTTCTACTGTTACCAAACATCGTCTCTATTTTATTTTTCACTCTTTGTTGGTGAGGAGTGAGGTTTTTTGTGTTTGTTTGCATGTAAGGAGCATTGTCACATGTCCTATGTTTTTTCGTAGGTCAGCAGTCTTTTTTTCTATTTGAGTTTATATGCTGGTATTTTTAGTCGTGTTTTGTTCTTGTTAATATCTCTGCTATCACCAACATAATGCTTCACTGTCATTGCTAAGGCATATAAACAGGCGTTGATTTGCCAAAATGTTAGGGTTTTTATCCGTCGTAAATATTCATCCCCTATTTCGTCAATAACACGTAGTATTTCATTATTTGGTTTTTTATTCACCACTGTCATTTTAACACGTTCAGCCAGAGAGATTTATAATTTCTCTATGGAAGATTTCATTGATGGAGATTTTCAATTGTTTATACTTTTGATTATCATTATCGATAGTATTTTCCACAACAGTCGAGATAGACTCGGATGGTACACGTGGTGTCACATTTATTCGATTATTATTATTATCGATAGTGTTTTCCCCAGCATTCGAGGTAGACTTAGATGGTACAGGTGGTGTCAAGTTTCTTACAGGCATAGTTGTTTCCAGGCGGTGTTCGACCTGGCTGCTAGGAAGTCTAGTAGCATGGCGATCTGTAGCACGTGTTGTTGATTCCATGTTCGTTATGTGGCTTACAATTAATAATATTTATCTTATTTTTACGTTCAACAAACGTCGCTTGTTGGCGTAATTGTTTCGCTGTGAAATAATTTAGCTCTGGGTGCATTTCGTCCCAGTCTAGCTTCATTCTATTCATATAGCCAATGGAGGGATTGTTTTTTGCCATTTTATAACAATTAAATAAATCATTATTAAGTTCGCAGCTCCAAGAGAAATGCGATTTATAATTTCGGTTTCTTCTGTAGCTACAACTGAATAAAGTTTGATTACCTTCTTTGTTATTTGTCTTCGATACTTCCTTAAGTTTTTGTTGATGTTGTGTTCAGCCATGCTGTTTGTAGCAAATCCTTGTAAAATGAATTATGTATTTAGTCGGATATATCTACGAATTCGAATAAAAGGTGCCTTCAGAAGGGATAGTTAGAACAATAACCGGTTATTCAACATGACTGTAGTTGTGGCATTACTGTCGGAGATAGTATTCATCTTAAATTTAATAAATAGTCTCCCACGCCAAAATATGCGACTGATCGCGTTGACTGATGGAATATGTATGTATGTATGTATGTGTGCATGCATGTATATATGTTTGTATGTATATATGTATGCATGAATGTATGTATATATGCATGTATGTACATAAGTGGATTATTAACTTCTGTACATATAATCTATACGAACAAATATTTAAACCTGTTCCACGTTTTTTTATTTTTAAATTGAACTTCTACCTGTTAGAAACCCTGTATACCATCACTTGTGTGTGTGTGGAGGGGAGGGGGGGGGGGTCGCTGCTATGGGAATGCGTGTATGCATATGTGTGTTGATGTATGTTTATAATTTTGCTTGTGAGTATATGCGCTGTGTGCATTGTGAGAATGTGTGCGCGGGTCTGAGTCTGTTCCGCCTTTTTTTTTATTTGCTTCGTTTAATTTACAGCATTATAGACTAACCGTATTTCGCCTTTTACTTTAGTTCATTCGTCTGTCACACAACCAACATATCACCCCTATTTACCCTTCTTTGCCTATCAAACCATTTATATATTGGTCAGTTTGCCTCCCTCTCTCTCCCTCTTTCTATTTCTCTCTCTCTATTTCTCACAATCACTCCTCTCTCTCTTCCCTCCTCTATATCTATCTATCTATTTATCTCCCACATGATGTGACCCCCCCCCCCTGCCAAAATCCCCTTAACCGTGCCCTGTTAAAATGATTTGCTCCCTCACCAAACACCGCCAATCTGACATGGAGATCGAACAACCCGACCTCCAGGAAACGAAAAGGTAAGTGTTCCTGCCTTTTCTCTCCTTAACTCTTCTTCAACAACATGTCGACTATACCAGTTGGATGTTTGAATGTACGTGGCCTGGGTATGCCCTGGAAACAGGGCTAGCTTTTAAATGATCTCAGGTCACATTGTATAGATGTGATAGCCATCACCGAATCCAGGATTCACAAGCAGCAGCTAACCCCCATGTTCGATGACTTTGAGATCTACGCATCTCTCTGTCAGCCGGGAGGTGGAGGTGGAGTTGCTGTTCTGTTTTGAAAAAAACTTGGATCTCAAAATACAGGTGATTCACTTGGACCCGCTGGGCAGCCTGGTAGTCCTGGACGTGAATGGTAGTGAAGGTGGAGCTTTCAGACTGGTGGCCGTATATGCCCCAACAGGGACATCGCGACCAGAGTTCTTCAAGCGTCTGGAGCCATCCTGGAAACGTCTCACTCCTTAGTGTTAGTGGGGTACTGGAATGGTATCTTAGACGCACGTTGGGACTAGGTAGGAGCTCGTGATACTAGAGGGGTGTAATAGCCTCAAAAATCTCATCAGCCTATTCCAACTGGCTGATAGATATCGACTAGACTTCGCAAGTGTACCACTGTGGACGTGGAGCAACCGCACTGGGTCTTCTAGATCGTATTTAGATAGATTTCTAATTAGACAGAATGATAAGGAAACATTAAGCTGTCCACAAATGCAGATGGTTGCCTATTCAGACCACAAATCAGTCACCTGCATAGCCAACCTTGATAGAACACATAGACAGGGATCCGGATACTGGAAGCTAAACATGTCGCTCCCGGTGCGTAAGGCCAACAGTAAACAGATTAGCACCTTAGTTAAGAGCCAGTTGACGGGGGCGATCGTCAACAACAGGTGGTGGAGCTCTCTCAAGAGAGCAATTAGAATAGAATCGATATCATTTAGCAAGGAGGTAGCTTTACAAAAAAAAAAAACTGAAAAGGAACTGGTGGTAGCTAAAGTAGAAGAGGCACTTAGGAATGGCAGTACAGCTGACATGCTAGCGGCGAGAACGGCACTAGACCAGTTCTTCAACGTGAAACATGAAGGTTGTATTGTCAGAAGTAGAACACGTGCTCTAAGAAACGAGGGAGCCAAAGCTGTTAGCTGGGCTCGAGTGACAGAGGTGAAAAGTGGCAACAAATCCACAATTCGGTCTTTGCAAGAGAAAGATGGACGCATTCTACTTGAATTCAAGCAGATGTGCACGGCCTTCCAGCAGCATTTTGCACAACTGTTCGGGATAAGCGGTACGACGAGCGAGGTGATGGACTTCGGTCGCTACCTCGACGGCGTACCACGAATCTCGAGCAGGGATTCAGAAAGCTGCTAAAGACCGGTCACAGCGGGCGAAATAGAAGAAGCCCTAGGCCGTTGCGGGAAACGTAAATTACACGGTTCAGATGGTCTACCCTATGAGTTTTACATAGTCATGTAAAAGTAGACCTCGAAGCGGTCTACTGCAACTGGCAGCAGAACGGGAGGATTCCTAGTTCTGTAGGTAGAGGCTTAGTAACGCTGATCAGGAAAGATGAGAACAAGGGGGATGACATAAGCAATTTCAGGCCCATACCTCTGCTCAACACAGAGCTAAAGATTTGGGCCAAGGTGTTAGCAATGAGGCTGGCGCTTGTCGTCGAGATCCTGGTAGGGAAACGTGTGCAATTCTGACCAGGTCCATACACGACAACCTCCACCTCATGCGATACATCATAGAGAGGGTGGGTGTAAACCTGGCTTCGGTCTGGCTCTGATCAGTTTAGATCAGTCTAAGGCATTTGATAGGGTCGACCATCAATACTTGGAAGCGGTTCTCAATGCGGCCGGCTTCGGCCACGCTTTCAGAGGCTGGATCGCAGCCATGCACACCAGCATCTGCTCGGCAGTCAAGGTGAATGGCTACCTATCGGAGCCATTCCAAATCATGCGTTCCATCCGTCAGGGATGCCCTCTTCCCTCTATTCTGCATGTACTGACTCTCGAGCCATTACTGCGGATGTTGGAGCTTTTGCAGTGCATCCCGATCGAACCAGGACTGCGGAAAGCAGCGTCAGCCTATGCCGACGACATAACCGTAATGGTGTCGAAAACCTCGAAAATCGGGGTAATCGGCAACCTATTACAGGAATACGAAACGTTGACTGGAGCAGAACTAAACCCAAACAATTCTGTCGGTTTGCAACTCGGCACATGGAGAGGCAAATCCATGCCTTCCGACAGTGTCGTTGGACGTTGGACGCAAGGACCGGTGAAATTGCTCGGGGTCTGGTGTGGTCCAGACCTCCAGGTGGACAAGAAATGGAACGAGGTCACGCCGAGGGTGTTCGCACTCACTCAGAAGTGGGCTGGGTGCAAACTCTCCTTGAAAGATCGAGCGGAGGTGGCGAACACTTACATAGCGTCCGTCATCTACTACCGCTTCAGTCATGCCTTGTCCTCGCGAATACCTCACCAAAATGGAATGCATGCCGTTCAAGTTCCTCTGGAAGAAACAGGCTCCATTGGTGAGGAGATCCATCTGCTGTCAACACCCTTCTAACGGAGGGCTGGGCATGCCGTGGCTGATGATGCGCAAACACGCGCTGAGGCTACGCCATCTCCAGATATTCCTGACCGGTGAACCGGTGTGGCTGTCGTTTGTGAGACAAGCTCTTCTCCAACTCGTTTCACTAACAGAGCTGCAGTGTTGGGTGAAGCGAAGACCGAAAATGGGTGCCTGTCACCTTGAGTGCCTTCTGGCGCTCACAGCCCTCTACCAAGCGGAATCGACAGTCAACGGAGACTCCACTTCGACATTCTATAGGGGATTAGTGGAGGATAAGTGCGACGGCGTTCTCGGGGAAACTCTAGGCATCGAGGAGGATGAACTGACCAGTCTGTTCGGTAGGACATTCCGTCCATCGCCTATGTCACGTGTAGGACGCATCCAGTTGTCAGCCGAGTCCATCGTGAGGATCAACACGCCGCCTTCATGTAAGTATAAATGAGAGGTGGTTTTCCTCTGTCTGGTGGCTTTGGCAAAAGAGGTAATATGGTGGACAAGGTTAAAAGGACTGAGGGCAAACACCTTTCTCTCCGGACAACTTATCCCTTTCTTTAAGTATCACTTCAGAAGGAAGGTGTGAGTGGAGAGAGAGGGGCTACACTCCAGTAAATTCGCTAAAAGGTGGGTGAATGTGGCGAAAATGGTCCGAGTGAATGAGCCTTCTCTGTATATAAACCTGTAGGTTGAATAAAATAAACAGAGCGAACACGAGAACACCTACGAAACGTGTTCCTGGTGTTGAGGGTTTTCTATCCACGGGGTGTAAAACAACCCTGCAGTAACGTTCCCCCCTATTAGGGATTTCAATTATTATTTTATTATAAATAGTTTATTGTTATTTATTAATGTTAAAGTTATATGATATTTATGTAAAACCCCCACCATCACATCTTGTAATGTCCCATCTTTGTACGCCCCTGTGGCAAATAAAGAAAATATCTATCTCTATAACTATATTTCGAATGTCATATTGATTGTCGTGAACACTTCACATTTGTACACACACACACACACACACACACACACACACACACACACACACACACACATATATATATATATATATATATATATATATATATATATATATATATATATATATATATATATATATGTGTGTGTGTGTGTGTGTGTGTGTATACATATATTGCATAAACACACACATACACAAACAAACAGACACAGTTAAACACACACATATACACACACATACATACACGTTGTAAAACTCTCACTCGGCCATCATAGATTTAATTAACACAAATATAGAAACATCAATACCACAAGACTAAAAATAAACTAATTTTATATTCATTCGGGTGTATTTCAAATTAACAGTTTTTCAATGTATGACTAAAATATGTTGTTTAGGAAATAAAGAAAAATATATAACCACATATATGTTCAGTACTCACAACACAAAGTAGAGTTACATTGAATATTCAAGTGTCTTTTGTGGTTATGAAAACAGAAATGGAGGGAAACGTAAGGGTTCTAGTGTGACAGAAGAATGAGAAGAAGGAAGGGGAGGGTGATGTGCTTAGGGCTTACAGCACGGTGGTAACAAGATGGCGCCTTGCGGAAAAGACCGCAAAAGCGTTCTCGTGAACAGGGGCTAGCGACACTCGCTCTAACAGCCACCCCACCTCTCGGGTCTCTTTCCTCAGACAAGCTGCTGACGTTCCGATCTTGTGGAGGAGCTCGGCAGCACGGGGTCCAAGTACGCCTGAGGTCTCGAAGGTGACAGGGGCGAAGAAGAAGCGGCCGGACAATCACCAGTATTTGTTTATTTTCTATCTTCGAATAACATAATTTGTTGTTACAAAAGAAAGTGAGTTCTCACGTATACTACACAAACAAGAATCGCAAAATCCACTCAAAAATGGAAATCAAATATACAAAAATTATAGATAATAAACGAAAATACCTATCAGTCTTAAATGATATAGGAAAGAAAACAGCACAACTAGAAAAAGAGGAAAATATAGATATTAAATAAATATAATATAAGAAAAAGGGAAATCACTAAAACTAAAGAATACTTAAAACAACAAAACCCGCAAAGGTACAAAGAACACGAGGATATGAAACCGCAACAGTTTGTTATTAAAAAAATCAGCTATTTCTCTCCAATCCAAAACGTTTCTACTCGGGACTTAGTAGAAACAGAATAGAGGCAAACATAGTCCCCAAAGTGGAAGTGGAAGTGGAAGTGGCGAGGTATTGTGGCTAGCAGAAGAATCACTAGACACAGGAATATTTAGAACAACAATCACAGCTCCTGACCAACAATAACAAGACATGACAAACGGTGTCTAACACAATGAAAATCAAACAATTGGAAGGCACCGTAATATGGTAGATTCCAAACTTCTGGCTGAAATATTTAACAGGGGCACAGGATTGGCTCATCAATGAGAAAACCACGCTCATCCCAAGAATAATAACTTAGCAAAACTCCAAAACTAAAGGCCCCTAACATGCCTTTCTAAAATCTACAAGCTCTAATTGCAATAATTGTTTCTACCTTTTGGCACAAGGCCAGCAATTACCCAGTGCATTACTGCTGCTTTATTTTATCGACCCCGTAAGGATGAAAGGCAAAGTTAACCTCGGAGAGATTTGAAAGGGCCATAACTCTATGCTGCAAAGCATTGTGTCCGACATTCTACCGATACTGTTAATCTACCACCCTAACTGCAATAATATCGCAAAAACTGACCAGGCTCTTGAAAAAGAAAAAAAAAAAAAACATTTCCAGAAGAAATGATAGGATGCTGAAAAGGCACGAATGACTGTATAGAACTGTTGCTAACCATTACCGCAAACTCGAAAACTGCAGTAAAATCAAAACAAAAAGACTCAGCATGGCATGGAATGACTACCACAAGGTGTTTGTGAGTGTTCCCGATACATGGATATTGAACACTAGCCATGAAGAAAATAATATCAAGAATAAAATCATTTATCAAACATGCCATGTATAAGTAATAAACAGTTCTGAAGATACAAACGAAGGATAAAACTATAAAAGCTGATCCCATCCCTATAAATAGAGGGATATTTCAAGTAGACACATTATCACCAATACCTTTCTGGTTAGCAGTGACACCGTTATCTGAGATATTAAAAAGGGCTGAACTGTGGTATGAATGCTACAACGAGAAACATATTTTGTACACGGATTATTTAAAGCTGTGTGCTGCAGACGAAAGACTCGAACACTACCACATACATTATATGAATTCACAAAAGGATTAGGCGTGAAATTTGGACTAGAAAAATGTACCAATGCAACTCTGAAGAGAAGGAAATTAGTGAAAAACACTAATATCTTGTTAGATAAATAAATTGAGATAAGAGAATTAGATCAAATATATATATACAAATACTTAGGAATCAACGACCATGGTGCAACATACACTTATGACAGAAAAGATTAGAAAGGAATAATATGACGGATTAGATTACTACTTAAAACTAAACTAAATGCGAAGGATAATGTAATTGGTATCAACACTCTAGTAATAGCTATGAGAAAAATAAAAACAAAGAAGAACAACAGAAATTGTGAAAGACATAAAATCTAAATTGATAACAGACTTTCGGAATGCCATATTATAATGATGGAAAGAAACACCCCTACATGACCAATACCTGACAAAACTGAATAGAAGGGATGTAGACAAACAAAACTCATAAAACTGGTTAGGAAGCACTGGACTAAAAGCCGAGGCGGAGGGTCTTTTAATTGCACCAGATCAAATCCTCCCAACGAGAAACCACCAGAGGTACATAATGAAGCAGAACATAGTAAGTAACTGCACAATATGTGGAGGTGGGGAAGAAACAATTAACAACATTATCTCTGGCTGCCCAGTTTTATCCACAGACAGGATAGAGTTGGAATTTGGGGTTTATGCCAACACTACGACATACAAACAGTATAAAGATGTTATAAGCACACATCAATAAAGATGTTACAAGCACACATTCTTAGATAAACAAGTGTCTGGAAATGTTCAAGATTGCGTGAAATATCAGACTGCTATTAAATAATGGCATGAAGAACTGGGAGACAGAGATAACATCAAGGGAGAATCCTTGGGAGGATGGAAAATCAAGAGAGGTATCTTCCAAAGAGATAATCTGTTCCCTTTATTTGTCCTTACCCTCATATTTTTGCCCCTCGTATGGCAAAAAGCGAAGGTAGGATACGAATTAGGAAGAGGAGATCTTACTTTCAACCACCTCCTCTTTATAGCCGACCTAAATCTCTTCGGGGGAAGAGCGAGAAGGAGTTGAATATACTTATTTTCAGCAAAGAAATATGTATGGAATTTTGTGTTAATACGTTCTAGTGATAAGGAGAAGTAAATTGAAGAGAAGCAAAGGAATCGGGGTACCAACGGGTGAGAGGATAAAGGAGATCGACACCGAAGAGGGATATAGGTATTCTTGAGGTAGATAACATCAAAGACAAAACAATGAAGGAGATGATAAGATCTGAATACTTAAGGAGAGTAAGAAACATACAAACATCACATATCTGAATAGTAGAAATGCCATAAATGTCGTAAATTCCCAAGCTGTGTCTATTATTAGGTAAAGTGTGTGAATTCTATAATGGAAAGTAAACAAGCAAAATGAACTGGATAGAATGACAAGGACATTAATGACTACCTACAGTAGGTTTCATAAGAGGGGTGATGTTGGTAGACTGTACTTAAGGAGATCTGAAGGTGGGAGAGGTCTAATCAGCATAGGGGACTGCGTTCAGATGGAGAACAGCTGTTTAGACAAATATGCGTCTGAGAGTAACGTGCCGATGTTTAAGTCTGTACTGAAGGATGAAGCTATAGATCAGGGGATTTCCAAGAAAGAAGTAACAAAGAGGAAGAGCAACTTGAATGAAAAGGCCCTTAATAGTATCATTTTGAAGAAAAAAGAATTCAGATATCCTCAGGGGTGGAACTGCTTAAATAAATGCGACCTCAAGCAAGCTGCAGAGGGAATGCTACTGATGCACAAGAGCAAGCCGTTAGAACGAAGTGAATGAAATACCATATTGACAGGGAGGAGGCTAGCCCGCTCTGTAGGTTCTGTGAAGAGAGAGAGAGAGATAGAGAGAGAGAGAGAGAGAGAGAGAGAGAGAGAGAGAGAGAGAGAGAGAGAGAGAGAGAGAGAGAGAGAGAGAGAGAGAGAGAGAGAGAGAGAGAGAGAGAGAGAGAGAGAGAGAGAGAGAAGATACAGTGACTCACATCGTATTCGAGTGTAAACACTTATCCCAGACTCACTATAAAGTATGTAGTCATGATATCATACGAAATGTTATATCAATAACAACAATGATGATAATTCTTTCCCTATTGGCCACAAGGGCTGAAACATGTAGAACAATACAAAAGACGGGGACAGTGGGGATTTACAAAAGAAAAATTGAAAATGTGTAAACAAATAAAACAGATAACAATAAACAATAAATGAATCAATAGCAATTCCCCTATGGGGTAGTACCAGCCAGGAGTAACTTACGAAATCCAGAGATCGTAAACCACCATAATCTCCGAGAGCACTATAGGTTGGGGGCCCTTTTCTCTCGAATTTCTCCAGCTTACACGCGTATGGTCAGAGTAGGCCCGTCCGCTTGGACAATTCTCACTACATTCACCCGCCAATTAACAAAAGTACTGGAGCCAGCACTTACATTTCCTCCTCAGATTCCTTTCCAAAATGGCTATCACTCACCCTGATTCTCTAGATCCACCAGACAGGGGAAAACTGTGAGCCCTTCTGGCCATAAGACGGTAGTATGGTGATCTTCACGATGGAGTCGGTCGATAGCCAGATCCATCCTACATGTGACAATAGCTGTACGACAAAACTCCACAAGTCATCAAAACCCGGCACTGGAGGATGTATGTGTGCAGAACTGTTTCATCGCTCTGTGCACATCTCGGACATATCCCTCAGACAGAACTTCCGTGCCCGTAGAGCTTGTCTCAAACCGGCAGAGCTCCCCGGTAGCACTGCCAAGACAGTGATTTCTGTAAATTGTCCATAGTTCCAGGCTCATTTGAAAGTTTTGGATCATTTGAAAGTGCTTCATTTGTAAACCACCCTTTCTGTTTCAATGTCCTTTTGTGCTATGAGTGTCATCAATTCCTTGTTAGCGTGTCTCAGTAATACAGAGTTTGGTATGGATGTATTTGATGGCTGGTGGTGTAACTCTGGCAGTGAATGGTGATATTATATTTATCATTGGCATAGGTACGACGGATAAAGGACCTTTCAGTGAAAAATAATACAACTAAGGAAAGTTAAGTATTCACAACCGTTCTTTATAAAACCTAGATTTATTGATCAAATCAATTGATGATGACTATATTTTACTGACGGTGTTCAAATCTACTCTGTACCACACCGTTTATAACAGATCTGGTATTTTAAAGTTAATTCTTAATTTACTGAAATTGTCTTAAATGTTTCGTTGTATGTCGCTTAAGAATGGCGTTATTTATTTTATTTTCTCAACATAGTGTAAAATTCGATTTATTAAAACCTTTTCTGCATATCATTCAATACATCCTTATATAAACGCATATGCATAGGTGTGTGTGTGTGTGTGTGTGTGTGTGTGTGTGTGTGTGTGTGTCTGTGTATGTGCCTGTGTGTGTGTGTGTTTGTCTGTGTCTGTGTCTGTTTATATATTTATAGCGTATATATACATTTATGTATATGTTTTTGTGTGTTTGTGTGTAAGTATGTGTTACAAATGTGTGTATATATAAAGGTATGTATGTATGTTAGTAAGAAGGTTCATGAGTCTATTCCTATATATATATATGAAATTTACATATTTAAGTAAGGCGTGTCTGTTGGTTATTCAACTTGAGTTAAGTCAAATATCAAAGTTCTATTTTCTCGAAAGATCAGAAATAAATCCTTTTAAATCTAAATGGTATTTTAGATATTTTCAGGAGAAACGTGTTTCGTATTATTTGAAAAAATGCATATTGAAAATAAACTTTACATTAAGCTTCTCGGGGGCAAAGATATAGATTTGAAGTAAATGATATGGCATTCTTCATAATCAAAGTGAAATTAAAAGAAGATTATTACACAGCCATGGTGTGTTTGTTTTTGTACATTGTAATCATACATGTTTGTATGTGTATCGATCTGTGTATGTATGAATATGTACATAGTATACACGTTCAAGATAAATGCAAGTAGGATGAAAACGAAAGCTGTAACTTATAGTTAACAAGCTGAGAATGGATTAATATATCTCAACCACTAGAAGAAAATATGTAAAGGACAAACAAAAAAAACAAGTCATATATTTGACATTCAGCGTAATGGATTTGATGAAATATATAATCCACCACGATTATAGTTGTTTACAAAATATTCTCAACCTGTAAACTATAAAAAGTAATTTCCTACAAGACTCAAGGCTGATGAGTATCACATTAGGTATTTCACAGATCTTCCGTACACAGTTTCCTGTGGATTGAGTGGATTGACCTATAAAGCCTCTAATGTGTGTAATAGTGGCTCTAGAGTCAATACATACAGAAGGCGAGAGTGGAGAGTTTGACTGTCAGCGCACATAATAGTGAATGTTTCTGGTAGGTTACCAGTTACTCAGACCACCAAGCAGATAACGTGGTACATTGAAGCAATCCATTCCATGAATACAAGCCTAAACTCTGCTGCTGGGAGGATAGCTGCCAAGTACTGATCGCCGTCTCTATCGAAAGCTATCGATTGATCGAATTTGATCAGGGATTTACTCATGTCAGGGTCCTTAGCTACCCTTTCTATGATGAATCGCATGTAGTGGAGATTGTAAGTCTCGATCTGTTCGAGTAGGTGCACATTTGCTCCTCCAAAGTCAGAGTACCACCCACATGTGCCAACCTGTTTACTAACACTTTGGCCAAAATCCTTATCTCTGCGTTCAGAAAATTTAAGGGCCAAAAATCCTCGTTTGGGTATTGTTTCATGTGTGCTTGGTCTTCGGGTCACGGAACTGGGAATTCTCCCGTTCTACTGCCAGTTTCGACAGATATCTTCCAAGAGATCACCGAACGAGTATGGCATATAAACCTAAAGTTCGTTGGGCA
>OZ024744.1:74819997-74849997 GCA_964016885.1 Eledone cirrhosa | reverse complement strand
ATATTCAGATTTAAAGTGTAATCAACAGAAAGGGGGGGGGGGTGGAGAAGGAGAAAGGATAGAGAGAAAAGAAGAGATAAAGATGAATCTAACATCATGTGACAAAAAATCTAAATCTATATAGTTCACAGTATTGAGCTTTCACCAGATACCACATATTGCACACATTGCACACATTTTCTTACACAGATATACATGATAACTTGCACGAATTAAGATACCCATATGATTAATACTATAATTGATATACATACATACATACATACATACATACATACAAGCAAACAAAGACAGTCAACGCGATCAGTCGCATATTTTGGCGTGGGAGACTATTTATTAAATTTAAGATGAATACTATCTCCGACAGTAATGCCACAACTACAGTCAGGTTGAATAACCGGTTATTCTTCTAACTATCCCTTCTGAAGACACCTTTTATTCGAATTCGTAGAGATATCCGACTAAATACATAATTCATTTTACAAGGATTTGCTACAAACAGCATGGCTGAACACAACGTTGACAAAACAATTAAGGGAGTATCGAAGACAAATAACAAGGAAGGTAATCAAACTTTATTCAGTTGTAGCTACAGAAGAGAGCGAAATTATTAATCGCATTTCTCTCGGAGTTGCTAACTTAATAATGATTTATTTAATTGTTATAAAATGGCAAAAAACAATCCCTCCATTGGCTATATGAATAGAATGAAGCTACACTGGGACGAAATGCACCCAGAGCTAAACCACTTCACAGCGAAACAATTACGCCAACAAGCGACGTTTGTTGAACGTAAAAATAAGATAAATATTATTAATTTAAGTCCCCAACAACAAACATGATATCAACAACACGTGCTACAGGTCGCCATGCTACTAGATCTCCTAGCAGCCAGGTCGAACAGCGCCTTGAAACAATTATGCCTGAAAGAAACTTGACACCACCTGTACCATCTAAGTTTACCACGAATGCTGGGGAAAACACTATCGATAATAATAATAATCGAATAAATGTGACACCACGTGTACCATCCGAGCCTATCTCGACTGTTCTGGAAAATACTATCGATAATGATAATCAAAAGTATAAACAATTGAAAATTTCCCTAAACGAAATCTTCCAGAGAGAAATTAACTCATGTATAAATATCTCTCTTTCTGAACGTATTAAAACGACAATATTTAATAAAAAATCAAATAATGAAATACTACGTGTTATTGACGAAATAGGGGATGGATATTTACGACGGATAAAAACCCCAACATTTTGGCAAATCAACGCCTGTTTATATGCACTAACAACGACAGTGAAGCATTATCTTGGTGATAGCAGAGATATTAACAAGAACAAAACAACACCAAAAATACCATCATATATAACTAAAATAGAAAAAAAGAGTGCTGACCTACGAAAAACCATAGGATATGTGACAATGCTCCTTACATGCAAACAACCACAAAAAAACCTCGCTCCTCACCAACAAAGAGTGAAAAATAAAATAGAGACGATGTTTGGTAACGGTAGAACCAGAACTCTCCAATATAAGCTGATCACCCTCAAACAAGAATTGAGAGCTGTTATCGAAAAACGCCTATACCTGAAGAAGGTAGATGAGAGAAAAGTGCTTAATTAAAGATTCAGACGAAACCAAATATCAGTCTATAGACATATGAAGGGCAAAATAATAAGTGTCACTGAGGCCCCATCCCAGAAAGACGTAGATTCCTTTTGGAGAAAAATATGGGGTGAAAAGAAGAATTTCAACCAAGATGCAGTGTGGCTAAGAGAAATCCGAAAGAACTATAGCTCCTACACTACAACAAAACCATACGAAATAAGTGAGGTTACTCTTAAGACTGTGATAGGAAAACTCCAAGATAAGAAAATACCAGGAAGAGACATGATTGTCGGCTACTGGTTCAAAAAACTAATATTATATCGGAGGTATCTTACTGACCTCTACCAACAAGTTCTTAAGTGAGATACACTTATACCAGAAAATATTAGAAAAAAGACACCCACTTGGCAAAAAACCACCGACCGACCCATTGCATGCCAGAACCTGATTTATAAGATGTATACAGTCTGCCTGAACCTATTCCTCCAAGATCACTGTGAAAATCATAACATCATCACAGATGAACAAGCAGGTGGAAAGAATTAACAAAACTGCGATGTCGGAGGTGCGGCAACTTAGGAGGAATATGACTACAGTCTGGCTGGACTACAGGAAAGCTTTCGATTCTGTTCCCCACTCTTGGATGATAGAGGCCCTCCAACTTGCTAAAGTCCCAGACATTATTGTCAGAGCCATAGAGAGGCTGTCTTCTTCTTGGGCTACTATCCTAAGGTTAAAGACAGAGAGGGAGGACTCTATTTTCACTCATAAAATAAAATATTGCAAGGGGACAGTCTATCTGTGATATTATACATCTTGTCATTAAACCCTTTGTCCTTTCTGCACAAGAAATGTGACGGATACATCATTGGCTCACAGGGGGACAGAAATACGAACTTAACCCATAATTTCTTTGTGGACGATCTGAAACTCTATGCCAAGAACATGGATGGAATGAAGAAAATCTTGACCTGGTTACAACGTTCTCAAAGGATATAGGAATGGAGTTTGGCCAAGATAAATGCTCATACATGACTGTAAAGCGGGGAAAAACAACAACCCAATCTAGCAACATTGTCATCAATGGCCTAACTGTTACACTGATACCTGATGAGGACTGCTACAGATACCTGGGGATAGATGAGAACATATCCTATAATGGTGTCTGTAATAAAAACGCGTAACCAGGGAATACTACACCCGATTAAGAAAGATTTGGTAATCGGAACTCTCTGCGCAAAACAAAGCAATGGCTCACAATGTGTTTGTTGTGCCTGTTCTAACATCAACGTTTAGAATACTCAATTGGACGACAGACGAAATCCGAGCAGTTGATGTAGGAACTCGAAAGATACTGAACAACACCGGAAACTTCCACATCAACAGTAACATAAACCGCCTTTACTTGAAACGTAAGCAGGGAGGCAGAGGCCTAACATCAGTCCAGACAACATTTGAATGTCGCATCATATCTCTCCGACAACATCTACGAACCTCGAAGCGTAGGTCCATCTGTATGAAACAAATAAGATCATGAGAGTTGGGAAGGAACTCCTTGACATATATTCCCTGTGTGATAATCAAAAACTCACACCCAGGGATGTCGCTCAGCAGTATCACATTGAATCCATGGATGAAAAACTGCATTCCTATCAGCAAAAAATCATGCATGGATGTGTTGCCAGGAAGCTCCAGAATGAGAGGAATATAGATAAGGAAAGTAGTCTATCTTGGACCAACAACCGCTATATTGGCTCCCACTTTGAAGGATACGCTTTTGCAATCCAGGAACAGGAGATTAGCACGAAATACCTGATTCACAAAAGAGATGTGATAACAAGTGCAGACTCTGCAGAACTAACATCGAGGATATCACCCATGTCATCAGCAGGTGTTAAAAGATGTCATCGCGGTACTATCTACCTATGAGGCATGATGTAGTGGCCAAAACACTGTACAATGCTGTTCGTAACAAAAATAGCCCCGATAATAAACACATTAAAAGCTACAACAATGTGGAAGACATCTGTGTACATAATATGAAAGAGTACTGGTGGAATGTTCCAGTAAAACCCCCAATAAAATGCAGACATAACAGACCAGATATTATGATATGGAACAGGGAGAAGAAAGCATGCACAGTAGTGGAAATTAGCTTCCCAGCAGATGCCAATATAATATCAAAGATTAGTGAAAAGGAGAATATTTATGCAGAACTGATGAGACATCTGCAGATACTCCACCCTGATTACAACTTTAGATTTATGCCTGTGATTATTGGGGCACTGGGATATGTTAGTAACTGCCTCAATACAAATCTTGAGAAGCTAGGCTTCATAGGAACAGAAAGAACACAACTAGTTAGGAAATTACAAGTACAATCCATTAATGGAACAGTAAAAATATGTATAACATTCCAAAAATGTTGCATCTAATAACTGCATATACACATGTACAGGTACAAAGCATATACACATGCACACATATAACTCAAAAGATACACATCTACACATACAATAACATCCATATCTACACATACATGCAGACATACACACATCTCTACCTAGTTGATGTTGTGTAAATTCCAATGAGAGAGTCTTGTGTCTATGTTAGAAACCGACTCTCTCTCTATTGTGAAAAATTTGTGAAATTATAAAACCAGAAGAACATACATACATATATACATAATTGCTGCCCACTCGTTATCGAGTTTGGCCATTGCCCGAAAAAAAAAATAATAACAATAACAAGAATATAATAATTTTTTCGCGATCGTATTCTTTCGGTCATTATCCGAGATCCTTGACCCTAGGTAATGGTTGGCAAGAATACCAAATTGAAGACAGCGAGTTTCGCTTTTACGCCTTCCTTCTACTTTTGATTACTAAATGCTGAAGCTAGCGTATCACATTTATAACACTAAGTTTCCCGAATAGCGAGTAGTACCACCTTGGAGTAATTTAGTAACTCCAGATATCCTAAACCACCTTAATCTCCAATAGCATAATCTCTAAACCACCATATTCTCCAAATCGAAAATGAAGATGACCGTCTTCAATAATTTCAGTCATATCTACCATACAATATCTTTCACCACAGCCATCAGATGAAAACTGCCTGCCCTTCGTCTAAAGGTAAGCGGGGAATTGATCTTCACGATGGATTCGGTCTATAATCCGATTCGTTCTATACGTGACATGATAACAGTTGTTGGACAACAAATCTCAAAACATCAGCAATACCTGAACACTAAACGAGTGCGAGCAAAATGTTTCGTCGGTCTGCGCGCACCTGGAACAGGTGCGACTGACGATTCTTCCGTGCTTGTAACGTTTGTCTCGAACCTGCTGTACTCCTCGGTAGCGCTACAAAAGCAAGGGCTTTCTGGAAATTATCCATAGGACAGTGACTAAAAATCCTCCGGAACAGACTGGCTATTTATTTTTGAAGACGCAAAGTTAATTAAATCAACCCACTACATGATTTGAACTATATTCCACCGACCTCAGAAGGATGAAAGTCAAAATGGGCCTCGACGGAATTTGATCTCAGAATGGAAAGAGCTAAATGATATTTTACCCGTCTCTGAAATAATTTGACCAACTCAGTCCGTATATTAAATATAATTGTTTCTACTATTGGCACAAGGCCAGCAATTACCCCAGTACATAACTGGTACTTTATTTTATCGACCGCGTAAGGATGAAAGGCAAAGTGAACCTCGCCGGGATTTGAACTCAGAACGTAAAGGGGCGTAACTCTATGCTGCAAAGCATGGCGTCCGACCTTCTGCTGATACTCCCCTCCCCCTATATTAAATATAATAAATACAAGAACAAACATTTTTTTTATATTTTAGGATGTGTATGTATCTATGTGCATGATTGTGTGTGTGAGTGTGTGAATGAATATGTGTGTATTTGTGTGTTTTGTGTGCGTTGTGTACCTGTTTGTGTGTATGTGCCTGAATGTGTGTTTATGTATGTATGTGTGTGATGTGTGTATGTAGGTGTGTCTATGAGCGTATGCATGTGTGTTTGTGTAGTGTGCGTGTGTATGTGTGAATCTGTGTATATGTATATATGTGTGTGTTTTTGTGTGTGCGCGAATGTGTGTGTATGTGTGTCTGTGTAATGTGTATGTGTGTGTGTGTCGTATATATATATATATATATATATATATATATACGTGTGTGTGCGTGTGTATGTATGTATGTCTGTGCATTTATGTATATGTTGTGTGCGTTATGTATGTACTTGTGCGTTTGTCTGTGTAGTGTATGTGAATGTGTGTGTTTGTGTGTGTGGGTGGTGATGTGTGTATATGTGTATCGTGTATATAAGTGTATGTGTGGTGTATGTGTGGTGAATGTGTGTGTGTATGTTTACGTGCGTCTGTAATTTTCTCATTTGCTGCGAAAGTGACGCTATGGTATATTAAATAGGTATAATACAATGAAACGTGTGTAAATAGTTGAAGTAAATATCAGAAAGTGTTTTCTCCACTATGTTCAAATAATAGGAATATCCTCTTTTTTTTCCCTCCTTATTTGCCTTTATAGTTGGGAATCGCTTGGAATTCTATCGTTAATTCTCCCTCTCTCTCAACTTCTCTCTCTCCCTTTCTCTCCTATTCTCTCTCTTTATCTGTCTTTCTCTCTCTCTATCACTCTCTCTCTATCATTCTCTCTTTCTCCCTCTCTCTCTCACTTTCTTTCTCTCTCCCAATATTTCTCTCTTTATCTGGCTTTCTCTCTATCATTGTCTCTTTCTCCCTCTCTCTGTCTCTCACTTTCTTTCTTTCTCCCAATTGTTCTCTCTTTCTCCCAATTGTTCTCTCTTTCTCTCTCTCTCTCTCTCTCTCTCTCTCTCTCTCTCTCTCTCTCTCTCTCTCTCTCTCTCTCTCTCTCGCTAACAATTTCTCTTTCTCACGCTCTCTCTATATATATATCCACTACTCTCTCACTTACTCTCTACCACTCTCTCACTTTCTCTCTCCCTTTCTCCCCCTCCTCTCTCTCTCTTTCTCTCTATCAATATCTCTATCTCACCCTCCCTCTCTATCACCCTCTCTCTTTCTCTTTATACAAAGCCAACTATATTTACATATCATTTCTCAATGTCATACTCATTTCTAACATGTATATACTTTGTTTACAAAAATATTTAGTAATTCTCCCTGATGTATTTATCATGCCTCATAACTATTCCTCATAAATACATGATTCTACTATAACAATTTACTTCTATGGAAGTATCAGCCGTAGTAAGAATGAGAAATTTCATTTCATTTCATTCTATTCCATTTATCGTTTTCGGTATGCCCGGCCGACTAACTCTCTCGATATGCAAATTAGGCTGCTCAGCCGTTAATATGCATAAGGAAAGTATATACTTTCAAACGTTCAAATAACAAACAGCAAGGTATACAGTGCTGATGACAACTAATAGGCTAGAAACTAGTTCATCGTTCCTTTGTCAGTGTTGAACAAAAGGGCATCGATGGTTGCCGAACACTGTACGGCTTAATTCGGGCTGTTTGTTTACAAACAAACCGAACATTATAATACATGTACGGTAAACCCATACGTACACACACACACACACACACACACACACACATACACACACACACACACACACACACACACATATATATACATATATATATATATATATATATATATATATATATATATATATATATATATATATATATATATATATATATATATATCATAAATCATGTCTTTAGAATCATCAGATAAAATATATACTATTTCTTCTTCTAATTAGCATAATTAACCATATAAAAAATCAATTAGAACAAGCTATAAGAATAAATGCTCTTATGGAGAAATCTCCTACAAATAACCGAACGTAGCCTCTTCGCGGCGGCCCAATCGAGTATTTATCCAACATTTCGACAGCATGTAGAAACTGACTAAATATACCATCAACCATACACAATTAGGTGTAAAATTAAACTTAGAAGAAATGCGCACATACCGTAATTATATCTCTACCATGGTTTCTTCCTTATTTTTAGACATCCAAATAATAGGAATGTCCTGAGTTAGGATTCATCAGGAGTCAAACTCAAAATCAGACATCTAGTTTTTCAATCCGATCCCGCCAAAAATAGATTCAAAAATGGCTAAGGATCGCTATGTGGCTGTGGTCAAGCCAGAAAGAATGTGATTGGTTGCTTACGGCGGGTAGGCTTGCTGCTAGAAAGCGCAGCCAAATATCGCCAAATTTAATCTCAACCTATCGGGAGATTATTAAATATAAAGATTAACATATACATAAAGTTATAGATATATACATGTTGCAACTGGTCACTTTTAAGCTCTATGAAGAATTAATAAATTAAAAAATCAGAGCAATATATCATAAATCATGTCTTTAGAATCATCAGATAAAATATATACTATATTTATATAGTATATATATATATATATATATATATATATATATATATATATATATATATATATATATATATATATATATAAAGTTAAATAAAAGTCAAATGATTAAAATTTAGCTTCGTTTATTACTGCTATATATATTTCAGTGACAGCCATCTTTGGCTGTGACCTCTTCAGGCAGTTTGAATTAGTATGGTATAGACAAGTACATATGTTGTTTAGGTGTATGATATTGTCAATACTCTGATATGCCCAGTTCCTTGTTGGGTTGTTAATTCAAAATATATATATATATATATATATATATATATGTATGTATGTATATATACATACTACTGTACGTCTGTATACATATATGTATGTACGTATACATACTTAAATTTACTTCTATATTTTCTTGGTAATTTCAGTCGCAGACATACCGACAAAAAGCTTTACAATTTCGCTTTTACTATGAAAACCATCATGTATATATATATTATATCATTAGATATATACGTATGTATTTGTGTCATTCACTGTTTTGTAATATATATATATATATATATATATATATATATATATATATATATATATATATATATATATATATATATATATATATATATATATATAATATATATATTATATATAAATATATATATATAATATATATATATAAGGAAGGAAGTGTGATAAGGAATCAGGTGGACCATAACGCACCAGAGTACTCAGTACCTAGGGTAGTAGAGTGGGTAATAGGAAAATCATTCACCCCGACGGCAGAGCTCAAGCCGTTTCGACGGCTATTTCGGGACGAAACGGCTTGAGCTCCGCCGTCGGAGTTAAACATTTCCTATATATACTATAAAGTATGTCTATAGAATCATTTGATAATATATATACACCATTTCCTCTCCCAATTAGCATAATCAACCACACAAAAAATCCATTAAACCAAGCTATGAGATTAAAAGGCACCTATGAAGAAATAGTAGATAAATAAATGACAGCAATTTATTCGCGATTAACCGCTATAGAATATTTACCCAACATTTCAATAGCACGTGGAAATCGATTAAATATACCGTCAGCTATTCACAATTAGATATAAAATTAAAGTTAGAAGAAAAAATGCATATGCACATATAGGTTATGCAAGAAATGCTTAGGATTATCCTGAATGCAGTAATGCTTAATTACTACACTAGATAGAGTCGACGAACGGTGAGTGGTTACTCAACGAGTTATGAAAACAGTTTAAGAAACTCGGTTTCCGATTCTTCTGTATTCCGGACTGTAGATCAAGAATGATTAATAAAACAGGTAGACATCATAAAAAGGTAATTTATTCCGAGTGTTTACAAATGTTTCTTTAGTAGTTACACAGCCTAGTGATGCTTTGTGCAAATTGGTATTTATTTATTTGCAGATACTCAATTTTCAAATGCAAATGGCTAAAGAGCAAATGGCTAAAGTGTAAATTCCCTTGTATTTCTTAAAGGGAGTGTAGGGGTCGGAGAAATGGGAGAGAGTGGTTTGAAGAATACAGATAGCTTAATCTAAATGTTGTGATAGGGGTCCAACAAGTGGTTTTATTATACTGCTTACTCTCAAAGTGATAACTTAGGCATTGTGTTGATATTGTCACGTTTGGAATTATTTATTGCCACAGAGAGCAGATTGATCGATCTGGAGAAGGAGGGAGATAGACACAGGGTGAGAGAGAGAGAGAGAGAGAGAGAGAGAAAGGGAGAGAGAGAAAGAGAAAGAGAGGGGACAGAAAAAAGTTAAGAGAAGGGGAAGGAAAGGCGATATACACCGGTTTCGTAGTTGTAGTTTGCTGATCGCACTAAAGTATCCATTTATTACGATAAGCAAGGTACTGGCTTGTAGTGTGTGCGTGTGTTTTGTGGGGGGGGGGATATTGTTAGGAAGTAGTTATTGAGTGAAATTATTTAGCGAAAAAGTGGTGTAGTAGTTATCTCTCCCTTTTCTACTCTATCTTCCCCAATAACTCGCTTTAAGAAATACAAGGGAATTTACACTTTAGCCATTTGCTCTGAAGACATGGTAGGATGAACAGCATTTGAAAATTGAGTATCTGCAAATAAATAAATACCAATTTGCACATAGCATGACTAGGCAGTGTAACTACTAAAGAAACATTTATTCCGAGTGCTTCCAAATGTTTCTTTAGTAGTTACACAGCCTAGTCATGCTATGTGCAAACTGGTATTTATTTATTTGCAGATACTCAATTTTCAAATCTTGTTCATCCTACCATGTCTTCAGAGCAAATGGCTAAAGTGTAAATTCCCCTGTATTTCTTAAAGCGAGTTATTGGGGAAGATAGAGTAGAAAAGGGACAGATAACTACTACACCACTTTTTCGCTAAATAATTTCACTCAATAACTACTTCCTAACTATATATCTCCCCCCCCCCCCCCCACCCCCCACACACACACAACATATATATATAAATGGAACAGGATGAAAGTAAATTTCATTTCTCACTCTTAGTACGGCAGATACTTAAATGTAAGGATGCACACGTACATACATATATGTATAAAGAGGTACAGTAGTATGCATACATGTACACACATATATATATATATATGCACGTATGGGTTACCGAACATTTATTATAATGTTCGGTTTATTTGTAAACAAAAATCCCGAATTACGCCGTACAGTGTTTGGCAACCATCGTCGCCTTTTTGTTCAACACTGACACAGGAACGATGTACTAGTTTCAAGCATATTAGCTATCGTCAGCATCGTATACCTTTCTGTCAGATGATTGAACGTTTGAAAGTATATACTTTCCTTATGCATATTAACGGCTGAGCAGCCTAATTTGTATATCGAGTGAGTTAGTCGGCCGTGTACATGTAGGTATATATATACATACTACTGTACGTCTGTATACATATATGTATGTACGTGTACATACTTACATTTATGTATCAGCCGTACTAAGAGTGAGAAATGAAATTTCATTTCATCCTTTTCCATTTATCGTTTTCGGTTCGCTCGGCCGACTAACTCACTCGATATGCAAATTAGGCTGCTCAGCCGTTAATATGCATAAGGAAAGTATATACTTTCAAACATTCAATCATCTGACAGAAAGGTATACGATGCTGGCGATAGCTAATAAGCTTGAAACTAGTACATCGTTCCTGTGTCAGTGTTGAACAAAAAGGCGACGATGGTTGCCAAACACTGTACGGCGTAATTCGGGCTGTTTGTTTACAAACACACCGGACATTATAATAAATGTTCGGAAAAAATAAAAGTGCATATATATGTGTGTACATGTGTTTATATATATACATACTACTGTATCTCGGTATGCATATATGTATGTACGTGTACATACTTACATTTATATATATATATATATATATATATATATATATATATATATATATATATATATATATATATATATGAGTGGTGAAAAACAATTACGCTCAAAGACAGAACCACGTTTATGGTATAAAAGAAGTCCTAGACTAACATTCTCTTAGGTGGTTCACAGAGACGTTCTCTGGCAATGAAA
This sequence comes from Eledone cirrhosa, assembly GCA_964016885.1. Taxonomy (NCBI): domain Eukaryota; kingdom Metazoa; phylum Mollusca; class Cephalopoda; order Octopoda; family Eledonidae; genus Eledone; species Eledone cirrhosa. Next base: position 74,838,395 of record OZ024744.1, on the reverse strand, counting down.
GGAAAAAACGAAGATAATACGTCATATGTGGATCGTGGAGAACAATTGCACGCAAAGACAAAACCACGTAAATGGTATTGCTGAAGTCGTAGACTAAATTCTAACTAGGAAACCGAATGAATCTCCGCTTCAGAGTTAAGAATAAAGTAAATAAATACAATACAGGGGTAATAGAAATTAAATAAATGCATACACACATTCAAATACGTACATACACAAGCATACGCAAAACACTTGCCATAGGTATACGAAACCACGCACATATATATATGTCTGTGTGTGTGTGTGCGTATATACAAATAAATAATTAAATAAACGTATATAAATAAATAAATACGTATATAACAAGCGCACTACATACCTACATGTAAATACACAAAAGTTCGAAGACGTAAATCAGCCAAAACATGAAGTACACATATACACACACCCTACATACGTACGAACCTGCTTACACACGCAGACGCAAAACTCCCGTATACACATAACCGAGCCATATGTACCAGAATATATAAAATTATACGCCATAACATATACAATCAAATATACGTACGAGAAGGTATACGTATCTTCACAAAACATAAAGGTAATATATACTTACCTATGCAAATAAGTAATGGTATAAACAAAACATATACTAGCTACCACATCAAGACGTAAAAATCCATGTATAGATCGTACTATCCCTTAGGGTATAATGTGGGGCTGTATTACAGGAAAGTTTTGTGCAATTTATGTTTACAAGCCGAAATTGCCTCAATTTTTTAGTTTAAGATGTGGTCTGTGGCATAGAGTATTTCCAGGGCCTCATCGGTACAGAGGCCACATGGTCTTTTATTTCCGTTATACGATCTAGCCCTAGCTAGGATCTCCCAGTGTAACTTAAATTGGGTGTGGTTGTCTTTTAGACTCCACATATAAGCTGAAAGTGACGTCATATTCCTTCTAAGAGGGTAACGAAAAGAATGGGTATGCATATAAAGACGCTGCTTGAATCTATTGAGGGTTAACCCTATGTAGGCCCTACGGGACGTGGGTGTTACAACCTTACATTTGTAGACAATGTTACTAGAGAGGCATTTCCCGGATAGGGGGAAATCAACCCGATTCCTACAATTACAGTTAGTACTAACTACAGGGTTGCACGTGTTCCTACGGTTAGGTAGTTTAGCTAAATTTGAAGCTGTGATGTTATGTGCAAGGTTGGGTGTCGTAGAGTAAGAAATGTTAATAGTATTTCTATTAAAATTTTTACTATGTTTATGTGTAGGGGGAAAATGCTTCGTAATAAGGGAAAGAAAGTTCTTAGCTAATGGTGTAGCCACCACCATATTATATGGTTGGTTATACCAACAAATGCGACAGGATCTATTACGTCTAGGTCTATTTTCGTACTCTGTATATGCTACCTTATTGACAAATCCACTCCGAGCAAGAGCTTCATTGTAATAAGTGGAACGGTCGTTGAAAATATGCTCGTTAGTAGATAGACGGGAAAGCCTCAACGAAACGTTTCTTACCAGGTTCTTGGTTATGCTGGCGGGATGGTTGGAATGCATGCTTATGTAATTAAGCGTATCATTCGGCTTTCTATACGGGTAATAAAACCCATTCGATAAATTGAGGGTAACGTCGAGGTAATTAACGACCGAGAGATTGGCCTCAACCTGTATAGAGAGGTTGAAGCCTTTAAAGAAGGCTGCGAGTTCTTTTGTGAACCTGTCGAAAGCACGAGGTCCGCACTTAGTCATGGTCAAAAGACCATCATCACAGTACAAACCACCGCCCGCGTTGGGGAATTCGTCCTTGATAGAGAAAAGAAGGAAAAGGCCGATAAGATCAGTAACCTCCGCAGAATCGCCAGCGCCCATACTCATGTCGAATGGGGTACTATTGGATTTTTTAATCCAAATAGAGTCGTCGAAATTAATCACCGACTTACGGGCATTGAGGATGACATTAACTTCGAAATCCTTAACCACTGTGAGTGTTTTAGCGAAATTGATAGCTCAAAGGAGAAGTGATAAAGTGATGGAGGAGTAGTAATTGTTGATGTCGAATTGGATAAAACGGCAATATTCCTTGTTGCATATGCCGTTGAACCGATCAATCACCGCGAAAGAATTGTTCCACAGTGCAAGAGGGGCTAAACTTCTAATTTCAGGTATAATTCTATCAAAAACCCTTTTACTAAGTCTACCTAAATCGGACTTCGTAGGGTTATATATAGCTAGATAGATAGGGATGTAGATATGTTTCTTTATTAGCCACAGGGGCACAAAAGAAGGGGACAAACAAATACAAAGGGGGAAGTTTACATACAATAAAAACGTGTAAAATATTATCACAAATGTAATTTAAAAATTAGTCGATTTTCCCCAATATGTGCAGACATTTCATATGGGTAACATATACCCCCGAAAAAAATATGTGCAACCCTCATCTCCAGGAGTACGAAGAGTTTGTACTCCTTTCCTCTCCTCCTCTCTTTCCTCAACCTACAGGCTGATATAGAGAGAAGGCCCATTCACTCGGGCATTCTCGCCAATTTCACCCACCTTTCATAAAACTTGCTGTGGTACAGCACCTTTCACTCCATCCTGATTCTTCTTCCAAGTGGTATTTGAAAAAAAGAATCAGTTGTTGACCGGAGAGAAAGGTGTCTGATCTCACCCCTTTCAACCTTGTCCACCATACAACCTCTATCGCCATAGCTATCTCCCATAGGAAAACCGCCTCTCCTTCGTTTTTGAAGGAAGGTGGCGGTTTGATCATGACAATGGACTCGGTGGTCAACCGGATTGGTCCCACCAGCGACAATAGTCGTTCCACATAGCCCCACAGGTCGGTGACGCCCGGGCAGTGTATGAATACGTGCACGACGGTTTCTTCGTCTCGCACGCACCTCGGGCAGATCTTTTGTGCAGGGTCCCTGCTCGGGCGCCCATGTCTGTAGAGCTTGTCTCGAATTGGTAGAGCTCCTCGGTAGCACTGCCAGGCCAGGGACTTTTGGAAGTTGTCCATCGGTCCCGGGAGGAAGGTCCTACCGAACAGACTGGCCAGTTTGTCTTCCTCTACGCCCAGAGTGTCACCGAGCACGTCGTCGCACTTGCGGCGGATCAACCCTCTATAGAATGACGAAGTGGAGTCTCCACTGATCGCCGGGTCCGCCTGCCAGAGGGCTGTGAGCGCCTGAGCACATTCGATGTGCCAGTCGCCCATTTTCCTCGGTCTTTGCTTGACCCAGGACTGCAGCTCGGTCAGCGAGACGAGTCGTGTGAAGGCTGGCCTCACGAACGGGGCCCACACCGGTTGTCCGGTGAGGAATACGTAGAGATGCCGCAGCCTGAGAGTGTTAGCGCATCGTCGGCCACGGCATCTCCTTCCCTCCGTTGGAAGGGCGTTGGCAGCAGATGGATCTTCTTACCAAATGAGCCCGCCACTTCCAAAGGAATTGGAAAAGCGCGCACTCCCTTTTGGCGAGGGTTTTGGCTGGACAAGGCACGACGGTCAAGCGGTAGTAGATGGCGGATGCTATAAAAGTGTTCGCCACCTCCGCTCGACCTTTCAAGGATAGTTTGCACTCGGCCCACTTCTGAGTGAGTGCAAACACCTTGGGCCGACACCTCGTTCCAGTTCTTCTCTACCTGGAGGTCAGGACCAAACCAGACCCCGAGCAGCTTTACCTGTCCCTACGTCCAGCGTCCGACGCCGCCATCGGAAGGCATCGGTTTGCCTCTCCACGATCCGAGTTGCAAACCAATGGACTTATCCGGTTCAGCTTCGCTCCTGTGAACCTTTCGTATTCCTTCAGTAAGGTGCCGACTTTCTCGATTTGCGAGGTGCTCAACACCATTACTGTCATAGACAGACTGGCATATATATACATAGATAGATAGATATCTTTATTTGCCACAAGGGCGTACAAAAATGGGTCATTACAAGACGGGTTTTACATAAAATCTTTAACAATAATGAATAACAATTAACTATATATAAAATAAAACAATCGAGATCCCTAATAGGGGGGAACGTTACTGCGAGATTGTTTTACACCTCGTAGGGAGAACAACCCTCAATACTAGGAACACGTTTTGAAGGTCTTCACGTCTTCCACCTGTTTGTCTTCCTCAACCTAGAGGTTTATATACAGAGATGGTCCATTCACTCGGGCCATTTTCGTCACATTCACCCACCTTTCAGCGAATATATTGGGGTGTAGCACCTCTCTCTCCACTCCCACCTTCCTTCTGAAGTAGTACTTAAAGAACGGGATGAGTTGTTGTCCGGAGAGAAAGCTGTTTGCCCTCAGTCCTTTTAACCTCGTCGACCATATTACATCTTTCGCCATAGCCACCAGACAGAGGAAAACCGCCTCTCCTTCATTTTTAAATGAAGGCGGCGTGGTGATCCTCACGATGGACTGGGCTGACAACTGGATGCGTACCACGCGTGACATTACCTGATCGACATAATTCCACAGGTCGGTCACCCCTGGGCACTGAAGAATTGCGTGCAGAACGGTTGCGAGGCGTTGCTCGAATCTTGAACAGGTCCTTTTGGCAGGAGCTCTGCCAGGGCGTCCTTGCCTGAAGATTTTGTCTCGAACTGATAGAGCTCCTTGGTAGCACTACCAGGACAGAGACCTCTGGAAATTATCCATAGGCCATGGACGGAATGTCCTACCGAACAGACTGGTCACTTCATCCTCCTCGACGCCTAGAGTTTCCCCGAGAACGTCGTCGCACTTATCCTCCACTAATCCCTTATAGAATGTCAAAGGTGGTGTCCCCTTGATTGCCGTTTCCGTTTGGTAGAGGGCTGTGAGCGCCTGTAGTCACTTGAGGTGCCAGGTGCCCATTTTCGAGAACCACACCGGTTCGCCGGTCAGGAATACCTGGAGATGCCGTAGCCTGAGCGCGTGTTTGCGCATCATCAGCCATGGCATACCCAGCCCTCCATTAGAAGAGTGTTGGCAGCAGATGGATCTCCTCACCAATGGAGCCTGTTTCTTCCAGAGGCACTTGAAGAGTAGGCGTTCCATTTTGATGAGGTGTTCGTTGGGACGTGTCAAGCGGTAGTAGATGACAGACGCTCTGTAAGTGTTTGCCACCTCCGCTCGACCTTTCAAGGAGAGTTTGCACTCAGCTGCACTCAGCCCACTTCTGGGTGAGTGCAAATACCTTTGCAGTGACCTCGTTCCAGTTCTTGTCCACCTGGAGGTCTGGACCAAACTAGATCCCGAACAATTTCACCGGTCCTTCCGTTCAGCGTTCAACGACGCTGTCGGAAGTCATGAGTTTGCCTCTCCATGTGCCGAGTTGTAAACCGATAGACTTGTTTGGGTTTAGTTATGATCCCGTCAACGTTTCGTATTCCTGTAATAAGTTGCCGATTACCCCGATTTCCGAGGTTTTCGACACCAATATGGTTACGTCGTCGGCATAGGCCGACGCTGCTTTCCGCAGTCCTGGTTCGATCGGAATGCTCTGCAACAGCTCCAGCTTCCGAAATAATGGCTCGAGAGTCAGTACATGCAGAATAGAGGGAAGAGGGCATCCCTGACGGATTGAACGCATGATTTGGAGTGGATCCGATAGATAGCCATTCCCCATGACTGCCGAACTAGTTTGCATGGCATAGATCCAGCCTCAGAAGACGGGTCCGAAGCCGGCCGCCTTGAGAACTGCTTCCAAGTATTCATGGTCGACCCTCTCAAATGCCTTAGACTAATCTAAATTGAACAGCACCCAACCGAAGCCAGATTTACACCCACCCTCTCTATGATGCATTGCATGAGGTGGAGTTTGTCGGGATTGCACACGTTTGCGCTTCCCCTACCAGGTTCTCGACGATAAGCGCCAGCCTTGTTGCTAACACCTTGGGCAGCATCTTGAACAGAGTTATGGGCCTAAAATTATTTATCTCATCCCCTTTATTTCTCATCTTTCCTGATCAGCGTTACTACGCCTCTGGCTACAGAACTGGGAACCCTCCTGTTCTGCTGCCAGTTGCAGTAGACCGATTCGACGACACCGGAGAACAAGTTTGGCATGCCTATGTAAAACTCATAGGGTAGACCATCTAAACCGGGAGATTTGCGTTTCCCACAGCGGCCCAGGTAACTTCTATTTCGCCCGCAGTGATCGGCCTTTCGCTTCTCTCTGCATCCGCGCTTGAGAGTCGTGGTAGGCAGTCGTGGTAGGAACTGAAGTCCATCACCGCGCTCGACGTACCGTTTTAACGAACATTTGTGTAAAGTGTTGTTGGAAGGCCGTGCACATCTGCTTGGATTCAAATAGAATACTAGCATCTTTGTCTTGCAAAGACCGAATTGTGGATTTTTTGCTACTTTTCGCTTCTGCCACTCGGGCCTAGCTAACAGCTTTGGATCCCTCGTTTCTTAGAGCGTGTGTTCTACTTTTACAATACAACCTTCATGTTTCACGTTGAAGAAGTGGTCTAGTGCCGTTCTCACCGCTAGCATGTGAGCTGTACGTACATTTCTAAGTCCCTCTTCTACTTTAGCTACTACATTCTTTTCAGTTTTGTTTCTTTGTAAAGCTACTTCTTTGCTAAATTCTATCGATTCTACTCTAATTGCTCTCTTGAGAGAGCTTCACCACTCTGTGGTGGTGTGAGAGTGGATGTTGCATGTTTTTGTGTTGTTGTATTTTGTTTGGGGTGTTGATGTTCGGATTCTGATGTTGGCAGTAGCAACAGAAAAACATGCAACACAAAAACATGCAACATCCACTCCCACACCACCACAGACCAGAGACAACAAAACACACAAAATCCCACTGATAAACCCTCCCTTGCCTCCCCCCTCTCTGTCAAATATTCCCACAAACACCTGCGCAAACGCTCCATCACACAACATACCCCTCCCATCTACCCCTGATTCAGAAGTCTCAGACACGAGAACCTCTACATCTCCAAGTAAGGATGAAGAGGAACCCCAAAACTAAAAAAAAAAAGAGACAGAAAAAACACAAAAGCAAAAACATCTACAGAAAACACACACACCCCCAACACCACCATAAACATACCGTCACAAACGACAACCACACCAACAACACAACCAAACACTTCACCAATAAAACAAACACCTACACCACCACAATCAAAAACCCCAACCACAAAAAGAAAACTACAAACAGAAACAGTACACATGAAAAACAAAACACATTACACATACATAAAAACAACAAACATAGAGCTGATGGAAAGTTTCTGAAAGGATCCCACAATCCAAACGGAAGGGAAAACCTTCCCCTGCAACAACCCAGTCCCAAACCTTAAACTTATCAGGTTAACAACCCTACAATACGAAACAATAAAAGGGAACTTCCCACATGATGTGGGCTCCCCTTGCCAAAAGCCCCTTCACCGTGTCCTGCTAAAATGATTCCCTCCCTCCCCAACACCCTCAATTTGGACATAGAGAATGAACAACCCGATCTCCAAGAAACTAAAAGGTAAGTGTTCCTGCCTTTTATCTCCCTAACTGTCCTTGGTTTGTTTAAGAGTGTGTGTTTTTCCCACCCTTATGGCACAGAGGTCTTTTCCCCTCCACCAAAATGGAGATGACATCTTTTTCGAGGATGATTTTGTCCGGGTTTTTTCTACTCTCTATGGCTTCATTCGTACCAGAACCACCATGAAAGGGTCCAAACAAGTTATTCCGGTCTGTCCTGTCTACACATAGGAGGGTGTCCTCACCCTTCTTCAGGATGCAGCGTAGGATCCACCATATGTTGACCTCTGCTGGGATTCTGGTTATTTTTATTTTGTAGGTTCTTCTTCCCATATATGTGGAGAAGAAGATGTGTTGATCCATTTTTATTGGGTGAACCGAGTGTTTTTGAGCCAGCACTAATACACTTCCATACTGTTTAGCTCTTTGAAGATATGTCACGTCTGGCATGATGTCTTTTAATGCAGCTTCGATAGTGCTTGTTGGGAGCGTTATGATTTTTTTGGTGATTATGTCAACTGTTCTGTAGATCAGTTTTTTGTTGTTGTGTCATTTCTATTAATTGTGGGCGTATGTGTATTTGTGGGATGTCTCCCTCAAACGTCACCTAGTTGGAAGCTTCTTCCAAATATTGTGACTTTTGCGAAATGTCCATGAGGTAATATTTAGAATCCTGTTGCTTAGCAACGGTTGCTGCAAATGAAATGTTATTATTGTTGTTGGTAGTGGTGATGATAGTCTCATTCTTTGTGTTGTTGCTGATTCCTTTTTTTTTGTATTATTGTTGTCGTTCTCATTTATTGTTTTGTTGTTGTTGTTGTTGCTTGTAGTAGTGTTAGTATTTGCTATATATACTTCCTTCTGTGTGTGAATACATGTGACGTTTGTGACGTCAGGCGTGTTCAGTTGCTTACAACCTAAGTTTGTTCCTCTTCTAAATATTGAGGCGATAGTGTTGGCATTCCTTTGTTCTTGTCTGCTACTATTTGCTGGTCAGGTAGCCATAGCTGGCCCTTCCCATCTTCTTGAATTGACAAGGAAGAAGTGCCATCATTTCGGCCATTTTTTTAAATTGAAGTGTTTTCCAAAATTTTGTTGAAAATATGTTGGATGCTTTTGCCCTGAAGGGCACAATATTTTGTGAGACTGACCAGCTCAAAATTTGACCTGTCAATCCCTCTACAAATTGATGTAAAAATAAAAGTTCACAATGACCGAGTAAGTTTAACACATGTGTCCATCCAAAAGGTACATAGATAGATAGATATTCAAATATATTGTTAGATAAATAGACATACAAATATACAGACAGACAGATAGATAGCTATACTTCTTTATTAGCCACAAGGGCGCACAAGAAAAGGTGACAAAACAAAGACATGCCGGGGATTTTACATACAATCGTGTAAAAAATATGAAACAAACAATTATAACAATCGAAACCCACAATAGCGGGGAGGCGCCACAAATGGGTTGTTTAATACCCCGTCGATAGAACAACCCTCAACTTCAGGAGCGTGTTGTGCAAGTGCTCCTTTCTTCCTTTTGCTCTCTTCCTCAACCTACAGGTCTATATACAAAGAAGGCCCAATCACTAGGGCTATTTTTGCCACATTCACCCACCTTTCAGTAAATTTACTGGCGTGCAGTGCCTCTCACTCCACTCTGATTCTCCTTCTAAAGTGGTATCTAAAGAAGGGAATGAGTTGTTGTCCGGAGAGAAAGGCATCTGTCCTCAGTCCTCTCAATCTCGTCCACCATATAACCTCTTTCAACATAGCCACTATACGGAGGAAAACCGCCTCTCTTTCGTTTTTGAAAGAAGTTGGTGGTTTGCTCCATACTATGGACACGGCAGTCAATTAATTTGTCCCATACGCGACAGCAGTTGTTCTGCGTAGTTCCACTGGTCGATTACGCCCGAGCAGTGTACAATTGCGTGCAGGACGGTTTCAATGTCCTGCCCGCATCTTGGACAAGCCCTCTTGGAAGGATCCCTGCCGGGCCATCCGTGCCTGTAGATCTTGTCACAAATTGGTAGAGCTCCTCGGTAGCACTGCCAGGCTGTCGGATGGCATGGGTTTGCCTCTCCACGTTCCGAGTTGCAAACCGACAGACTTGTCCGGGTTCAGTTTTGCTCCTGTGAGCCTTTCGTATTCCTGCAGTAAGTTGACGATTGCCCCGGTTTCGGATACATCCGACACCAATAACGCCACGTCGTCGGCACAAGCCGACGTCGCTTTTCGCAGTCACGGTTCTAAAGGGATGCCCTGCAAAAGCTCCAACTTCCGCAGTTGTGGCTCTAGTGTCAATACGTACAGAATGGAGGAGAGAGTGCATCCCTGTCGAATGGAACGCGTGATTGCGAACGGCTCCGATAGTTTTTGCTCCCCCGTTTCCTAGAGCACGTGATTTACTTCTGACCACGTAGCCTTCGTGTTTTGCGTCGAAGAACTGAACCAGTGCCATTCTCGAAGCTAGCACTCTAGCTGCGTTTCCACTCCTAAGCGCCTATTCTACCTTGGCTACTAGTTCTGTTTCTGATTTGTTTTTCACTAAAGCTAATTCTCTGCTAAACTCTATCGATTCTACTCTAATTGCTCTCTTGAGAGAGTACCACCATCTATTGTTGACGATGGCTCCCATCAATTCTTGCTTAAATAATCTACTTATCCGTTCACTGTAGGCTTTTCGTGTCGACAAGGACACGTTCAGCTTCCAGTATCCGGATCCTTGTCTATGTATTCTATCACGGTTGACTATGCAGACGACTAGTTTGTGATCTGAATAGGCAACTATGTGCATTTGTGGACAGCCTAACATTTTGTTGTCCTTCTCTCTAATGAAAAACCTATCTAGATATGATCTAGATGTCCCGCTACGGTTTGCCCACGTCCACTGTGGTGCTGTCGGGAAATTTAGTCGATATCTATCGGCCAGTTGCAATTGGCCGATTAGATTTTTGAGGGTGTTGCACCCCGCTCTACTGAGACATGCTCCCACATAGTCCCATCGTGCATCTAGGATACCATTCCAGTCCCCCACAAAAAGCAAGGAGCGAGACGTTCCCAGAAAAGACTCTAGACGCTTAAAGAAGACTGGCCGCAATTGTGATTGCCCGGTCGGGGCATAAACGGCCACCAGTCTGAAGGCTCCACCTCAAATACTGTTCACGTCTAGGACTACCAGTCTACCCTCCGGGTCCAAGTGTACTTGCTGTACTTCCAGATCCAGGTTTTTCCGAAACATGACAGTCATTTCCCCTCCACCTCCCGGCTGCCAGAGAGATGCGTAGATCTCAAAGTAATTGAAGATGGAGGTTAGTTGCTGCCTGTTGTGAATCCTGGACTATTACATCTATACCGTGTGACCTAAGGTCGTTTAAAAGTTGGCCCTGTTTCCAGGGTATCCCTAGGCCACGCACATTCACGCTTCCAACTCGTAAGTCAGCCATGTTGGTGGAGAAGAGTTGGCGAAAAGGACGAAAAGGTGCACTTACCTTTTCGTTTCCTGGAGATCGGGTTGTTCAAAAATCCATTTCAGTTCTGGTGGGGTGTTGAGTGGGGTGGGGAAACATTTCAACAAGACGCGGTTTATTAGTGTTTTGCAGGGGTTGCCAACGTCCTGTGAAAACTGTTCTTTCAATTTCTGATAGGTTTCTATGGAAACCCTTATTAGTTTTATGTGTGGTTGAGAGTCTGCGTTGAGAGTTTGCAAACGTTTTCCCCTCAGTTTCTACTTTATGGGTCTTGGGAGATGACCTCCATAGGGTTTTTGTTGTTTGTATTAAATTATGTATATTGTTGTTTGTTTTTTTGTTGCGTTATTTTCGTTTGTTGTACATTTTGTAGTTTTCGTTTTATGGTGGGAATTTGTGTTTGGGGTGGTGTTGATGGTTATTTTGCTGGTAGGGGTGGGGGTGATTGTGGTGGTGTGTGTTTGTTCGTGTTTGGTGATTGTTGCTTTTGTGGCATTGCGGTGTCTCTTTTTTTGTTTTTGTTTTATTTCCGAGGTTCTCCTTCATCTTCACTTGAGGATGAAGAAGTAGCCTCGTCTGGTGATGAATCGTCATCAGGGGCGTGTGGGAGGGGTATGTGTGTGCTGATGGTGTGTTTGTGTGTGTGATTGTGGTAGTGGTGGATGGAGTGTGATGGGGTGGGACTGTGTTTTTCAGGGGAAATTGTTTGTGGTTTTTTCTGTTGTTTGTGTTTGAACAGTTGTTTGTTTTTGAACAGTTGTTTGTTTTTGTGTGTTGTTGTGGTGGTTTGGGAGTTGGTGTTGATAAAAGTACTTTTTGGGGGGTGGCGGTGTTTGTTCGTAAGAGGGGAACTAGATAGACAGTTTTGTTGATCGATAGATATAAATTATTGCTTTTATTGTTCGACACACCGGTAGACAACTATCGCTTGCTGCTGACCATCTTGTGAATACTGTTATGTGTGTGTGTATGTGTGTGTATGTGTGTATATGTGTGTGTGTGCATGTGTTTGTGTGTTTATGTGCATGTGCGTTTGTGCGTGAGAGAGAGAGAGATAGCGAGATGTAATGAGGAAGATATCAAATTACTACAGTATTTCAGTGACAACTCTAGCACAAAATGCCGACCACCTGACACTTATTATTATGATTATCCTTTGAACATATTTAAAAGTTTAACAACAGAATCTTTGCAATTCATCCTTTTAAGGAATCCTCTGAAACCGAGACATTCTAAATTCTGTAGAAGCAGAGATAAACATTACAGGTAAACGTTATATTTTCAATAAACTATCATTCAATGGTTCTACATTTTTTTTTCTTTGAAGAAGTTCTAATTTAATACGTCTAGCAGAATGGCCCGGCATTGCTCGGGATTCTAAACATAGATTGGCATGTTTATCCCTCCTTTCTGAAACAGTTTCTTCGTATGTTCACCAATTGATGCAGAAGTCCTAATAAAAAGTGAAGTCGCTTTGGATGAATAGGCAAACATTTTTCATTAAGATTTTTCAAAAGCATGTAATTGCGTTCCCTTTCTTTATTGTTGATGTTTTTGCTGCTGTCGAGCCTTGTGAAATAAATACGTTTGTTTATATTTTGTTATTGTGTATGCAAAAATATCTGTACACGAATATATAATTATATATATATATATATATATATATATATATATATATATATATATATATATATATATATATATATATATTAAAATAACAGATTAAAGTTTAAGCGAAGAATCGCTTAACGGGATCTTCTGAAACTAAAAAAATCAATCACTATATATATACACACACTATATATACATATATATATATATATACACACACAGAGATAGTGTCATAATGTCATAATGCAGACAACCAGACATACAGACAGATATTATATTATAAGGGCGCGACGTCATATCTAAAAAGACAGACTTAGAAAGACAGAGAGAGATCGTTACCGGCTCCTAATGCGGTCCCTAGGCTTTTGAAAATTTGAAATACTTTATGATCAAAACACTCACACGACGATAAGTATTACATGCGTAAAGGTTGAAAAAAATCGGTTTGGTGGTTCTCGAGTTTTAGGGAGTCAGACAGACAGACAATCTCTGTTTTAGATATATAGATTAGCAGAAGGGCCCAGCGTTGCTCGGGCTTCTAAACATAGATTTGCTTGTTTATCCATCCTTTCTGAAACAGTACAGAGAAGTACGGAATACCTCGGCCTCGATTGGTGTCTACATTTTGTGCTTATGAAAAAAATTCGTCGTAGATTACCAGGGGTTTAACTTAATTGGGTGCTTGAGAGAAAAATGTTCAACCCACGAAAATCAAGACGATTTGGGTTAAGTAAAAAGGCATTCGACAAACCGAACATGTATTTGTTGTGCTATGGTACAATGAAAGCAATAGTTACAGAGCAGTAAGCATGTGGGACTGCAGTGGTGGAGAGTGGTGTGTTCTTACTCCTTTCAATGTTTCGTTGTATGTTCACCAATTGATGCAGAAGTCCTAATAAAAAGTGAAGTCGCCTTGGGTGAATAGGCAAATAATTTTCCATTACGACTTTTCAAAAGCATGTAATTGCGTTCCCTCTATTTTTTGTTGTTGTTTTTTGCTGCTGTGTATATTTTGTTATTGTGTATGCAAAAATATCTGTACACGAATATACAATTATCTATATATCTAAAACAGAGAATGTCTGTTTGTCTGATACCTTAAAACTAGAGAACCACGCAACCGACTTTTTTTCAAACTTTACACATGTAATACGTATGGTCTTGTGACTGATTTGAGCAAAAGATATTTCAAATTTTCACTGCCTTAGGGACCGCATTAGGCACCGAACGTCGCGGACTTATAATATATTTCTGTATTCTTCTTCTTCTTCTTCTTCTTCTTCTTCTTCTTCTTCTTCTTCTTCTTCTTCTTCTTCTTCTTCTTCTTCTTCTTCTTCTTCTTCTTCTTCTTCTGCGCCAACCTATACCTGAGAGTGACGTGCGGAAAGAGTCCTCAAACACTCCTTCCAGCGTGTCCTGTCAGAAGTAACCGTCTCCAAATGATCCGGCTGGACCCCCATTGTGTGACCAGCCAAGCTCCTGGATGTTATCCAACCACCTTGCTCGGGGGGTCTACCTCTGAGTCTCCTGCCGGTAGGTTTTTACCGTTAAATCAGTCCACCTATTCATTCCTGAGACATTTTAACAACATGCCCATGACCCCTCAATGTCTCCAACAAAAGAAAAGAACAAAACAAAGCAAAAAAGTGGAAGCGCGATTTTGTAAGACATTGGTTCACATCATTAAATGAGTCAATGATTAAATGAGTTACACTGGAACCTCTTGAAAGAAAATATCTATTAAATAACAAATTATTGAAAACATAAATCAAATTCATTTTCATAATTGCGCTGGTGCAAAAATAAATCTGAGGGAAAACTTAAAAGTAAATCTTTAAAAAAAAAAATGTCATAACGACACAAACGAAAATAAAATTAACCTTTCGGCTCGATCTCAAATGGTTACTCGCAAATAAGTAACAATCATGAGAGAAATCAAGAAAATATAAGTTTATATTAAAACGTGACATCTAGTATACACTTGAGAAGTTAAAAGTTTGTGTTAGTCATGCAAATGATAATCAGATTAAGTGTTTAAGAGAAGTAGATTATAGTAAACAGTACGATGCATTGGTGGTAGAGCAAGTAGAAGACAACAAGATAAAGAAGTATAACCTACAAGTGTGTATGACCTATTGAAATAGAAGTACCTCAACATCCATTCATTGTTTTATCCCCAAAATATATTTAAAAACCAATAAAATATAATATTATTATAGAAATGCATTAAAATGGAGGCAGGATTATCAACTCACACATGTGTGTGTATCTGTGTGTGAGAGTGGGAGGCAGACAAAAAGTGTTTGAGAGAGTGAGAGAGAGAGTAAGAGAGAGAGAGAAAGAGTGAGAGAGAGAGAGTGAAAGTAAAGGAAAATGTATCTTAGTGTGAGTATGAGAGAGCGATACCATGTTAGATAATGAGAGAGTATGTTTTCAAGTGTACTTGCTGAAAATAAGCTTAATGAAAATGAGCAACCAAGCAAGAATTAAGGTTGTATATCCATGTAAGTCTTCTTTCTTAAGGCTTCCATTCAGAAATAGTTTCAATATATCTTCTGTAGTATATTTACACGAAATGAATATATATAAATACCAAGATAAGATAGCTAGCTAGAATTGATAAAAAGTTCGTTGGTAATTCAAGCAATTTGAACTTTCATATCAAAGTTAAACATGTAGCATACAGTAACATGTTTAAGCATGTTACAGCTCTTTAAAAAGGGGGATACATTGTGTAGCGTTAGTTTAATGGTATTGTAGTAGTTTTGTTATCGTTGTAGTAGTTTAGTCATCACTTCGGGTTTCATGAAGTAAACCTTTGATCGTAACCGTCATTTTTTTTTTTTTTTTAAATATGATTTCGATTTTATCGACATGATTTAAACTATATTTGATTACCATGTCTAGCTGGTCGAGCAGCTACGCATAGGATTCTCTTATCTGCATATCTGATATGATGTAAAGTAAAGGGTATTATATTATAGAGTTGATGTCATTGGTTAGCCAAGGTGTGAGTGACTCACTCTTCTTTATGTTGAACAATTTAAACTATAATATCGGATATATAATTAAATATTTAAGATAATAGGATGAAACTGGATGGGCATTTGACGGGCATACTGCAGTTCAAGTGAGCACGTAAAGCATCCTTCGTTGGTGCTTTCAGCGACAAACTGTTGAAGTATCGGCCCCATTCAATTACGCTTGTCATTGAAGCTGTAAGCTATGGAGACTTCTGGCGTTTTTTGGTACCCTTACTGTTATAAAGGTGGAGTTGGCCACCGGAAATACGTGACCCCCATGAGTTGTTATCACTAAGCCAAGGTATCTCCCTGGCTAACCGCAGAGGCAGTGCTTTCTCCATTTTGTCTGCTAGGACTACGTGGTGACTTTTGCTAGAGTTTGTCCTTCCACGCCGTTCGAGTTCGTATAATTTGAGTAATGATGTTTGACTATTATTTCTCATATTTTTATAGATATTTGGTGTTGCTTAGCCCAAAGTCTGTCCCGATCGTCGTTGTGTTATATAGAATTGTTGATGGAATATCTGCGGGTGTTTGCAGGGTGTTTAGATATTTAGATGTAGGGTTTTTATGGGGTTTATGTGGTAGCGTTGGTGTGTTATATACTATTGTTAGAATTGAGTGTTTTATGTTAGTGCTAGTAGAGAGTATAGTAAGGTTGATGATGTGTTGGCGTTTTGTATGGTAGTGCTGGTTTGTTCTATGGTAATATTAGTGTGTGAGCGTCGCAAAATTGGTGTCTTTTGTAAAATAGTGTTAGTACGATAGTATCATGGTAGTGATGTGTGATGTATAATAACTTGTATCAGTTACACTGGTGACGACTTCTTTCAGAAGTTTCAATGGACAAATATTATATATTGAAGACATACTATATATTTTCAATTCTTGCCAGTTTGTGATTTGTTTATTTCGTATATAGTGCTTTATAAAAACAAAATAAGATCAAATGCACCTCCAGAATGGTATCATCCTTAAACTACTGATGGAGTCGCAGAGGCGCTATATTGACATACGGCGATTCTTGGACATTTTAAGCCTGGCAGAACCCATCCCTCTCCAGTCCTGACTACAACAGATTTCTTCCAGAGAGAGCAAGAAAGTGAGAGGGAAAATGAGAAGGATATGTAGAGGAAGGACGAACCACAATAGTAGACTAGTACTTTTTTATCGACCTCAAATGGATCAAAGCCAAAGTTGATCTCGGTGGGATTTGAACTCAGAGAGCAGAGAGACGGAACGAACACCACGGATCATTCTATCCGAGTATCACAAACATTTAAAGTAGCTAATAGATATATATATTATAACTCGTAAATATCATGACGTACATGATACATTTAAACTTTGCAAAACATGTTTTAAACCGGCACATGCTTGCATTAATGCTTTTAATTTTAATAAGACGAACGTTTTTGTTTTCTCCTGGAGCTGCAGAAATGTATCTCTTTGGTTTTATCGGATATGTAATGTACCATTAAGCGTGAAAATCACTATGCTATCGCATAAACCTATGTACATAAAATCCCATACAGACATATGTATACATGCACAGGCACATACACACTCACACAGAAAAAATGATTACACGCGCATACATACACACAAATACGTACATATATGAAACTATAAATTTATCAATGCAGGTAAACAGATTAATTCTATAAAACACATGCGCACAATGGCTAAGGATTTCGCTCTGCCACTAAATGGATTGGTGTTTGATCCCACTGCTTGGCATGTTGGGCAACTGTCTTCTGTTTAACATCGGGTTAACCAAAGTTTTGTGAGTTAATATTTTTTCAAAGAAATCGTGCATAAGCCTGCCTTATATGTTTGTATATGTATATGTATATGTATATGTATATGTATATGTATATGTATATGTATATGTACCATGAGCCCTGCACTATGTGTCAATAATTGTCACAAGTGTAGTGTTTGTACCGGAGTTTTTCAAGTCGCTGGCTGGACTAAAATGTCACACTCGTTCAGCGCATCGGTAAGGGGTTCTCCTACATGGATATAAAGTAGTGGCCGTACTCGAAACCGAGTTGGCAGCCAGCATGTATGTATGTATGTATGTATGTATGTATGTATGTATGAATGAATGACTGTATATATGTATGTAAGTATGTATGTAAGTATGTATGTAAGTATGCATGTAAGTATGTATGTATGGAAGTATGTATATATGTATGTGTGTATGTGTGTGTAGTTAAATTAATGACAACACAAATACAGGGAAGCCAAGGCTCAGAGTCTTATTAGTATCACGCACGGGGGGGGGGTTAGAGGAGTGTTGGTAATAATTATGATCTATCTCCGAAGATGGAATGGAGGGACGTGATGAAGAGATTTTACTGCTCTTTCTGGCGGGTTCTCTTGCTTGTAATGCTTATAAAAAGGAAATTTGTTTGTTTGAACGTTGACTGCTAATAACGCTAAAATAAAATTGGTATAATTGAGGTTTTTGTGTGTTTTGAAGTAATCTGACCTCGGACATGCTCATAATCAACTTTTTCTCCGCAAACAAAAAGGGCAGGCTTGAGTGGATTTGCACTCGGATTTTCTAAGCCCGATGTTTTCTTCAGTTGGAATTTTTTTTTCTCTTCTAGCTTTTTTCTTTTGTTTTCGACTGATCTTACATCTGACTTACTCGTCAACAATTCCGTTTTTCCGAAAACGGTGTTACTAATAAGCACTTCTCAGACTTTTAAATTTATAGAAAAGCACCCGCTGGGGATCACGAAGAAAAAAAATCCTCTGTTTTTTCATGTATTTTCAACTAATCTGACCTTCGACA
>OZ024744.1:74789997-74814997 GCA_964016885.1 Eledone cirrhosa | reverse complement strand
GAATTGTGACCCTCACATCATTTTGTTACTACAGACGGCGAATTGGCAGAGTCGTTAGAACGTCGGATAGAATGTTTTATGGTATTAGTTCCGGTTCTCTACTTTCTGAGTTCAAATACCACCGAGGTCAACTTTGCCTTTCATCCTATCGAGGTCGATAAAAAATGCCACTCTAATACTGGGGCGGATTCTTCCTTTATATCTGTTTTTCATTTCACCCTCTCTCACTTTCTATCTTCCTCTGCTGTACTTAGGCCTGAAGACGGATGAGCACCGCCTGGCTTAAAATGCCCAAGAAACGCCGTAAGTCAATACGACGCCCCAACGACTTTATCAGAAATTACGAGACTATACATACATCTACTACGTCAATCCAATGTGTCCTTTCATGTTTAATTTTAATTTGATATGATGTAACATAACCGAAATTTGGCTGTTATATGTATCAACTCGAGTGATCATGTGAAGGTTTTCTATTTGGCTTGGGTACACAAGTTGTGATAGGATAGTATAAAATTAATACATTCATAGTAGCGTGGAAAATGTATGCATCTACAGAAAAGAATAAAGAAACGTAACTGTAGAGGTATTTCTTTCTGTTTGAGTAGCATCAAATAAACTACTTAAGGAAGACTCCTATATTGCTGTATTATGAGATTGGAATAGAAATACTGATTAGATAATGGCTTTGCTCTTTTCTGTCAGCTTCGAGATGTTACAGTTACTTCACGTAGATTAACCCAAGAATGGTTGAGTGAAGTTGAAAACAATAAATTCAACATCATTCTTTAGTCAAGGATAATTAATTCTAAGGATGGTGCTTGCTAATATTTGAAACAAGAGCTTCCCGATTGCCAGCCAGAAATATTACTGAAATAATTTTCAGTCATGTGCTTAATAAACACCAATAAAATTGTTTTTGTAAACTTCTACTGTTTTATTAATGAATTAATTATCAGTGTAATATTGTATTTCCTCATCATAAAAAGATTATGCATAACTATATTTTTTCGAGTACACCTGATATTTTTTAAATGTGAAATAAGATTTGCCTCCGAAATTTAATTTTTTCAGTTCAAAATACGGAAGGTCAACTGTCCATAGTAAAATAAAACAAAACAATTAAAATAAATTTTAAAAAGTGTCTTAATGACTTTGACGCAGTATTCAAAGCAGAAATAATTTAAATAAAATCTATCTTAATAATTACCTGGAATATCAAAATAATTAATTGCGCTGTTTCTAAACGGGGATAAAGATATTTCTGTAAATATTGTCGAATATAAACTAGCAAATAGATTGATAAGGGTAATGACCGAAAGAATACGATCGCGAATACAAGCGGCCAAAATGGGGTTCCTCCGAAGGGTCCTCGGAGTAACGTTATTAGATAGAGTGCGTAGCTCGGAAATAAGATACACGCTCCAGGTACAGCCGCTACTTCTCTGAATTGAGAGATCACAGCTCCGATACTACGGACATGTGGTTAGAATGATCATAAATTTTCCGCGTTTAACGAAAGAATACGAGGAGCTCAAATCAGGTTCCTCTGAAGGAATTCGGAATAGGGTTACTCCATAGGGTACGTAGTTCGGATATCAGACAGTCACTCCAGGGAGAGCCGCTAAGAAGAAGAAGAAGAAGAAGAAGAAGAAGAAGAAGAAGAAGAAGAAGAGCGAAAAGAAAGAAAGAAATTGTGTATATAAATCCTTTCGTACGCTTGATGTTTCTATTTCAATAAATTAGCAATGACATTGGTGATATATGTGTCATGGGGTAAATGGTTTTCCCAATAGATTGGAGTAATTATTTTTAACTAGGAATCATGCATCACTCACCATGTGCTTACCAGGACGCTATATACCTTTAGGTGATAATTGCAGTTGGTTGTATAAAGAGTAACAGAATTACATGACTTCGAATTATCAATCCGATTGACTCAACAATTATTGAATATATATGGTATGACGGGCAGGCTGTATATTAATAACCAATTGAATCCATCACGTAAATAATATTTATTTTAAAATGAATAAGCTTCCTCAAAGTGAGGTTTAACGCTTATTATCTCAGAACAATTTATCAAAATGTAGAACCTAACAGATAAGATGTACGTGATCTTAGAACAATACTATGCGAAAGGAACATTGAAACTGTGGATATCTAAATGAATAATACAAAAATATGTTAGTAAATGTGCCAGGTTTTTCCTCTAGTGCTTAACCGTTTTAGCAGGAACGTGAAATGTGTTCAAATAATAACATTAGAAATTCCTCAAAACTAACATGTAAGTATGTATGTATATTCTTCTGGTTTTATAATTTCACAAAATTTTGCCAATAGAGAGAGAGAGAGTCGGTTTCTAACATACACACAATACTCTCTCATTGGAATTTACACAACAACTAGGTAGATATGTATGCATGTCTGCATGCATGCATGTGTAGAATTGGAGTTATTGTATGTGTGCATGTGTATATTTTTAGTTATATGTGTGCATGTGTATACGCTTTGTATCTGTACATGTGTATATGCAGTTATTATATGCAAAATATTTGGAATGTTTTACATATTTTTACTGTTCCGTTAATGGATTGTACTTGTAATTTCCTAACTAGTTGTGTTCTTTCTGTTCCTGTGAAGCCTAGTTTCTCAAGATTTGTATTGAGGCAGTTACTAACATACTCCAGTGCCCCAATAATCACAGGCATAAATCTGAAGGTGTAATCCGGGTGGAGTATCAGCAGATTTCTCATTAGTTCTGCATAAATATTCTCCTTTTCGTTAATCTTATGTATGTATGTATGTATGTATGTATGTATGTATGTATGTATGTATGTATGTATGTATGTATGTATGTATGTATGTATGTATATATGTATGTATGTATTATGTATATATGTATGTATGTATGTATGTATGTATGTATGTATGTATGTATGTATGTATGTATGTATGTATGTATGTATGTATGCATGTATGTAGGTATGCATGCATGTATGCAATAACAGCTTCAGAATGAAATGAAATGAACAACATTTACAACAACGGCGGCATCAAACGATAAAAAAAATAAATAAATAAAAAATAAAACACACACACACAACACAACAAAATCAACTGCCACCACCATCACCATCCACCGCCGCCATCACCATAAGCATCACCAACGATCGGGCCAAATCTCTTTCAAATCACACAGCTTAAGGTGAATGTTTGTGATCCTAGACTGTATTTGTCGAAGAAATATATACATACATACATATATATATACATATATATATATATATGTATATATATATGCATATATATATATATGCATATATATACATATATATATATATATATATATATATATATATATATATATATATATATATATATATATATATATATATATATATATATATATATATGTATATATATATATATATACATATGTACATATGTATGTATATATATATATATATACATATGTATATATATACACATGTATATATATATATGCATATATATACATATATATATGTATATATATATACATATACATATATATCTATATCCAAAATTAAGATAAATTAAATGAATTTAATCTAAATCAAGGATTTAGATTAAAGGAATCGACTGTTGTTTCTAGTTGTCGATAACCCTATTCACGCCACTGGGACGAAGCTACTATGATGTGTGTATTTCTAGTAAATACTACACGTGGTGATGGCCAGTCGCAGATTTGAACTTGAAGTGTAAGCACGGATTGCTGGAACTTCTTCCTTGTTGAAAATCCATGTCCCCGCTTCCGTGGTTTACCATCCGATTAATTGGTGAAATATATTTCTTTAATGGAATATATACAGGGAAGATTAATCATATTATAAGGTATCTATTTTTGAAGTTCTAATCAACTTTATTTAGTTACCTACCTAGCTATGTGCGGTTACACACTTGTAAACATTATCTCCTGTGATTATTCATGTTTATATATATGTTAATCAATTTCTAGTTATTATAAAATGCTCGGACCTACTCGTTAGAATCTAAGAGCTTATTTTCCGGGTGATATGGCGCATGTCTTTCTGGCATGACACCCATAATTTTGATTTAGATTAAATTTATTTAATTTATCTTAATTTTGGATATAGATATATAAATACGGCTCCTTAATTGTAGAGCTAACTCTGTTGAAAGGACTCGACTGTTGTTTCTAGTTGTCGATAACCCTATTCACGCCACTGGGACGAAGCTACTATGATGTGTGTATTTCTAGTAAATACTACACGTGGTGATGGCCAGTCGCAGTTTGAACTTGAAGTGTAAGCACGGATTGCTGGTACTTTTTCCTTGTTGAAAATCCAAGTCACCGCTTCCGAGGTTTCCGATTAATTGGTGAAATATATTTCTTTAATGGAATATATACAGGGAAGATTAATCATATTATAAGGTATCTATTTTTGAAGTTCTAGTCAACTTTATTTAGTTACCTACCTAGCTATGTGTGGTTACACACTTGTAAAAATTATCTCTTGTGATTATATATATGTTAATCAATTTCTAGTTATTACATATATACATATGTATATATATATATATACATATGTATATATATGTATATATATATAAAGATGTTGGGCTTATATAATTGTATGGGTTTGATTCTTGGACTGGGTTGTGGTTGTGTGTTATGTTGTTGAGCAAAACACCCCATTTCACTTCGTAGAATGTATTCAGTGAATGGGTCTAATCGAATTAATAGAGTAATGTATTTGATACCTTAAAATGTAAGGTATCAAATTGTCCTCCTGTGTATATATAGCAATAATAAATAAAAAGACCAAAATCCAGTTTTGGTTCTATAAGGATGTGTATATATATATATACATGATGGCTGGCCCCTCGTTATCGAGTATGGCCATCGCACGATATACCTTTATTAATAATTATCAATTAATGTTATCGTGCAATGCCTGGGCATGAAGATTCTTTTTTAAAGTAAGGAAAGACTGTGCACTGAGCCAATCCCACTCTCTGAGCGACAGTAGCTATAACTCGAAAAGAAGAAAAGATCAACATCATCGGTAACTACTGAGCCGCAGGTTTTATTTCGGAGTTATCCCAGTTTCCTGAGTTGCCTTCTCCTAGAAGAATGCCTTGACAGGAGCTATGGGTTCTTCACTCCCAGTGATTTAACCGCGCGATCGCGTATCCAGACCAATTATTTCTGTCCCTGCGCATATATATATACATATGCATACACATATATACATATATACATACATATATATACATGTACATACATATTTTGAGATAGCCGTTGATTCTTATGAGTTCTTCTGCCCTTTGTGAGGTCTTGTCTTTGTTGTCCTGCAGAGTGTCCAAAATGACTCTCCTCACCAAGTAAACTTGATGGGATTGCCGTTTTAATCATCGACGACCCGACCATGCGACAGGATCAACCGGCTTACATGTTACCAGTGATATATATATATATATATATATATATATATATAGTCACACACAAGCAAATAACGGGACTTGACCGGCCACTTCCTCTTTGCAGCGGTCACTGTAAACAGCTCAGCCGTCCTTGGACCCCCTACAGCCAAGGTCCTACGTAAAATTGGAACATCAGCAATCTGTTAGAGGAAGGAGCCCTGCGAGGTGGGGTGGCTGTTGCAGTGGGTGTTGCTGGCCCTTGTCCTCGTAAATGCCTTTGCAATTTTCTCAGCGAAGTGCAGCGAAGTGCAGCGAAGTGCAGCGAAGTGCCGCGATATACTACCCCGACTTAGACATAGGGTATCATCCTCTCCTCTTCTCTTTTTTACTTTGTCTTGTAGTCCTTGCTCTTTCCCTCCTTTCCTTCTCATTTATGACTTTTATAGTCCTTTCCTCTACAACCAGATCTACCTTCTTTCCCACCATTTTTTCATTACTTTTTGTTTTTATCTTAAAAATCTCCATCATTGTATAACTTCTGTTTGTAAAATATAGTTGACATATGTTTATATATAACATAACAAAATAAAATATCCCTACATTCTATAGATACTCTGGGTGGTATTTCTTTGTTTCTTTCTGGTGTGTACAGATGTTAGGAAGGGAGGGGCAGACATACATTGACCTGAGAACATCTACGTGGTTTCTCGAAGTTCTTGAATTAACAGCCAAATGTCCTTCAAATCACACAGCTTAAGGTGAATGTTTGTGATCCTAGACTGTATTTGTCGAAGAAATATGGTCTTGGTCGCAATTGGGTTATCATTCCCTTCTAAGATCTTTATTGTACTGAGTCTAAATAGCAACACACACTACAGTATAAACAGAGTCAATATTTTTATACTTCATATCCTAGATAATTCCACTCCTAGGTGGTTTTCATACGCACACATGATATATATATATATATATATATATCATGTGTGCGTATTAAAACTTCCTAGTTAAGTTAATCCATTTTATATTTTAGAGATGAACACCGAATAAACAAAACATTCAAACACGATAAAAGACTATGTTAAAATGAAACACACTACCTAGTTGCACGAGGAGACTTCATATCACTATATATACTGAAAGTTAAATATCTATTTCACAATTATTGAACGACATAACCTGTCACTTCCATTATCCATATCGTTCCGACGACGAATCAAGTATGTTGTTATTTTAAAATGTCAATTATTTTATCATAATATTCTGAATATTTATCTTTATCCATATCTTTATATGCTAAATGTTATATTTTCAGCAAGAAGGTGTCAAAATGAATAGTGAACCAGTTATATTAGAAATTTGTCAATCCTGACTTCAACCTTTTTCTAGGCACTGTAAGGTAACTGTAGGCACTAAAAAAAGTATGTGGAGTGATTCCTAAAAAGGTTAGATGACACAATAATTTGAAAGTGTCTCGTCGCAGGTCTAGTTTTTGCAGAGCCTCCTCAATTTAGATTTAGAAGCCAGTAATATTGGTAAGTATTAAACTTTCATAGTTTGAAGTGGGACTAAATTAACCTAATCTATTGCTCTAGAACCAAAGCTCGCGTTCTCTAAATATTGATAAACAGTTCAGCTTTCCTTTATATATCACCTAATGTTTAAATATTAAAACTTATTCAATCGTCACAGCTTCCTGAGCATGTTTTTCCCGCTAACTCCTTCAATCCCTATCGGAGTAAACCCCCCCCCCCACACACACACACACTTTCCTGATGAAGGACTTATGTCCGTAACGTCGTAAACAACTCCCCTCCACTCTCACCAAGCGTGAAGCTAATAACGCTACTCCTGCGTTTGTTTGCCATTTTGAACTTGACTGACTGACGTATCCAATACATTACTCTGTTCATTGGATTAGAAAATAAGCACCCGCTCACGGAATACATTCTACGAAGTAAAATGATTGTTCCCTTTGAAAAAAAAAAGTGTAAAGTCTCTCTCATCTTGGAGGTTTATCAAGTATCCGGTGCTTATCCCAGTTTCTGTTATGTGGCTGAGAGTACAATACACTGGATATGACGCCAGTACATTGAAAGGTTAAGCCCCACCCTATTTCCTGCTATCGCTGGTACTCATTTTCACATGTGTATACTGGAGCAATGTGAAAGGAGCTGTTTTTCTCAAGAACACAACTTAGTCCAAGAATCGAACTGTTAATTACTAGATAACTTTTCAACCTGCCCAGATGGGTCCTATATATATATATATATATATATATATATATATATATATATATATAATCATGGCTTAAAGAATTGGATTAAAAATTGAGATGTTACAAATTCAATTCCCAGACAATTCTGAAATTATGATACAACAATAATTTAAAAAATGAAAATACAAAATGTATCAATTTTATGGGGACATAAATTCTATCACACATATTTTGAAGGAAATTAAGAACTTCTGGGTAAACATTTGTTTTCTAGTTTGGAGGATACACAAATAAGCTTTGTAAACTACCCACCCTGGAGTATTATATAAGGTGGCAAAGTCTAAAGAGCTTGTGGGGTGTCAGAACCTTTTCTCCTTGGCATTTCTTTTAAAAGCTAAAATGTAGATTAAATGCGAAATGAGTGAAATTTACATGAATAATTTACCTGATACTTTGTTCTTACAATATTGTGATTCTATATCTTTTAGGAGGATTCTAAACTCTTTTGGAAAACAGATGATCATTCCCGAAAAATATGAACTGTCATGGAAATTGGCGTACATTTGTTTTGGTATTACAAAGGGTAATTTTTCACGAGAGAGGTGGGAGAGAGAAAAGAAGGAAGAAAAAGAGGATGGAAAATGTTCTTCAAAACGATTATGCATTGTGGAATAGACATAAAAATACACAGACGTTTGCAAATATTATATAGATAATGTATACATGTGTCTATATATTACATATATGTAAATAATAACTATGTATGTATATAATATATATTCATGTATATGTGTATATATATTATATAGATATGTAGATAATTAAGTATGTAAACACTCTACGTTCTCTTGATAAATGTCAAAAGGTTGTTAACCATGAGTATATACGAAGTCCCTTTCCTACTAATTTAGGCTATATAGACTTCTCTATATGTTGTTATTGACTGCTTCCTTCACTAAGGGGGGGGGTATGTTTGGTACGACAGGTATGTTGTGTTCATTCGTGTCCTCATGTCTTTGTGTGAAATATTCAGCCATGTCAAACACAGTGTCTTGCTGAATCTCCCTTAGAATTACATTTAAAATTACTCATGCTGAATTTCCCTGAAAATTACTTTTAACGTACACATGCTCAATTTCCTTTGCTAATTTTGTTGAAGATATAGTGTAATTAGCGGGCAAGAAACAAATGAACAAACAAACAAATTTCATTTAAAAATGTATTTAGAATATCTTAATACAAGAAGTAATAAAGAAAATAGGAAAAATGTATTCTGCGAGAATAATAAAATATTTACAGAACTTCAGTATATACAATGTTAACTATTTTTCTTGGAGCATATATGTTTGTGGCGGCTTTCTACTCTGGATCAATGTACATACAATTGGCCATGTAAGAAACAGCCCTTTTCTAGATGGAGACCGACAATCTGCAGTGTTTAACCTAGGGACTTGTTAATGGTCATTGTGTAACTGGCACTCACTGGGAATTGCAATGGTTTTAAACGAAAGGGGACATCTGTTGGTATTAGCGGTATTTTAGGTATAAAACACCCAGTAAGGATTTTGGCTATGATAATGTGGGGCTGTAGTTCAGTCACAAACATACGCGTGCCATTGCATAATCTTGACTGATCCAGTTTTCTGAGAAGCATATTGACTGAACCCATCAATTAAAGGTTGTGTGGCGTCATACCTGGCGGTTTCAGACTGAGAAATACAAGATAACGAAAAGCTTCGTCCTCGTCAACTACTTCGATAGATTTGTAGGTCTGACTGCCTCCAGGGATCATTTGTGAGTTATTTTTGTTGATGGCCTTCACTGTGATGTTTTTGGGGGGGTAACAATAGCTTTTTCACACAGCCACTCCGCATTTAAATGGGGAATTTCAAAATTGGGGAAAACTTTTAAAATTAACCTATCAGCGCTTTCCACAACAGTACAAATGAAGAAGGATCAAAACATCCATCAGTATCAAGGGATATTTTTCTGCCACCAATTTTCAGAAGCTTTAAGCAAACTCTGCAAAAACGCTGTTACCCTGAAGTTGTGCTCACATATTGGCTCTTAAACTGAGTTTGGTAATACGGGGCCATAAAGTTGACAATTTTAGGCAAACTCGAACTTGTTTGGCACGAGTCTTCTTTAATATCACAGGTGAAGATTGTCGGAAGTCCCCTCATGAAACGGCAGTAATTCCTCCCGTGATTGTTGTGCTGTTTCGGTGATCTTTCAGTGTTCCTCCCAAGGCCTCCTAACCGTGCTAATGTGCCATTGTGTATTTATCCACAAAAATTGCCATACATCTTTGCTACACTTGGGGGAGCTCCTGAGTCATTTATGACACACGGACATTTCATTCAAACTGAGGTACAAGTCCAAATTGAAAGCAGAATGAGCTGTCTGGCCACCAGGTAAAGGTGTAGCTGTAATTCCAGAAGAAACAGCCGCTAAAGATATTTTCTGATCTTCTCGAATTTTAGACAACAATAGGTTTATCAAGAAGGTTCTACCAGTTCCACCCGGAGTATCAATAAAAAAAATAGGCCACCATTCTGTAATGTACTTGACTCGAGTATAACGTTATATACTGATCTTTGATTATCTAGTAGTTTGGGCTCATTTTCGTTAACATAGGAAACGATTTCCTAATAAAAGCAGGGCAGGTCCATCTATTTCCACCAGCTTGTCTTCAATCTCAATCAAACTTGTGTTATAATGTTCGTCTCAAAAGGTTATGTCTATGCCAGGGTTTCTCAATTGCGCTTAGTGTTTGATGTCTTCGGACATGTCGACCAAAGTGCCAATAGATTGGCTATGTTACAATTTTTTAATATAACTGCGAACAAATTCCAAATACTTTTGGTTGTCCGAGATAGAGACACCTCTGCAAGTGTTGCGTCCCATTGATTGTCGTCTTGCAACAGACCTCTCCGAATGCAGGCCTCAGGTGTTACAAAGAGCGCCATTTACTTTAAGAAGTTCATCAAAGCCTTCAGGGCCTTTAACTTCATTAAGCATCCTCCTCAAGTGAAAACATTCGTGCTGCCCTGGATGTATTGTATAAATTCTACCTAATGTTGCTGCTTTACGAATTTTAGGATGGATTTTCTACTGGTCTTCCTTTTCCATTTTCCTCTCTGTTTATCAAAGGTGTAGAAGGATGGTATTTGTCCGTATAGTAGAGAAAATGCCTCACAATGCTTCGTTACTGCTGATATATCAGCCTTGTTTGAAGTTGGACACCTCGTCGGACATATTTCGTTGTTGTAGCGCAAACATGGCAGCATCGGAACCCTTGTTGACGTATTGCACACATACTTTATAGCTTTGACTGAGTGGCAATATTCCATATTAATATGAGAGTCGAAAGCTTTGTTAAAGAGTGGGCAAGTAGGCTCGGTCCATCGGTTGTCAATCTCATATCGTCCAATATTGGCTTTGACACCTCTTGCATCTGGGCTTCATCGACGGTAACCGCCATTAGAAGTCTATGTTCCTGTATGGATGGTTTAGGATGTTTTCTTCACATTTACGGTTTTGACATTTCATGGAAGTCGAATTAAGAGCGTCACAAGGACCATGAACCATATGGGATTTGACGATTTCAAAATGTCCACTATTTATATTAGTTTCAGGAAGTTCTGCTGATATTACAAAGTCAATTTGGTTCGGGTATATTTTCGTTGCAAGCCAGATTAGAATGTGTACATGAAGCAATACCCGTTTTTGCCATCCAATGCTACAATGCTGACAGCTAACGATACCAAAGATTTCCAACTTTTAGATTAAATACGTAATTTTCTTAACTTTAAGGTGAAAGTCTCGAAATATGAGGTCATGCCTGTGAAGATGAGTCTGGCCTGGAAGCAACTCGTCTTGAATCTCTTTCCACTTATATGTAAATGTGATTAATAGGTCTGGTCGACCGTGATTTCGAACATACCTCATTAATTCTTGTGTTAATTCGTGTATATATCTTGAGCTTCCTACAAAGCCTGAAGGCAGAATGTATAATCGTGTGTGTTGCAGATCCAAAGATTATATGTTTATGTGGCCGCTTATATGTCAGCCAACGTGTGTGCTTATAATAATGTGGTATATATACCAAATACACACACACAAACAGACACACACACACACACACACACATATATATATATATATATATATATATATATATATATATATATATATACTGTGTATATGAATACAAATATATATATATAAACAAAAGTACACACAAATACACACACATACATACACACACACACACATATATATATATGTGTGTGTGTGTATGTATATGTATATAAAATATATATATTGTGTATAGACTACTTTATTATACGCACACATTTTGTCTAGCATATAAGCGGCCACATAAAAATATATTTGTATATGTATGTGTGCGTGTGTTTGTGTGTACATATGACGTGTCTGCATATGTCTATGCATATGTGTACGTGTGGATGTGAGGGTGATGGTAAGGGTGAGGGTCCGTGTGGCTATGTTAAAAGCCCGCTGTGTCGAATTAAACGACGGCCCTCACGTTTTGAATATGCAAACGGCTAGTCTAACGTGACCAAAATGTCTTCCAAGCACAACACACTGTTTTAAACAGCTGCCTTAACCGACAATACGTGATCAACTAGCATCGTAGCGTTCGATGCTTCTTTAAGGGAATGTTTGCTTACTATCACGAATACCAAGTTTACGTTCTTTGTGCTGTTTTCGTTTTGCCTTTAATGCACTATGTACAGACATGATGTACACACACACACACACACACACATACACACACACACACACACACACGCACACAGAGAGACAGATAGAAGAAATACACTCTAGAACAAAAACAAAACGAAAAATAACAACAACTATAAAATCAGCCAGAAAGTATACTAACGATAAAAAAAAAATAATGAAACAAAAATATACAAAAGAAAACAAAAGATTGGCGTCACCCCTTTTTACCCCCATAGCCATACACACATATATAAACATATGCCCATAGACGTCGTCTCAGAAACACATACAAATACATACACGCGCGTGCATAGGCACAACAGTCACACACACACAAACGCGCGCACGCGCACACGCGCACACACACACACGCACACACACACACACACACACACACACCCACACACACACACACACGCACACACACACACATATTTACACACACACACACACACACATATATATATATACTTTTGTACACAAACAGTGCGTCCCGTTCTTTGTAGATATACATACATATTTGTATTTAAAGAGATAGCGACGCACTTTCGCATCAGAAAATGTGACATACGAATAAGCACGCATATGTATGTATGTATATAAAAATACATACATATGTTTGTATATACATATATGCATATATATATATATATATAGAGAGAGAGAGAGTGAGAGAGAGATTTATATATATGCCTACTTGTAGTATATATATATATATATATATATATATATATATATATATATATATACATACATATATATACATATATATATGCACACGCACACACACACATACACACATATATACTATATGTAGACATATAAATCTCTCACTATATATATGCATACAAACATACACACACATTCATATACATACATATCTACATATATACATACGTACGGACGTACGTACATACGTAGATACAAACGTACATACATACGTATATACATACACACATACACACACACATACATACATACAACTAGTTAGGGAATTACAAACACAACTAGTTAGGAAATTACAAGTTCAATCCATTAATGGAACAGTAAAAATATGTAAAACATTCCAAATATTTTGCATCTAATAACTGCAGATACACATGTACAGATACAAACCATATACACATGCACTCATACAACTCAAAACATACACATCCACACATACAATAACATCCATATCTACACATGCATGCATACATACATATCTACCTAGTTGATGTGTAAATTCCAATGAGAGAGTCTTGTGTCTATGTTAGAAACCGACTCTCTCTCTATTGGGAAAAATTTCTGAAATTTATAAAACCAGAAGAACATACATACATACATACAAACATGGTGGCTGCCAACTCGTTTTCGAGTACGGCCACTACTTTATATCCATGTAGGAGAACCCCTACCGGTGCGCTGAACATACATACATACATACAAACATACACAGATACATACAAACATACATGCATACATGATGGCTGCCCCCTCGTTATCGAGTATGGCCATTGCACGATATACCATTATTAATAATTATTAATTAATTCTATCGTGCAATGCCTGCGCGGGAAGCATATTTTTAAAGTGAGGAAAGACTGTGCACTGAGCCAATCCCACTCTCTGAACGACAGTAGCTACAACCCGAAAAGAAGAAAAGATCAACATCATCGCTAACTACTGAGCCGCGGGTTTTATATCGGAGTTATCCCAGTTTCCTGAGTTGCCTTCTCCTAGAAGAATGCCCTGACAAAGGCTAGGGGTCCTTCACTCCCAGTGGTTTAACCGCGAGGTACATGTGTATGTACATATTTACACACTTTTGGATGGCCGTTGAGTCCGATGAGTTCTTCCGCCCATACATACATACATACATACATACATACATACATACATACATACATACATACATACATACATACATACATGGTGGCTGCCAACTCGTTTTCGAGTACGGCCACTACTTTATATACATGTAGGAGAACCAACCCCTACCGATGCACTGAACGAATGTGACTTTTTAGTCCAGCCAGCGATTTGAAAACTCTGGTACAAACACTACACTTGTGACAATTATTGACACATAGTGCTGGGCCCATTGTACCATGTGACGACAAGTGCAGAGAGATCTCCAGATATAAAGCAATACCTGTGCCGTTAAGCTTTTATAGTGAGCAAAGGGACTGCACAAAGCCAGTCCCACTCTCTTAACCAAGATGATATTTACCAAAAAGAAGAACAAGTCAACATTATTGGATACCATCAGGGTTGCAGGTGTTATATCAGAGTTTTCCTTCTCCTAGAATTCTGCCTTGACAAAGGCTAAGGGGTCATCTCTCCCGGTGATTTTGGATGGCCATTGACTCTTAAGAGGTCCTTTGCCCTTTGACAGGTTTTGTTTTTAGTCCTGCAGGATGTCCAAAGTCACTCTCCTCACCAAGAAACCTTGGTGGTGTTGCCAGTTTAGTCGCCAACGACCCGACCATGAGACAGGTTGTACTGGGATACATATTACCAGTAGCACCAACTGGTGACCTAACATACATACATGCATACATACATACATACATACATACATACATACATACATACATACATACATACATACATACATACATACATTTGGGACCACACATTGAAAACGTGTTCTGTTGTGGAGATCAGCTGCCCACTTGATGTAAACGTTGTCAGAAAAATACAGGAGGAGGACATCTACGGACCATTGATGAGGAGTTTACAAATCCAGTATCCAAGATACACCTTTAGCTTCATACCCACCATTATTGGAGCTACGGGTTATATACCAACCCACTTGGACCAAAGTATGACTGAATTTGGATTTACGGACAAAGAGCGCAGCTCCCTAATTCATAGTCTACAAATGGCTGCGATAGCTGGCACCTTCAAAATTTGCAAAACATTCTTGCGATTCAAGGGATGACAATTTCTTTTCTTTTACAACCTTGCCAGCAGGAAAGTGGCCGGTCAAAAAAATACTCGAAATTAAGAGAAAGAGATAACATACATATATATATATACATATTAAACATCATATTCCTTTATCTTCAGTTTATACGTTATAGCCATATTGTTAATTGTGCCATTTACCGTTTCTTTTGTGTAATGATGAAATGTGGGTGAGAAGGAAGTATGGTGAAGTGTAGAGTGTTATATGTGGAGAGGAACGTGGACGTCGTAGTGCAGTTGTTAAACATTGTGTTGGTTGTTGTATTGCTGGTGAGAGAGGAGTGTAGTAATTGTTTCTACTTTTGGCACAAGGCCAGCAATTATCCCAGTACGTTTCTGGTAATTTATTGTATCGACACTGTAAGGATGAAAGGTAAAGTTAACCTCGGCAGGATCTGAACTCAGAACATAAAAAGGCCGTAACTCTATGCGTCAAAGCATAGCGTCCGACCCTCTACCGATACTGCCAATCCAGTAATAATGCTGTTGTTAGTTGTTGTGGTTGTTGGTTTTAGTTGTGTTGCAGGTGATAGATAGTGGTGGTAATGTATTCTGATTTAGGTACGAGCCCAACAATTTTGGGGAAGGTAAAAGTCGATTAAATCGAACCCGGTGTATTACTGGTGCTTTATTTTTCGAACTCGTAAGAATGAAAGGCAAAGCTAACCTCGGAATGATATGAACTCAGATCGTAAAAAGCTGTAAATCTATGTCATAAAGCATGTTGTCCAACGCATCACCGATACTGCCAAGTAATATTGTTAATTAAGATGGCTGTTGTTTAGTGATTGTGTGATGTCAGTTTTTTTTTATGGAGGGTCTATTATACCTGTCGATGGTTCTGTGGTAGAGTTTCAGTGATAGTGATCTATGAACAAGTTCATGTTTTGTGTTGGTTTCGGTTCCGGTGGTCATTGCATAAACACCACCGACGTTGCTGCTGCTGTTTGTGTAGTGGTTGTAGTTGTGACTGACGTTTAACCATACATAACCGACCTATGTTCAGGTTTAGGCAAATGCATTTCAACCACTCTTCCTGCTATATCAAGCGTTAAGCTAATATATCCCTTCCATATACTGTACCGATTGTGTTGTTATTTCTGTTTACCTTTTACACACACACATATATATATATTTCTCAGTCCAGAAATAGCCATCGAAATGGATTGAGCTCTGCCGTCGAGGTTAAACATGTTCCTATTACCCACTCTACTACCCTAAGTATTGAGTACTATGGTGCGTTATGGTCCATCTGGTTCCTTACCACACTTCCTTCGTTATATATATATATATATATATATACTGTTTCAGATCAGGTCAGTGTTCTGCCGGCTACTGGTACCATGTAACACAGTACAACCTGTTTCAGGTCAAGCGGTGTGCGATTAAATCGGTTCTCCCAGCAGACCCTGGACAGGTGAGAAAGTTAAGTGGAAGCCGAGCGCCACCCTCCCCCATTTCCCCCAAAATAAACAAGAGCTGTTTAAAGAATTAATGAACTCAAAATCAACAACCATCCACCCCAACTTTGGGTTAAATACCTTCACCAACCCGCAAATGGCCAAACGCTACACCACTTACATGGACCAAAACCAGGGAGCGATTCCTCCAACATGAGTAAGAAGGCCCTGAATTTGATTTGATCGGATTGGATAGGATTGGCTTTTTTTCTCTTTTCTTATTTAAATTGATAGATTGAGTTTTGTTGGGGTTTTCCAATGTTATTTCTATCAGTTGGAATGGCCACGTAGATGTCGCCTCGTTGGTTCATTGTGGTCATACTAAAAGTAAATAGTAGTGATGTTGTTAGCGGAATAGTAGTATGTAAGATGAGATGTGGAGCAAGTTGTTGTTGTCGTTGTTGTTGTGGTTGTTCTTGTTGCTGTTGTTAATTCATCTGTGTATACACACTCTTTCTCTACGTTATTTACATATATATCTATGCTTTTTGTACCGGACAAGACCTATGTTTGTTCATCTATTTATTTCTATTCACTATTGCTTGTTTGCTGATTTCCTCCTTAACATCCTTCACGCTCCCTCTTTTCCTTCTTACCTTCTTTCACCCTTTCACTCCTACCTCTTTCCTCCTTACCTCCTTACCTTCTTTCACCCTTTCACTCCTACCTCTTTCCTCCTTACCTTCTTTCACTCTTTCACTCCTACCTCTTTCCTCCTTACCTTATTTCACTCTTTCACTCCTACCTCTTTCCTCCTTACCTTATTTCACTCTTTCACTCCTACCTCTTTCCTCCTTACCTTCTTTCACTCTTTCACTCCTACCTCTTTCCTTCTTACCTTCTTTCAATCTTTCACTCCTACCTCTTTCCTTCTTACCTTCTTTCACTCTTTCACTCCTACCTCTTTCATTCTTACCTTCTTTCACTCTTTCACTCCTACCTCTTTCCTCCTTACCTTCTTTCACTCTTTCACTCCTACCTCTTTCCTTCTTAACTTCTTTCACTCTTTCACTCCTACCTCTTTCCTCCTTACCTTCTTTCACTCTTTCACTCCTACCTCTTTCCTTCTTACCTTCTTTCACTATTTCACTCCTACCTCTTTCCTCCTTACCTTCTTTCACTCTTTCACTCCTACCTCTTTCCTCCTTACCTTCTTTCACCCTTTCACTCCTACCTCTTTCCTTCTTACCTTCTTTCACTCTTTCATTCCTACCTCTTTCCTCCTTACCTTCTTTCACCCTTTCACTCCTACCTCTTTCCTTCTTAACTTCTTTCACTCTTTCACTCCTACCTCTTTCCTCCTTACCTTCTTTCACTCTTTCACTCCTACCTCTTTCCTTCTTAACTTCTTTCACTCTTTCACTCCTACCTCTTTCCTCCTTACCTTCTTTCACTCTTTCACTCCTACCTCTTTCCTTCTTACCTTCTTTCACTCTTTCACTCCTACTTCTTTCCTCCTTACCTTCTTTCACTCTTTCACTCCTACCTCTTTCCTCCTTACCTTCTTTCACTCTTTCACTCCTACCTCTTTCCTCCTTACCTTCTTTCACCCTTTCACTCCTACCTCTTTCCTTCTTACCTTCTTTCACTCTTTCACTCCTACCTCTTTCCTCCTTACCTTCTTTCACCCTTTCACTCCTACCTCTTTCCTTCTTACCTTCTTTCACCCTTTCACTCCTACCTCTTTCCTTCTTACCTTCTTTCACTCTTTCACTCCTACCTCTTTCTTCCTTACCTTCTTTCACTCTTTCACTCCTACCTCTTTCCTTCTTTCCTTTCTTACCTTCTGTCTTTTTCTTTTAATCTATTTTTACATTTTGTTTCTTACATTTATGTATGCATCTTATTTGCTTTCTTCTTTTGTCGCTTTCTTTCAATCTTTTTATTTATTTTTATTTTTCCAGTGTGTATATTCTCTATATTCATTCTTACTTTCATCCTAGCTATCAATCAATCATTGATTACTTTATTAATTAATTATTTTTCTTTCTTTTTCTTTCTCTTCTTTTTTTTTTACCTTTTTCTTTGATTGATTAGTTGACTCACTTGTTACTTCCTCGTTTCCCTTCTTATTTTGCTCCTCATTATTTTTAGGACATCCATCTTGTTTTCAATTAATTTATTTGTTTATTTATTCATTCTTTGTTCCAGTTTTCTTCATACACCCTTCTTCTTTCTTCATTCGGGCAGCAAATTGGTACAGTCGTTAGATGTCACGGTATTTGTTCTGATTCTTTGCACTCTGTGTTCAAATCTTGTAGAAGTTAACTTTCATCCTTTCAAGATGAATATATATATATATATACTGTATCACTAAGTGTTTTGAGGAGGTGGCTGAGCATATTAAAGACGTCCCTTATGTAACTTTAAATGTGTTTAATGAATGTTTTTAATAGGATATCAAAAAAATTGCCGAAGCAGTGGGTTCCACAAGAGGGGCCTGCTATTATAGGTCTTAATTTTAGGTCATAAAGTGAGGGGATATTAATGAATATATCTGTGGCTCCCTTGCATGCCTTACATTTTTTTCACTTTTGAGTATCTTAGGAATACCGTAATTAAGGATGGATTTGCTTTTGAAGTCAATTATATAGTTGTATTGCTTGTTGGTAAGTTTTTCTTCTTCTTCTTCTTCTTCTTCTTCTTCTTCTTCTTCTTCTTCTTCTTCTTCTTCTTCTTCTTCTTCTTCTTCTTCAGTTGTGGTCAACACCAGTCGGACAAGAACAGGGAACGAGCCGACTTATAAACCAAGTTCTCCTCCCACTGCTACTACCACTACTGAAGTTATAGTCAACACCTGTTAGACGGTAACAAGCAACAACCCAACTTTTATTTCAAACCCACCAAGGAAAGAGAGAGAGAAAGCGATAAACGAAAATGTGAACTCATTTTTATGTATGTAAACCATGTTCTCCTTTGGAGTGCTGTTAAAGACACAGGGTGAAACTAGGATACTCTTGCGCTAAGAATATGAAGGTATGGCGGAGGGCCGGTTTAAGGAACGCTTCCTGAACCATCAGTCGATCTTTAGATATCCAGACAAACGATCTTCCATGAAACTCGCGAGCCACGTATGGTCCCTCAAAGACTCAGGCGTAGACTACTCCATTCAATGGAAAGCTATCACTAAGTCCAAGCCATACGCAAGGGGCAATCCGTTTTGTGGACTGTGTATTGAAGAAAGATTCAATATTCTGAAGAGATTACTCAATAGCGATTGCATAAATTCAAGGAATTAGCTTCTGTCACGTTGTACACATGTTTGAAAACACCTCTTGCATAATTACAAAGCTCCGGATTGAATAAACTCAACATTCTAATATTCTAATCAATTCGAATAATTTATTCCGGACATTCGCAGTTATCTCCCTGACAATTTTCGACTGTGGGATCATATCGCCTGGGAGAAGTGACCGTTTCTGCGCATGCAGTTGTTTTTCCTTTTCCGTACAACCACACTCAGACCGAGCTGAAGATCCGCAAGGTGAAACATTTGTTCACGGTATGGTGAACTAACTGTTTTGATACTACTTCTACCAAACTCGTCAAATGGACTGAGTGTTCTACTACTACGGATATAAACCTCCAGTGTTTTACTATTATATATATATATATATGTATATATATATATATTTATGTATATAATATATATATATATATATTTATGTATATAATATATATATATATTTATGTATATAATATATATATATATATATATATATATATATATATATATATATATATATATATATATATATATATATATATCAACTAGAAATAGATTGACATATATATATATAAAATAAATACATGGCACAATCACAGGGAATAATTTGTAAAGAATGTAAGCACACATAGCTAGGTAGGTAACTAATTAAAATTTAACTAGAACTTCAAATATAGATACCTTTTAAAATGATTAATCTTCTTTTTTATATATTTCTTTAAGTAAGAAATATATTTCACCAATTAATCAGTAAATCACAGTAGTCAAATCCTGGATGGTCACCAAAGTAAAAATAACTATCTGCGTTTACAAAGCAAATGTAAATCTGAGAATGATTCGAACCACGTGTTGCATTTTAAAAAAATACACACATCGCACAGCGTCATCCCAGTGGCGTGAATAGGATTATCGACAGCTAGAAATAGCAGCCGAGTCTATTCAACTGTGTTAGCTCAACAAAATTAAATTAAGGGTTGTCATATCTGAGAGACATGCGCCATATCCACCGTAGAATAATCTCAAAGATTCCAATGAATAGATCCGAGCATTTTATATCAACTAGAAATAGATTGACATATATATATATATATATATATATATATATATATATATATATATATATATATATATATATATATATATATATATATATAAAATAAATACATGGAACAATCACAGGGAATAATTTGTAAAGAATATAAGCACACATAGGTAACTAATTAAAGTTTAACTAGAACTTCAAATATAGATATCTTTTTTAGATACCTTGATTGTTGAGCTAACTCAGTTGAATAGACTCGGCTGCTATTTATAGCTGTCGATAATCCTATTCACGCCACTGGGATAACGCTGTGCGATGTGAGTATTTTTTTTTTAATGCAACACGTGGTTCGAGTCATTCACAGATTTGCATTTGCTTTGTAAACGCAGATAGTTATTTTCTTCTCCTTTGGTGACCATCCAGGATTTGACTACTGTGATTTACTGATTAATTGGTGAAATATATTTCTTACTTAAAGAAATATGTACAAAGGAGATTAATTATTTGAAGTTCTAGTTAAACTTTAATTAGTTACCTACCTAGCTATGTGTGCTTACATTCTTTACAAATTATTCCCTGTGATTGTTCCATGTAT
Source organism: Eledone cirrhosa (assembly GCA_964016885.1). Taxonomy (NCBI): domain Eukaryota; kingdom Metazoa; phylum Mollusca; class Cephalopoda; order Octopoda; family Eledonidae; genus Eledone; species Eledone cirrhosa. The sequence continues at coordinate 74,793,325 of OZ024744.1, read as the reverse complement.
TTATTTTATATATATATATATGTCAATCAATTTCTAGTTGATATAAAATGCTCGGATCTATTCATTGGAATCTTTGAGCTTATTCTACAGTGGATATGGCGCATGTCTCTCAGACATGACAACTCTTAATTTAATTTTGTATATATATATATATAGAGAGAGAGAGAGAGAGGGGGGGGGGGAGAGAGATGAGTGTGTATGTGTGGCATGTTTGTGTGTGCACGTGTGTGTGTTTGTTTTATGAGTGTGATGCTTATAACGAAATAAATTTTGTGAACTAAAATTAGATTAGAAATTTAGCTAGACGGAATGCATATATCCCACATAAGGAGCACAAGCAATTTTTCTTCTCTAACAATATGTAGATTAATTTATTTCACTAAATACCAGATCGGATTATTTAGCTAGAAAATCTCATGTAATATTAACAATGACATTATTTTGTTAACGAATCTATGCCGTCGTATGTACGGCAACGCGGTTATTTCTTTTAATTGTTTAATAATATTAAACACAATAATAACTCGAAATTTAGCTAATTTGATATTATTGAATTTTATCCTTTTAATTCTAAACCCTACTCAAAGAGCTAAGATATATATTATACTCTAGATGTTAATAAACTTGAAATTATTAGGTATACTAGGAAATATTCGATGTTTGCAAAAAGATTTTGCTTACATCAAATAATCAGAATTTGTTCTTTCAATGTAGGTAAATGGTGGTCGCTCTCTGACAGGTTTGCAGTAAAGCCCTTAACAGTGGAGACTTCAGGTGTCCTTGGACCCAGGGCTACCTCCCTACTCACCACCATAGACACTGAGCTGGCTAGCCGCAGGTGTCAGCCTCGTTAGCTAGAATGGCTCTTCCAGCGCATTTCCCTCACCATCCTCCGAGGAACGCCATCTCTATTCCCATTTGTGCATAATAGTTAGAGATAGGGAGGGTGAGAGAGATGGAGGCGATGACAGTGGAAGTTTTGGTTCCTCAGTCTTCTGACGTAAATAATATCAGAAAACAAAACACTACAATAACAGTGCCAGTCAGTCTTCATGTAGGTAAATGTCATAAAATAACTCTGGTAAGGTTATATTTCCTAGATACATTCAATGAGATGTTTACAACTATCGACTTTGCGTTATATAGAGATGATTGAATGTTACATTTCTGTGTACAAATGGATGGAACTTCAAATACAATTAGAAATAATTTCGGCCTCAAAATAGCTCTTAGATCAAAATTAAACAAAGTTATTTTAAAATAAGTTACCATTATTTTAAATTTAAACTTACAAAACCCCTTTCGCTATATGTTATTTTTTTTTCTTTTACCTCCAACAGTATATTTGAGATGGAATTAATGTCAGGTATAACAACAATAATAACACCACCATTTATCACTTTAGTACAAAAACTAGAACCAACATCACAACAACTAATAACAACATTACTACACCAATATCCCACCAGCAATTCAACAAACAACACAATGTTTAACCACTGTACTATGACGTCTACATTCTTCTCCACAAACAACTCTCTTTCCTTCACCATAATTCCTTCTCACCCATGTCCTATCATTACACAAAATTATTATTATTTAATAATAATAATAATTGTTTCTACTTTTGGCACAAGGCCAGCAATTAAACAGTGTATTACTGGTACTTTATTTTATTGACCTCGTAAGGATAAAAGGCAAAGTTAACCTCGGCGCGATTTGATCTCGGACCTTAAAGGGCCGTAACACTATGCTGCAAAGCATGGCATCTAATGCTCTATCGATACTGCCAATCAACCACATAATAATAATGTCTGTATTAACCACACAGGGCTCACATTAAGGAACAATTAAAGAGTGTACAGGATGATACTGTTTTATTTTTTTTAAATGAGTAAAATAAAATTTATAACAGAGACTAAGAAAATAAACATTTAAAAACAAACATAACAAATTCCCGAAAGCGTCAATGGTGTAGAAATTCAACAACAACCACGGTCACCCTTTCCGCGAGGGCAAAGTGCCTTCTCCCAGTTTTTCTACTCCAATCTACAGGCGTATTTTCAGGGCAGGCCCATTCATAATAATAGAAGGATATGCAATTGTTTATCGAATTTGATATTTGATAGAGTAGCCGCTTGTTATAATAAATCACTAAAATCAAATGGAGTTGAACTCGAGATTAGTTATACATAATACTGTAACACAGCAAACGTCACCAAGCTAACATTAAGAATCAATTCACCAAAAATATCAAACACCACAACAACCTAACCATGCACCCCAATAGGAACACCAGACAACTTGAACATCTACCGCACAACACCACACTCCTACCATAAAAAAAACTGCAACACATCTATACAACACCTCAATATTTCCAGATGCCACTCTACTCTTAAAATAACTCTCACCACTTCTATACAACACATTAACACTACTATAATACTCACCAGACTTAACATACACTACACCAATAATTGTTTCTATTTAGGCACAAGGCCAGAAATTTGAAGAGTAGAGAAACCAATTAAATCGACCCCTGTACACTACTGGTGCTTTATTTTTTATCAACCCCGTCAGGATGAAAGGTAAAGTTAAACTCGACGGGATTTGAACTCAGAACATAAAAGGCAATAACTCTATGTAGCCAAGCAAGCAAGTTGTCCGACGCTCTAGTGATACTGCGAATCCACCAGCCAATAATACCATAGAACATACAACACAAACATTACCATACAATACGTGATGAACACTACCCTACAACATACTACCAGAAATATACGTCACCCTTATACATCACACCAATAAACCCTAACATTCACCTCAATAATATTACCATACAACACACATTAACATTAACAAACAATGCCGCAGCGTTATATTACAGCATGCTAATACTAACATAATATACACCAACAGACATCAATATTACTCCACTATGGCAGAACAAAAAATCACAGCTATGTGCTATAACACACATTAAAATGAACTAGAATTGAGTATGAACGCAAATGATATTACCATGGTGGGATGGATTAAATAAATAATCCATAGGAAATACATTAAAAATACAACTATCAATCTGTGTTACTCAAACATCCTAACTCATATTTTTGCAACATGCTTTAAATTAAACAAAAGAATATGATACCTGCTGTTTCTAAAATGTTCATCAAAGGTTGATATTCCGCGACGCACTATCACGTTGAACGGCAGCTGTGGAGTTATATTTTCTATTTGTAATATTGAAGCTGAAGAGACTAATGCCGTTCTGAAATTGTGAATGTTGAGTGATACACACCATGTTTCTGCACGTGTCTGTCTT
>OZ024744.1:74777497-74779997 GCA_964016885.1 Eledone cirrhosa | reverse complement strand
TGTAGCAACAAGGGCGGTGCCCCAGCATGGCCTCAGCCGGATGGCTGAAACAGGTAAAAGAGTAAAAGAGAATATATATATATATACATATATATATATATATATATATATATATATATATATATATATATATATATATATATATATATATACATATATATACATATATATACATATATATATACATATATATATATATATATACATATATATATATACATATATATATACATATATACACCAGTGGCCAACCTATACAGGCTGGAGATAAAATGTGTAGCAACAAGGGCGGTGCCCCAGCATGGCCTCAGCCGGATGGCTGAAACAGGTAAAAGAGTAAAAGAGTAAAAGAGTAAAAGAGAATATATATATATATATATATATATATATATATATATATATATATATATATATATATATACATATATATACATATATATACATATATATATACATATATATATATATACATATATATATATATACATATATATATATACATATATATATATACATATATATATACATATATATATATATACATATATATATATATATATATATATATATATATATATATATATATATATATATATATATATATATACATATATATATAGATGTATAGATATACATATATATATATACATATATATATATATATATATACATATATATATACATATATATATATATATATATACATATATATATATACATATATATAAACATATATACACGAGTGGCCAACCTATACAGGCTGGAGATAAAATGTGTAGCAACAAGGGCGGTGCCCCAGCATGGCCTCAGCCGGATGGCTGAAACAGGTAAAAGAGTAAAAGAGAATATATATATACATATATACATATATATACATATATATACATATATATACATATATATATACATATATATATATATATATACATATATATATATACATATATATATACATATATATATAAATATATATACATATATATATATATATATATATATATATATATATATATATATATATATATATATATATATATATATATATATATATATATATATATATACATACATATATATATATATATATATATATATATATGTATATATATATATATATATATATATATATATATATATACATATATATATATATATATACATATATATATACATATATATATATATATATACATATATATAGTATTAAGGATACTATTTATGGTTATGTATGTAATAAAACCTTAGATGGTAATATATTATTTATACAAACCCTAAATAGTGAAAGATAGTCATTAATTACTATCCTATTACCAGTAAGATAAATAGCTCAATGTAATAGCATCAGTTGTTTTACAGACCAGTTATATAGAGCTTACAATAATCAAAGTTCAGTTTAAGTCATGTATTTGCTTACAATTGTTTCCTCCAAACCGAGGTTTGGATTCTTCGGAGCAACTATTTACTGATCTATAACATACTTGACCTCCTTTTCAACCCAAGAGACATATAAGACATATGCGCATATTGATCAACAGTGGGGTGACATTCATCAAATGATATAGCATCGCAATTTACATATAAAGGTTACAGGATAAAAATAAAAATAAAAATAAAAACAAAAATGAAAATAAAGATAAACATGAAGCGTTGGCAGTCTATGAAGATAAAGCAAGAGGAAAGTTTAGAGTAGTCAGTGTATGAAACAATCTCACGTGTAGCATGCACGCGTGTCTTATTTATACATGATTAGAGTGCGTCAGAATGATATTTGCAGGGTCAGGCAGTTGAAGCAGGCAATCGATCTTATTATGTGGGCTGAATTAGTAAGTCATTTATTCGCATACATCTGTATGATATACAGTCCCGGATGCAGGGAAACACCAAAATATCAGAAACTTTCAACATACTATAAACCTTATTGTATCGTAGGCAAAGCCGTACCACTGTCTTCGCTCACCACTCACATAATCCATGAGACGCAATATATAGAACACGTGTCTATCGTATAATTCACGATGGCTCAGCATATAATCAAATTATATACCGTATCCAGTCGGTTCTTAATTAATAGATCATGCTGTTTAGATTCCGGAAGTGTCTGAATGACTAAGGGGAGTTAAAGCGTAAGGGGAGGTAACTAGCTAGTTATCTTGGTTAAATTATTATCCTAAACTACATTAATGGTGATTCAAATACGTGCCTATCATATGAAGTTATAACTAATTTCTAGAGTATATTTCCCATTTATAGGTTAGAGAGTTGTCCATTAAGAAGTACAAGGGTGTATATATTAGGATGATTACCATCCATTAAGGGGTGTACAGTGAGTGACATATATTAGACTATACTATTTTTGTACAGCAATTCAAATTCAAATTCAAAATCAAAATCAAAATCATAATTAAAATCTTGTGATTCTATATATATATATATACATATATTTATATATACAAATATATATATATATACAAATATATATATATACATATATATACATATA
>OZ024744.1:74759997-74762497 GCA_964016885.1 Eledone cirrhosa | reverse complement strand
ACACCTAAATGCCACTCACACTATACCCCAAAATACCAACATAAAACCAAATTTCTCTAACTCCTCTAATATAAAGTATAGTAACTATCAAAAATCTACTCATCATACAACTCTAATAAATGTTAATAAAACTCCTAATAAACAAGCTAAAAGACCTAAATCAATAAATCTAACTAAAAATGTGCGTGGTGAGGTCATTAACATTAATCCTCCTAGTAAACATCACGATGCATCCTATAAAAACAATAAACAACATAGAAACCGTAATAGACGAGTTACTTGGTATAATGCTCCATTTAATTTACAAATTAAGGATAATATACCTAAAAAAATGTTAATATCCTAGAGAAAAACTTCCCGCCAAACCACAAATACCATCAAATCTTAAATAGATCAACAGTTAAATTCTCATACTCAACAACCAAAAACATAAAACAAAATATAAGTGCCTATAATGCATATAAATGTAAAAATACCATAAGTATACCACCAATACATCAAACTAACCATAATATCTCCTCAAATACAAAATTAACGAAAGGTTGTAACTGTAGAAACAAAGCAAACTGCCCATTAAAAGGAAATTGTCTTGTTAACAACATAGTTTATAAATGTAAAGTTAAAACTAAAGATTCTATTTGCTCATATATAGGAGCTACTTCTAACAATTTTAAGGTAATGTTTAATACCCACAAACATAGTTTTAAAAATGCCGCACTGGCTAATACAACATCTCTAGCAGAAAAAATTAATAGTTATAGAAATAAGAATATAGAATATGATATGACCTGGAGTGTGCTCAAAAGAGCCACCCCTTATCAAAATAATAGAAATGAATGTAGATTGTGTTCCCAAGAACTATTTGAAATAATGAAATCTAAGGATATCCTATTAAATAAGCGACAGGAATTAATTATATCGTGTAATCATAAACTGAGAAAAACATTTAAATATTATAAACCTAAATAATAATATATATTTTAGAAATTAATATATAAATTAATTTAAATGTAGTTAACCTATAATTTTAATTTAATTAAAATTCTACTACAGATGAAATTAAAAAATATCGTATAATCATAAACTGTGAAAAACTTTTAAATATTATTAACATAATTAATATATACTTTGGAAAATAATATATAGATTAATTTTAGTTTATTTAACCTTTTATTAAAATTCCTTTACAGATGAAATATAACAAAATATCGTGTAATTAATAACAGAGAAATACTTTTTAATATTATAAACCTAATTAATATACAATTTAGAAATTAATTCATAAATTAATTTTAATTTAGTTAACCTATAATTTTAATTTAGTTAGCTTATAATTAAAATTCTAATACAGATGGATTGCAGAATATCGTGTAATCATAAACTGAGAAAAACTTTTAAATATATACCTAATTAATATACTCTTTACAAATAAATATATAGATTAATTTTAATTTAGTTAACCTATAATTATATTCTACTATAGATAAAATACAAAATTTTGCTTTAATTATTATAAACCTAATTAACATATATTATAGAAATTAATATATAATTTTTAATTTAGTTAACCTATAATTAATATTCTACTACCGATGAAATACTTAATTAGGCTTTCCCTATTACAAAATTCATTTCCTAAAATTGATACCATCATGTTAATATTTTTAATTTAGTTATGCTATAATTAATACTCTACTACTGTTTTACTTCAAAATTCCGCTTTAAATATTATAAACCTAAGTAGTATACACCTTAGAAATTAATATATTAACTATTTTTACTTTAATTAACCTATAATTAATAGTCTACTTATATTAAAATACATAATTTAGCCTTCTTTCTTACAGATACCATTTCCTAATACTGACGCAACTATGTAAACACATATTATGATTTAACTGAAGATTAATATTCTATGTTCCTTGAAACCTATATTTACTATTTCCCACTAATAATTTTAATCCCCCCCCCCAATAATTATTCGTATTTGTAAGCGTGGATGTATGTATGTGTATGTAAGTGTGTATGTATGTTTGTGTGTTTGTATGTGAGTATAAAAATACATATGTGCGCATGTAAATATGTGTGTATGAGTGTATATATATATATATGTATATATATATATATATATATATATATATATATATATATATATATATATATATATATATATATATATATGTATATATATGTGTATGTATGTGTATGTATATGTATTTGTAGAGATGTGTGTATGTATGTGTATATATGTGCATAAGTGTCTGACTGTGTGTATTTATTTATATATATATATATATATATATATATATATATATATATATATATATATATATATATATATATGTATATATATATATATATATGTATGAATGAAGTAATTCCATCGGAAAAGTCCAGGAAAAAAGAGTGCTCTATGTAGGCAACAGAGCTTAATTATTATTATTATGTAATAAACAACATAAGGCAATTATTCCATTTACAAGTGGTTTCTTAAAAGCAA
>OZ024744.1:74737497-74747497 GCA_964016885.1 Eledone cirrhosa | reverse complement strand
TGGCTAAAAACGACCTCCTCCTATTGGCCCCTATACCTCCTTCCCACCCTACCCCCACCCCTCCTCAACCTGAAATACGGCCACTATGGTTATATTCCTGATGATTTCTAAAGAATGAAACAGTTCTAGTCCTGTAGAATCTCATCTATATTAAAACTTTTATACTCTGCAATGTATTGAGTACCTTACGTACTGTGGTTACCCCGATTCAACCCGGAATAACGTATATATATATATATATATATATATGTATATATATATGTATATATATATATGTATATATATATATATGTATATATAAGTATATATATAGATATGTATATATATATATATATATATATATATATATATATATATATATATGTGTGTATATATATATATGTATATATGTATATATATATGTATATATGTATATATATATGTATATGTATGTATATGTATATATATATATATATGTATATATATGTATATATATATATATATATATATATATAAGTAAATGATAGTAGAATATTTCATTCCTTTCTATATATATTTATAGTGAAATATTAATGTTTAGGGATTTTGATTACTTAAACCATAGCTAATATTGTATTGCCTTATTAAGTATTTTAAATATTTTCAATATTAATTTATCAAATAGGGTTTTCTAGTCATTTATCCGGGTTGTTTCCTAAGTTTTTACTTAACTGCATGTGAGACCTAAGTAAATACTTTTGTTTTTGTTTTTTGATTTTCGGTCGATTTTATTTATTTATTTATTAATACTACTGTGCATAGTATTTTCTGTCTGGCCCTTATTCACTCATTCACATATGTGTATGTTTACCAACCTTGTAATTATAAGTAATTATATATTATATTATGTTCATTATTTTATATTGAAGTTGTTATTCAACTCTTTGTAAATTATACTATTGATCCTTATTACTTACCGATGATTTTATGTACCATTATGATATGTTAAATTTTATATATCATGTAAGATGTTTATATTTTTGTACCATCATAATTTGGAGTATTGTACACTTTATATTTTTTTCTCACCTGCTCTGTAACTCTATATGAATTGATTTGTTAACTTACATGCCATTATATATTATATATTATTATATTATTATTATAGTGCTATTGTGACATCTATATTGTTTGTGTAAATTAACCGGAGATTATCTATTATATTATATTATATATTATATAATTATATAGTTTATTATATATTATATGTGTTACTTTTAATCATTTCATTACTTCATGTTATACTGTATATTAGATAAACGTATTATTTTTATTTTTAATCCTATTATGCTTATTTATATTTAAACTCTTAATAAGGTTTAATTTGTGCTGTTAATGATGGAAATGTGTATTGATGTATATGTATATGTGCGTACGTGTGCGTATATATATACATATGTATATTGTGCCTTTTAATTTTAATTTTAATTTTAATATTGTTACAAGTATATTATATTATATTATATTGTATTACATATAGTACTATAACTCCCGCTCTATATAACCACCTTTGTTTAGCTCTAGTTTTTTGCTTTGGACTATATTTGTAATATGGTTCAAAATGTTATCCACCTCCTTAGTGATTTTTATTATATATGTTTACCCATAATCTTCCAATACTTTAGTGTATGTACACTCCATATTCTTCGGAGTTTTCGGCTTGTATTGACCGATAGTGCTTCTTGTGGTTTTGATTGCTCTGATGAGTCCTTAATAGGACGAAACATTGTTGGCTAATAAAGACTTTTGATGTATTGAAGGCTTCTTTGTTTTATTTTCATAATTCTTCGGCTCTGTTTAATTACATTGAGCTATACCTTTTACTGTCTTTTCTATAATACGAAGAGGGTGTTTAACTCCAACACGCTCCAGTATTTTAATCCTGATATATGTTATTATTATTATTATATTTAGAGTTATAAACTCAAACAGTCCTTTACAATTAATTAGCTCAAAGAAAGAACCATTTCTGAGCCGTGAAATACAAGTTAATATAAATTAATATATGATAAACACATAAGTGTTTGTATTGTAAAAGACGAAGTTAGCTAGAATAAAATAAATTAATTCAAATAAAAATATAGTTTGCCTGTCTCGATTTAAAATAATAAATCAATAAAAACATTCTATCTAACTTCATCTTTTACAATACAAACACTTATGTGTTTATCATATATTAATTTATATTAACCTGTATGTATATATATATATATATATATATATATATATATATATATATATATATATATATATATATATATATATATATATATATATATATATATATATATATATATATATATATATATATATATATATATAACGAAGGAAATGTGGTAAGGAACCAGGTGGACTATAACGCACCAAATTACTCAATACTTAGAGTAGTAGAGTGGGTAATAGGAACGAGTTGGACACCGACGGCTGAGCTCAAGCCGTTTCGACGGCTAATTCGGGACTAAATGAACATTTTTATCCTGGTATATGAATAGCCGAGCTTCTCAGGGGGTAATTCCATATATGGTAAAAGTCATTGTCACAAGGATTGGTCAAAAGTTTGTTGTTGAGACACATAATTCTATCATGGCAATTTGTGGAAGGAAGGGTAGCTGAACCTGCCAGTAGACGAAAGAGAGAGAGGGGTGGAGGAAACCGAGTCGTGCGTTGATAGTGCCACTACAGCAGGGCAGGAGGTCAAGCAAGTATACTAGGGAGGGGTAGGAAGTCGAAACAATAAGTAAAACAATATGGGGTAAATATATAGAAAAATACCGAGAGTGTTAAAAAAACAATGTCTGGTTACTATAACCTAAGGACAGCTATCAAGTCTCTCACTGGTACTGCTAGACTAAAGAAAAGTTTACTAGGTGGGACGGAATTATAATGAGACCCTTTTAAGAGGTATTAGAAATCAACCGAGTATATCTTACGGTGACGGGTCAACAAGTGGGGGGCCAAAATACTAAAGAAACTACCACGAAATAATAATTCAGAGTCCCGAGACTAATACGAAATAATGGTTTCTACCCTAGGCACAAGGCCAGCAACCACCCAGTGCAAAAAATAAACTAATACGAAATAATAATTCAGAATCCCGAAAAAGAATACTAATACTATCACTAAGGGTGCCGCTACGATACAGAAATTCTAGTGCAAACTACATAAATGCTCGTACGAGGTATATGAAAAGATTTGATACGGAAAATTAATTCAGAATCCCCCCCTCCCCCCCAAAAAAAAATAACTGATATACGAGAAATTAAAGCAAAGATACCACTAAGAAATGTAGAAAGCACGGAAAAGAGGCAGCCATCGGATAAGAAAGCAAGTATCCGGGATCTATCACATCTGCTATAAAAAGCGAAGTTGGCCAATTCTATCATAGAATAGGGGAAGGGGGTGAAGGTACTGAGGCTACAAACGACCGAAGGGCTGTCTCAGGTGGGCGAGAAAGTGAAAAGGACGACGACAAAGAAAGAGGACTGGGGTGGAAGGACTAGGGAGGGATGGGGGAAGAAGGAAATATAGAGGAAGCGATAAAAAGATATAAAAGAAGATCTTACGTCTACCTTTGCAAGCAGGGGTTACCCATTACAAAGTCGGCAAGTGGGGTGTTATAGCCCTTGTCTACCCCCCCCCCCGCGGGTCATTATGGGGTTTGAGGGCGAGGTAAGTCCTACGCAATCTGTGTTATACCAAAAGTTATACGTGTTATACCAAAAGTTAAGCAACACGCCACACTTAGCCTATGGGGCAACACCCAGGAAGTAATCTCATGGTTCAGCAATATGGAGGACAAACGAGACACTAAATTCATGCAGTTTGACATAGAGAGTTACTATGCTTCAATTACCTTACCGCTACTTACAGCTGCCTTGGACTTCGCCGAAATACTTGCGCCCATCACCGACCAGGAAAGAAACGTCAACCTCCACGCCAGGAAGACAGTCCTACTCTTCGACAACTCCAAATGGATAAAGAGAGCTCCCGACTCACCTTTCGACGTCAGCATGGGCGCGACGGATTCGGCTGAGGTCACAGATCTTATAGGATTATTCCTACTAGCTAAACTCACCGATATGTTTCCTGCATTCGGCGGTCGATTGTACCGTGATGATGGGCTCCTTACCCTTAAAGGGTACAACCCCAGTAGTACAGACCGGGTCCGTAAACAATTAATCAGCTTCTTCCGCGACTGGGGATTTAAAATAACCCTACAAACGGCCCTGACCCGAGTAAACTTCCTGGAAATTACCCTTGACCTCGATAATGATCTGTACTACCCATACAGGAAACCCAACGACAACCTGCACTACATCCACCGCCGGTCAAACCATCCTAGGAACATCACCAATAACCTGGTTAAAAACATCTCCCTCCGCATATCTCGTTTGTCCGCTAATGAGCAGATATTCGAGGAACATGCGCCTTATTACAACCAGGCCCTCAAGCGGAGTGGTTTCCGGGAGGAAATATCCTACTGTCCAGCTTCCATTAGCGGAACCAACAGGCGACACCGCCGCTCACGTAATGTAACATGGTTCAATCCTCCCCACAACGCCGAGGTGACAATTCCTATCGGGAAAATCTTCTTTAGGCTCATTCAAAAACACTTCCCACTACAACACCGCTACACAACATAATTAACAAAAATACCATCAAACTCTCCTACAGCACCACACCAAACTTTGCACAAAACATCGTCTCCTCTAACAACAAAAAACTCAACCCCTATGGAAGAAATAACCTAAATAGCAGTGGAGAGCCGACCAGGAGGTGGAACTGTCCTGATGGATCCATTTGCCACCTCGACAACAGATGCAGAGATCGTTATGTGATCTACCAGTGCAACGTGAGGACGGACACCTCCAACAAAGCTTATATAGGATTAACCGCATGTGACTTCAAGACGCGGCTATACCAACACGGACATACCTTCCGAAACTCGGCCCGGCGTCACGCCACTACACTTTCGGGCCACATCTGGGACCTCAAGGATAACAATATTACCTATGATCTCACTTGGAGCTTACTGTCCAGAGCCAACTCTTACACGGGAGGACGCCGTCCGTGCAATTTATGCTCGGAGGAAACTTTACAAATGCTGTTTTCGACAGACCAACTCCTAAACAAGAAAGATGAAGTGGTAACTGCATGCAAACACAGATTGCGTAGGACTTACCTCGCCCTCAAACCCCATAATGACCCGGGGGGAAGACAAGGGCTATAACACCCCACTTGCCGACTTTGTAATGGGTAACCCCTGCTTGCAAAGGTAGACGTAAGAACTGTTATATCTTTTTATCGCTTCCTCTATATTTCCTTCTTCCCCCCATCCCTCTCTAGTCCTTCCAAGCGAGTCCTCTTTCTTTGTCGTCGTCGTTTGTAGCCTCAGTACCCCCACCCCTTCCCCTATTCTATGATAGTATTGGCCAACTCCGCTTTTTATAGCATATGTGATAGACCCCAGATACTTGCCTTCTCATCCGATGGCTGCCCCTTTTCCGTGCTTTCTACATTTCTTAGTGGTATCTTTGCTTTAATTTCTCGTATATCAGTTATTTTTTTTATTGGGGGGGGGGGGGGGGGGGATTCTGAATTAATTTTCCGTATCAAATTTTTTCATATACGTCGTACGAGCATTTATGTAGTTTGCACTAGAATTTCTGTATCGCAGCGGCACACTTAGAGATAGTATTAGTATTCTTTTTCGGGATTCTGAATTATTATTTCGTAGTAGTTTTTTTTTTGCACTGGGTGGTTGCTCGCCTTGTGCCTAGGGTAGAAACCATTATTTCGTGTTAGTCTCGGGACTCTGAACTATTATTTCGTGGTAATTTCTTTAGTATTTTGGCCCCCCCCACTTGTTGACCCGTCACCGTAAGATATACTCGGTTGATTACTAATACCTCTTAAAAGGGTCTCATTATAATTCCGTCCCACCTAGTAAACCTTTCTTTAGTCTAGCAGTACCAGCGAGAGACTTGATAGCTGTCCTTAGGTTATAGTAACCAGAAATTTTTTTTTTATATTTAATTGTTTTTTTAACATTTTCGGTATTTTTCTATATATTTACCCCATATCGTTTTACTTATTGTTTCGACTTCCTCCCCTTCCCCCTCCCTAGTATACTTGCTTGACCTCCTGCCCTGCTGTAGTTGGCACTATCAACGCACGACTGGGTTTCCTCCACCCCTCTCCCTCTTTCTTCTACTGGCAGGTTCAGCTACCCCTTCCTTCCACAAATTGCCATGAGAGAATTATGTGTCTCAACAACAAACTTTTGACCAATCCTTGTGACAATGACTTTTACCATATATGGAATTACCCCTTGAGAAGCTCGGCTATTCATATACCAGGATAAAAATGTTCATTTAGTCCAGAATTAGGCGTCGAAACGGCTTGAGCTCAGCCGTCGGGGTCCTACTCGTTCCTATATATATATATATATATATATATATATATGTGTGTGTGTGTGTGTGTGTGTGTGTGTGTGTGTGTGTGTGTGTGTGTGTGTCTGTGTCTGTGTGTGTGTGTGTGTGTGTGTGTAACCCAATACAACCTGTCGCATGGTCGGATCGTCGACGACTAGACCGGCAACCCCACCAAGTTTACTTGATGAGGAGGGTGATTTGGGACACCCTACAGGACAAAAAACAAAACCTGACAAAAGGCGGAAGAACGCATAAGAGTCTACGGCCATCCAAATAGGTGTAAATATGTATATACACATGTATCGCACGGTTAAACCACTGGGATTGAAAGACCCTTAGCCTTTGCCAGGGCATTATTCTAGGAGAAGACAACTCAGGAAACTGGGATATCTCCGATATAAAACCTGTGGCTCAGTAGTTACCGATGATGTTGATCTTTTCTTCTGTGATGGTTATAGCTACTGTCGTTCAAAGAATAGGATTGGCTCAGTGCACAGTCTTTCCATACTTTAAAAATTATCTTCACGCACAGGCATTGCACGATAGAATTAATTAATAATTATTAATAATGGTATATCGTGCAATGGCCATACTCGATAACAAGGGGGCAGCCATCATATAT
The DNA here is from genome assembly GCA_964016885.1 of Eledone cirrhosa. Classification (NCBI taxonomy): domain Eukaryota; kingdom Metazoa; phylum Mollusca; class Cephalopoda; order Octopoda; family Eledonidae; genus Eledone; species Eledone cirrhosa. The sequence continues at coordinate 74,740,423 of OZ024744.1, read as the reverse complement.
ATATATATATATATATATATATATATATATATATGCATTGTTATACTTGGGGAGGGTCATATTGTTGTAATAGTATTGCCAGAAAATAATAACAGAACACACTCACTGTTTGGTTGGTTTTCGCTTCTTTATCTTTTATAACTCGACAATTAATTCATTTGGTCCTCAATGTTTATCATTGACTAACCAACGGTCAAAAATATAGATATAATATAGATATAAACACATATATAGTCTAACAAAGTTCTTTCGTTGCACATCTGCAATCATCAGTGGTACTATTATGTTCCTCCTGTTGTATTGTATGTCTACTCCCCAAGTATAACAATATTTGTTTCGACACACGATTTCATACCAAAAACCTCGCAAAACAAATATATATATACATACATATATATAAAGCTCTAAATAAATGTCTTCCTAAGTCCCATGCGTATCACTCCATTTTTAACAGCCATACCGTCAAGCTCTCTTACTATGAATATAGCCCAGAATATTAATAGAATTAATAATAGGGATTTTAAATTAAACCCAACCGAAATAAACTCAATTACCAATAACAATATAGTTAACAAAATTACGAATAATAGTAATAATAGCTAATACATAAATAATAATACGGTATCTTTAAATAACAATATAAGGAAATGTAATTGCAGAAATAACATCTTATGCCCTTTACAGAATAATTGCCTAGATAGAAATGTAGTATACAAATGCACCATACAAACTAGGGATAGATTATATAACTTTATAGGAGCAACTTCTTCAAAATTGAAGGGGCGTTGGTATAATCCTAAACATACTTTCAAACGATCGGATAAAATATTCTCAATCTCTATCACAATTAATTTGGTCTTTAAAAGACAATAACACTCACTATTCAATCTCTTGGAAAAAAATATCTCAAGAATTTGTCATCTCTGTATTGAAGAAATCTTTCATATAATTACAAATCCTGGTAATATTATTCACAAAAAAAGGAAATATCTAATTCTTGTTTGCATCGATTCTCCAGAATATTTCACAATATTTATAATTTATAGAAACTACTACACTATGGTCTATATAAATTGCCTTGATACAATTTTACAATATTATTAACAACAGTTTTTACAATATTACAATATTATTAACATATATTACAATATTTTTAACAAAAAAAAAAAGGGAAATATTTAATTCTTATTAGCATCGATTCTCCAGAACATTTAACAATATTTATAATTTATAGTAACTACTACACTATGGTCTATATAAGTTGCCTTGGTACAATATATTTTTAATTGGTTTTAAATGTTTTAAATTTATACATAGAAATATTTCTTATACAATGTAAAAAACTATTATCAAAACCATATTTACTATATGGTGCTCTGAAATTTTATATGAATTTTTTTACTTATATTATAATATGAATTATAATTAATTATCAGGTTAAACATTAGATTATTAAATATCTATCGTAAACATTTTTTAAGATACTAAATATTTAGAGTTATCTTCCCTAAAAAATGTTCTTTGCTTACAATTCACATATACGATACATTTAAACTTGCATTAATGTTGAAATATTATATTACCAACCATATGCAATAATAGATTATACATAATACTATACATTTTTACTTAAAAAATATAATCACTTACACATTCGTAAAGTATATGTATAAAATGCATATAAATTATTGCTTGATCTATCTAACGCTCATTTATAAATCTATGTGTATATATATATACTTAAATAAGATCTATATTCACGCATAATAATTTATGTAATTTTACAGTCTGAGTTCAAATCTCGCCGAGGTTAACTTTGCCTTTCATCCTTACGGGGTCGATAAAATAAAAGTACCAGTAATGTACTGGGTAATTGATGGCCTTGTGCCAAAAGTAGAAACAATTATATTTATAACAACATTCATAATATTAAAATATATGCGAAAAAATATGTCCATTCGTATATGTAAATACAGTGTAAATTTCATTCACATATTTTATTTTTGTAATCGCTTTAATGAATTAATAGTTTACAATTTAATACAATACATTATAATTCTCATCTAAATATTATAAATACATCCATATTCTTAAAATATGTATTAAAAACTTAAATAAATAAATGAGTATGATTATGTCATTCTTTCTAAACCCATGTATATATCTTTGGGTGTATATATGTATATTCCTATAACTAATTCTAAAATAACTCTACAAAAGTTTTTCAACTTATAATAGCAAACCCTCAAAGAAAATTTAAATAAGTATTTAAAATGTATCTTGCGTCTATCATTAATACTCCAGATAAATTCTGTTGAATGCTTCTCAACATATAATTCATTGTTTATATATATATATATATATATATATATATATATATATATATATATATATATATATATATGAGTAAGTAGGACCCCGACGGCTGAGCTCAAGCCGTTTCGACGGCTAATTCTGTACAGCTAATTGAGTACAGAATTAGCCGTCGAAACGGCTTGAGCTCAGCCGTCGGGGTCTTACTTACTCCTATTACCCACTCTACTACCCTAAGTATTGAGTACTTTGGTGCGTTATGGTCCACCTGGTTCCTTACCACTTTTCCCTCGCTATATATATATATATATATATATATATAAAATTTCAGGTTATCAATAATGTAGTGATAATATATCGTTACGTTAGAGATGAACAGCGTACGTGTAGGTTTGCTCAACGAGTATAAATTATATTCCGGAGAAAATGTAGAAAAGATGAATATAAAATGAAAGTGCTTTTTTTAAAAAGGAATTTATTAGGTATTGACATATGTTTCTGTAACAAACGGAATACCTATGTATCGCTGCTTGCGTAATCATATAATGTTAGCAAGTATTCGATAGCAAATGTATAATCAGTTGTCACTTCTTCAGAGATGTTGGATAAATTG
>OZ024744.1:74727497-74732497 GCA_964016885.1 Eledone cirrhosa | reverse complement strand
ACGCAGAATGTTCACAAAAGTTGGAGCGAAGCCAAGCTTTTCTAAAATTGTCCACAACGCAATTCGATTCACGGTGTCAAAGGCCTTTGTCAAGTCAACAAAGACCTGGTAAAAGTTCATACATTGTTCGATACACTTTTCTTGTAGCTGCTGAGCAGAAAGAATCCTATCCACTGTTCCTCTTTCGTTTCTGAACCCACACTGCGATTCAGGCAACACATTCAGAAATCAACCTTTGAGATCAATCTATCCATCAACATTCGACACATGACTTTACCAACTACTGAAAGAAGTGATATGCCACGATAATTGCCACATTTGTCTTTCCCACCTTTTCCTTTATGAAGAATCACCATGTGCGCATCCTTCCATTCTTGTGGCACACTTTCATCTTCCCACAATGTTTTCATGAGGTCAGTCAGGCGCTGTGTGAAGGTTTCACCACCACACTTCAAAACCTCTGCACTCAGACCATCCATACTAGGAGACTTACGACAGTTCAGCTTATGCACAGCAGAAGTTACCTCTGTAAGAGAAGGTACAGCAGCCATCTCATGCTTCACTGATTCAATAGGGATGGAGCAAATGAAATCACCGTCAACCTGGGCTGGCTGGTTTAAGGGGCTCATCAAAATGATCTCTCCATCTGTCGAGTATGTCTTCTGGATCACGGAGTAACTGCTTGAAATCTTTCGATCTCAAAGGTGTCACTCGTGATCTTAAAGGCCCATACACTTCTCTGAGTAGAGAGTGCAGCAGTTTTACATTGTTGCCATCAGATGTTGCTTGCACTTCATCTGTTTTGTCGCTCCACTAGGCATTTTGCATGGCCCTGAGTTTCACCTGCACTTCCTTGACGCTCATAATTGTCAACAACAGAGCTACCACTGCATACATACCTACATACATACATACATACATACCTACATACATACATACATACATACATACCTACATACATACATACCTACATACACACATACATACATACATACATACATACATACATACCTACATACATGCATACATGCATACATACATACATACATACATACATACATACATACCTACAAACATACATACATACATACATACATACATACATACATACATACATACCACTGCACAAATACATAAATACATACATACAAACAAACATACATACATACTTAAATACATTCATGCATACATACATACATACATACAAACATACATATACATACATACGTACGTACATATATACTTACATACATACTTACATACTTACATGTAGAGATTGCAGCTAAAGGAATTGTTGGAACCCGAGTTGATTTGTTTCTCAGGGCACATGGACTGGCGATAAAGAAAACGAAATACCTTTCTCGGGCATTATCAGAGGCAGCTATGGGCGGTGGATTGGCAGTATCGGTAGAGGGTTCGGACGCCATATTTTGACGCATAGAGTTACGTCCCTTGCCATTCTGAGTTCAAATCCCGCCGAGGTTAACTTTGCCTTTCATCCTTATGGGGTCGATAAAATAAAGTACCAGTAATGCACTGGATAATTGCTGGCCTTGTGCTCAAAGTAGAAACAGTTATCAGAGGCAGCTGAGAAAGCGAGTTACAACATCTAGCTCAAAAGAGAAGATGAGTGGTGCGCTTAGCACATTGAGGTGGATTAATATGTTTCACTTGGAATCATAACACCCGGCCCATCAAATTTCATGGTGTTCTCACACGTTGATAGGGACGGAATCACATCAGACTGACTTAGCATAATTGTGCTGTTGTGTAGGGGCTTGGCCGCCCACATCGGCAGGTGTCCCGAATAGAATAGCTCCGTGTCGCGATGAAAGAAACACCGAAACATACACAGTTACAACACCGCCTGAAGAGACATTGATATTCGGAGACGTAATACAGCAGCGCACCAGCACAGATCTGTGTTTACCAAGCATTTGAGCATTATCGGTAGAGGGTCGCATACCATGCTTTGACGCAGAGAGTTTCGGACATTGCCATTCTGAGTTCAAATCCCGCCGAGGTTAACTTTGCCGTACATCCTTACGGGGTCGCTAAATAAAGTACTAGTAATGCGCTGGGATAATTGCTGGCCTTGTGCCAAAAGTAGAAACAATTATACACACACACACAGACATATTATAGATACATGTTTCAACCTTTCTGAATTTATCGTTGATGTATGTGTATGGCCACTGCGTTCAGTTGTTTTTCCTGGTGTCACTCTGTAATGTCTCGCTCAATCGGTGCTTTGTGATTGCCTAAAACACCTCGAATAGTACTTGCTATATGGCATCTACAACTTCGATCTATACTTAATATATATATAACAAAGAAAGGAACCAGGTAAACCATAACGCATCAGAGTACTCGATAATTAGGGTAGTAGGGTGGGTACTAGGAAAAGAGTCGGGACCCTGACGGCTGAGCTCCGGCCGTTTCGACAATTAGTTCTGAACGGATCTAGTTGTTTTTTCCTATATATATATAATATATATATAATATATATATATAATATATATATATAATATATATATATATATATATATATATATATATATATATATATATATATATATATATATATATATATATATATATATATATATATATATATATATACTGTATATGATGGCTGCCACCCTCGTTATCGAGTATAGCCTTTGCATGATATAACATTATTAATAATTGTCAATTAATGCTGTAGTACAATGCCTGTACGTGATGATTATTTTTAAAGTGAGGAAATACTCTACACTGAACAAATCCCATTCTCTGAGCGACAGTAGCTATAACCTGAAAAGATGAAAAGATCAACATCATCGGTAGCTACTGAGCCGCAGGTTTTATGTCGAAGTTATCGTAGTTTCCTGGGTTGCCTTCTCCTAGAAGATTGCCCTGACAAACGCTATGGGTCCTCACTCCAAGTGCTTTAACCGAGCGATCGGGTAGACAGCCCGATTATTTCTATGCCATACATACATACACACTCACATATATACCAACATACACACATATGCATATCCAAACGTATCGGCATGCACATACGCATGCGCATATATACACGTTTATCTAAGGCTCAATGCGCCATCTGAAGAAGTCGATAAATCCTTACTTAGAAAGGAAATGCTCTGTCTTCAAACACTTTAAACATGTCCACCATACAAATTCCTTCAACACAATCAGGAGAGAGAGTTGAACTACTCATACTTCGTTCTCAAAGGAAGGTAGTATTTAGATATTCACGACAACCTCGGTTGACAATCGGAATGCCCTAACACATCATAGATGTTGCTCATATATTTCTAAATCACTAATTCGTGTTCACCTAACAAGTACGTACCAGATGGTTAAATCAAACTGCGCGCTTCTCAGAGAGATTCAGGCGTTTGAGCCTCCAATGTGGCCATATCCTTACTATTTATCCCAAACAAGCAACATTTTAAGGTGAAGGTCATTTGGAAATTTCCCATTATACCGGACCTTAAATCCCTATCGAATATTCTATTCCGAATGTCCTGGTAATTGTCCATATATTCTACTAATTTTCTGATGAACGTGAAACATAATTTTTAACAATAATATGGAGCAGATGAATTTCAAATGCTTACGCTTGACACATGACTGTAACTCTGCTAAATAGAGAAGTTTAGGGAAAAGTAAGTCGGCATTAAAGCCGTAGTTAACATCAAGACCAGATAGAAGTCGACTATTTCTCTCCAACTTACTAGGGACATCTTCCTCTTGTGCAATTCCTAAGTCTAGCCAATCTGTTCGCAAATACTTTCGTGAAAGAATGTTGGGTGTCGTATTGAACCTCATAAGATGAATAGATCTGTGTCAGAACGTCCTACATATGGCCCAAAATGTAAAGTAATATAACTAAAGCAATTGATCTGTGGTTTTCACATACTTATTCTACCAAATTATTCGGGATTAGGCTGGACTAGATAAAAAAAGAAACTCTATAACAATTGTTGCAAATACGCCAATCATAATTAATATATTTCGTCTTATCACCCAAGATACCTTAAGGTACAATTTCCATAACCAGCTAGTAGATCTATAATATATAATTTACACTAGCTGATTATCTCGAGATAAACAATACCATGTCCATTGTTATATGTCCATATGGAAATAATATTTGATTCAAAGAATGCTTAAGTCAAATGCATGTTTCGAATCTATACTTACTCATTATTTAAGATAAATAGATATAGAAATACACGCACACACATACGCATACATACACACACGCACACGCATGCACACATACATACACAATAACACCTCCACACTTGCATGCACACACACACACATATACAGAAACACACATACACCCACACATGCATGCACACACCCGCACGCATATATGTATATATATATATATATATATATATATATATATATATATATATATATATATATAAATTTTAGTACAGCATTAACGAAGCCTTAGTTTGTGGCCAAGCTAACGAATGCAAATTCGGTATGTAGCTTTAGTACTCGAATGGGAATAGTACCCCAGAGTAATAACAATACCTTTAGACAGCTTAGCAAATCAAATATAGCGATAGGCAGTCCAGCCGCATTACCACAGCAACGAAAATGGTTGGACTCAGGAAAAGATTTTAGACTGACCTGGACATAACGCTGAGACCGAATGTAACATATAATGCATATCGTATAGCATACGATATACATGACGTACAACACACACCAGCGCTAGGTTTCTGCGAATCCAAGATCGACAAATTCCGCTTGCAGGGGTCTGCAAGTTAATGGTCTTTGGCGACAGAACAAAGGATTTACTTCTTCAACAATTCTTGCGTTCTTTAGCCGCAGCGGGTGTGTTCTAGCAGTAAATTTCGCTATAGACACGTGGTTTTCTCCAAGGGAGGTAACCCCCGTGTTGGCGGTGAATTCCAAATTTGAGACAAAGGAATGAAATTCCCTTAGACAAACCGTATTAAGCACTCAACCAGAAGTAATCAAAC
>OZ024744.1:74717497-74719997 GCA_964016885.1 Eledone cirrhosa | reverse complement strand
ACAAACGAATTTCAGCGTTATAGGACACGCTCGTATCCCATTGGTCAGTTGTGAGAACATTCCTCAGTCAAAAGTCTATAGAAATTCTTCTGAGGTAAGTCAGCATGTTATAGTTGTTTTTGTCACAATGTTTAAGTACAGCTGACCTCATCCATTGTGTTGGTAGTGGTGGTGGTGTTAAGGGGTCAGCTGGCAAGTCAGCTGGCAAGTCAGCTTCAGTATGCTGCTGCTATGGCCTGACGAATTTATGTGTGTAGGCTGACATCTATCCTGCCGCCATTTCACGGGCCCTGTAATGGGAGCCAAACAAATAAAAAATGCGATGTTATTATCCATATTGCTTGAGGAAGGTTCCGGTCCTGAGCTTACATATCCATAATAAAATATTAATTTTCTTCTTATATATATATATATATATATATATATATGTGTGTGTGTATACATACACACACACACATGCACACACGGAGACACACAGACACACACAGACACACACACAGACACACACAGACACACACACACACACACACATATATCTATCTATCTAAGGCGGGTAAAATTCCCGAGATCCATGGACGAGATCTCTCCAGCGGTCTCTGTCCCTCATTATCGCTGCCATGTCCTGCATCTCCAACAGACCAGTGTCTGTCCTTAGGGCATCAACATACGTTAACCTTGGTCTTCCTCTTCTAGTGTGTCCATGTAGGGGCTCCCAAAGGAGCACTGAGTGCAATGTCAACTCTGGATGTCGGTGAGCATGTCCAGCCAACCTCAGTCTCCTCTGTGTCACATTTGAGCTGACTTTTGGGATGCTCCCATACAGCTCTGAGTTTTTCATCCTCAGTGTATACTGATTAATGTTCAGAGCCATCCTCAGCATTCTCGTGTAGCACCCATCCACCATCTGAGTGAGTTTCTTGGTCAGTGTCCAAGTCTCAGACCCATACAGCAGCACAGACTCCACTACAGCAATGAAGAGGCGGATTTTCAGGTATCTACGAAGGTCCGACATTACACCTGATGGGATGACAGAGTTCTTTGAGATACTGGCTGGAGTGCTCCAGGGAGATACATTAGCTCCCTATCTTTTTGTCATCGTAGTGGACTATTGTATGCACCTTGCACTGGAGAAACACCAGGACACTGGCTTTACTGTAGCACCGGCTCAGAGCAGGAGAGTTAGGGCGAAAAAGGTATCGGATGCTGAATTTGCCGACGACATAGTTTTGGTGACAAATACAGTGAAGGAGGCAGAGGATTTGATGCGGGAGGTTGAGACTGTGTCGATGAGTGTGGGGCTGAGAATGAATGAGACTAAAACAAGATATCTGGTAGAGAATGTTGAGAAGCCAGAGGGGATCACTAATGTAGCAGGGGAAGCCGCTGGAATTGGTTGAGGACTTCCTGTATTTGGGAGCAAGGATTGGGAATACGGAAGATGATGTGGTTGAGAGGAAGAACAACAGCGGCGTGCCACAGCTTGATATATATATATATATATATATATATATATATATATATATATATATATATAAAATCAAGGTCTAGCAATTAGGGAAAATGTTTTTTATAAATATATATATATATATATATTATGTATATATATATATTATATATATATATATATATATATATATATTACATATATATATATATTGTATATATATATATTATATATATATATATTTTATATATATATATTATAAATATATTATATATATATAAATATATATATATATATATATATATATATATATATATATATATATATATATATATATATATATATATATTATATATATAAATATATATATTATATATATATATATATAAGAAGAACATTAATATTTTTATTATGGATATGTAAGCTCCCTTTTGTGTGCTGCTTGTTTAGTTAAAGTGGCATAAATAAAAATAAGATAACACATAAATGCATGAGTAAAATAATTATTTGAAGTTGATTTGATTACTATAAAAGATATTTTAATATTAAAGAGTATGAAATAAACAAACAAACAAAATGAATCCTGACGAAATCAAGAAAGAGTAAAAAACATAGGAGAGAAAGAAAAATATATTTATTATTAAACATTTTCAGAATCCAATTCATCCATAGAGTCTAAGAATAAAATATAACACAAGAAAACGATAGAGAGTAAGAGAGTGAGAAACAGAGAGTTAATAAAATGTGTGAGAAACAACGGAGGGGGAGAGGGAGAGAGGGAGTTACATATATCGTGGGTTTAAAAGGCTTTTAGCATTCCATTTATTCCTAAAAAAAGGTGTTAACAGTTTGTATGGCAATGATACAAGGAGAGAAAGAAAGGAAAAGCGAATGCACAAAATAATGGGAAGTGGGAAAAGAAAGGTAAAATTAAAACCAGAGGAATTATCGTTAATGTGAAAAATTTAATAACGGTAAAGAGAAAGAGAACGTGTTTTTAAGTGTGTGAGAAAGATTTCGTTGCAATTCAAAACGTAACGGCGGATGTAGTTTCGT
>OZ024744.1:74707497-74712497 GCA_964016885.1 Eledone cirrhosa | reverse complement strand
TAAACCCATACGCACATATATATATGTGTGCATGTATGTATATATATACTACTGTACGTCTGTATACATATATGTATGTACGTATACATTCATACTTACATTTAAATATCAGCCGTACTAAGAGTGGGAAATGAAATTTCGTTTCATTCTTTTCCATTTATCATTTTCGGTGCGCCAGGCCGACTAACTCAATCGATATGCAAATTAGGCTGCTCAGTCGTTAATATGCATAAGGAAAGTATATACTTTCAGACGTTCAATCATCTAGCAGGAAGGTATACGATGCTGACGATAGCTAATAAGCTTGAAACTAGTACATCGTTCCTGTGTCAGTGTTGACAAAGGGGCGACGATTTTTGCCTGAACACAGTACGGCGTAATTCGGGATGTTTGTTTGTTTACAAACAAACAAACAGCCCGAATTACGCAGTACAAACAAACAAACCAAACATTATAATAAATTTTCGGTAAACCCATACGTACATATATATATATATGTGTGCATGTATGTATATATATATACATACTACTGTACGTCTGTATACATATATGTATATACGTATAATAATTACATTTAAGTATCAGCCGTACTAAGAGTGGGAAATGAAATTTCGTTTCATTCTTTTCCATTTAAATATATATATACAAATTTTAGTACAGCATTAACGAAGCTTTAGATCGCGGCCAAGCTAACGAATGCAAATTCGGTATGTAGCTTTAGCATTCGGATGGGGAAAAGTACCCCAGAGTAATAACAATATGTTTAGACAGTTTACCAAATCAAATATAGCGATCGGCAGTCCAGCCGCATCACCAGAGCAACGAAAATACAGGACTCAGGAAAAGATATGAGGACGATATTTGTTTTGCAATTTTCAACTGCTAATTTTATGCAAATGTTTGGGCCTAAGTCGGGGGACATTGACGAAGGCCTGTAGCCGGTTCCGAGGCCGCCTTGAGGCTGTCATCAAAGCCAATGGCGGGTTTATCGAGTGAAATCGAAAGAACAACTCATGAAGACAAACTGACCTAAGTTTGATAAATATATCTTAAAAAATAAAACTACTGTGTTACTTCTTCCTAGACAGCAATCTTGTGAACAAATATCGTCCGCACCATGTATATGTATATATATATATATATATATATATATATATATATATATATATATATATATATATATATATATATAATGCCTTAGTTAGTTAAGATGTTTGATATTGGTCTTACGCTATGAAACTGTAGTAGGAGGCTTTAGAGTGTGTATTATTAATTCTTCTGAATTTGTGTTGCTAGCGTCTCCCATGTATGGGAACAGTTAAACAATCAGCTGTAGGTGAAGCCGACCACCTCTAGTCACACCCATCTAAAACCTGCTAACTTGCTCCATATTTTTTTTTTTCATGTTTTATATACCTTTTAAAGCTTTCCTGCCCTTCTTTGTTTTTACGCAAGTATTATTCCAATCTTTTATTAGCCCTGAAATATACAATTTTCTCTCATTGTATTTTCTTTTTCTTTTTAATGTGTATGCTATTTGGTATAAAAACATTGAGTGGCTGATTCCATGATCAGTATTTTGATAATTCGCCTTGAGACTGCATTGGTTCGTGTATTTAGAATCTAATTTGACAATAACCAATCAACTATTGACGATAACGATTTCAAGACATAATTGATTGCATATTAAGCGATGAAACATATGTTAATGCTTGGAATAAAAGCCTATTATATCACTTATCCGTGTTAATCATCCTTTTACCTGTTTATATATATATATATTGCGGAATTCCTTCCTTGCTCACATTTCAACCAGGTTTGATGGTCTTTATTCCCTCTCGTTCACGATTTCACCGAACTTATATTCATAGAAATTTAGGACTTGACTCGTTCTTCCTCCCTTTTCGTTGCTTCACCATCTTTGTTTGTTTACACTCTAGCTGTTCCCTTTATTTACGTGTCCCAACGATTTCTTTAGCCGTTGCTCGAACCAATCGGAGGTATATAATCTTTAAAGCGAAGAAATACCGAGGATGGTTGGAAGATCACTGATGAAGGACCAACTTTATTCATATGTATATATATATATATATATATATATATATATATATATATATATATATATATATATATATATATATATATATAATATATATATATATACAAATGCATATGTAAGTATATATATATAATATATATATATACATATGCATATGTAAGTATATATATATATAATATTTATATATACATATGCATATGTAAGTATATATATATATATACATATGTATATATATATTTATATATATATATATTATATATATACATATACATATGTAAGTATATATATATATATATATATATATATATATATATATATATATATATATATATATATATATATATATATATATATATATATATATTTTAATATAGATGAGATTCTACAGGGCTAGAACTCTTTCATTCTTTAGAAATCATCAGGAATCTGGGTATCAAAAAATAAGTATGGTATTTATAGGTCTCTACAAGTGGTAGGAGAGGGTGGGGAGTGGGATGGGTGTAGGTCATTGGTTGATAGAATAGGGAAATCATTAAAAGCTAATTCTACAAAGCTATAGTTTATTTTTATTTTTAGAGTAACAAAGGCAGAAAGAATTCTATAAACAGGTTCAGGATGGCATGCCACTCCTTATTATTAAGTTTCTCTTAAGCTAACAGGTGTCTATAAGATCAGTGGGGGGGGGGGGGGGGGGTCATCATGATAGATAGATTTAAAGGAAAGGGAGATTCTTTAAAAGCTAAATTTTTTAAGGTTCTACTAAGTGACAAAGGTTTAGAGAATTCAACCCGGAATAACGTATATATATATATATATATATATTTACATATGCATATGTATATATATATATTATATATATATATATATATATATATATATATATATATATATATATATATATATATATATATATATATATATATATATATATATATATGATTAAATTTGGTCCTTCATCAGTGATCGTCCAACTACCCTCGGTATTTCTTTTCTTCGCTTTAAAGACCATATACCTCCAGTTGGTGCGAGCAACGGCTGAAGAAAGTCGTTGGGACACGTAAATATATATATATATATATATATATATATATATATATATATATATATATATATATATATTATATATATATATATATATATACACACACATTCTCTTGCACTTTCAATATTTGTCTGGTTTGATGAGTTTGATGTAACCAGGAATTTTAAACAAGATTGGCTGCTGACACCCAACATTTTTCATCAACAAGAGTTGTCATGAAGAATTTGAAAGACTTTAATAAAGACATACCACTGGCTGATGCTCTCAGCAAATATATTTAAAGTGTTGTCAAAATTATTGTTTCTACTTTAGACACAAGCCCAGCAATTTGAATAGGAGAAAATCGATTAAATCGACCCCAGTCATTACTGGTGCTTATTTATCGAACCCGTAAGAATGAATGGCATAGCCAACTTCGGTGGGATTTGTACACATAATGCAAAGGGCCGTAACTCTATGCCACAAAGCCTGCTATTCGACGCTCTCCTGATACTGTCAATCCACGTCAAAATAATTATTTCTACTTTTGGCACAAGGCCAGCAATTATCCCAGTGCATTACTGGTACTTTATTTTATCGACCCCGTAAGGATGAAAGGCAAAGTTAACCTCGGCAGGATTTGAACTCAGATCATAAAGGGAGGTAACTCTATGCTTCAAAGCATGGCGCCCGACCCTCTACCGATACTGCCAATCCACCGTCAAAATAATGTCACCTAGCAAGGAAATAAGTACACTCATACATTCTGAAATAAAACAAGTTTAAAGAGAATCTATAGTGTTTGGAAGACTAGGATAAACGATCTTGTCCAAGCGGGATATTTGTCAACATCTTAATATTTAGCCGTACAACGTCTTTATACTGACAATCACAACCTATCGGAAACAATCTGTAAATTTTTGAAATTCTGTTTTGTCCGTCACCATGACATAAGTAATAAAATGGATGAGAATGAATATGCTTAACCATGTAATCTGAAGGCTGTTCTGTGCCTACGTAGCAAACTGCACAATACGAAGACTTCCCAATCTACAGACAATATTTGAAACCAACTAAGCGTAAAGCCTCTATAATCTGTGGAGGCACAAGGTTAGGAATTGTAACATGGGATGTAAGAGTCACCATTCGTTTACATGAGGTGACAGTGGTCCAGCTGACTGGAGAGATTGAAGCTCTGGAGGAAACTGAGTCGCTAAGATGAAGTGTATGTATATATGAGTGAGTATCTATAAGTGTATAGATATAAATATACGCGGAGTCATATTCAATTATATAATTAGTTTATTCTTAATATTGTGTGTAATGATGTAATATATATACAATATGTCTATAAATGAATAATGCATACATATAAATGAATTAACTTTCCGAATTGCTGTTTGTATAAATATTTATATTATCCTGTGTTGTTTTATATTTTGTATGCATGTATGGGTGTGTTTATGTATGTTTATCTTTATGTGTTGCATGTGTGTTAAAGAGAGAGTGCGAGTGAGAGTGAGTGAGTGAAAGAGGGAGTATTTTAGATTTTACAATTTACAATAACAACCGAAGCATATACGCGTAAATTCATCTGCGATCAAGGCAGCGTAGGTATATTCAACTGTATTATGTATTTAAATGTTTTCTCTTCCTTATCTCTATTTCTTATATGCTATATCTCTCTCTCTTTCTCACTCTATCTTTCTCCCGCTCTCTCTCTCTCTCTCTCTCTCTCTCTCTCTCTCTCTCTCTCTCTCACACACACACATACATACACATACACTCACATGCACACAGAAAGACACACACAAACACACGATTTCTTACTTTCTCCTTCTAATCTCACATTGGGTTTGGTTGTTTCTCCTCAAACTCTCTCTTCACGACTATTAGTTTTGCTATGCAATCCCTCCTTTA
>OZ024744.1:74699997-74704997 GCA_964016885.1 Eledone cirrhosa | reverse complement strand
GGATTGGCAGTATCGGCAGAGGGTCGGATGCCATGCTTTGACGCATAGAGTTACGGCCCTTGTCATTCTGAGTTCAAATCCCGCTGAGGTTAATTTTGCCTTTCATCCTTACGGGAGTCTATAAAATAAAGTACACTGGGTAATTGCTGGCCTTGTACCAAAAGTAGAAACAATTATTTTAAACTGATTTATCCACATCATAATTACGACAGAATTCGTATAAAAGATACAAGATATCAATACTCCATCAACAGACGCTTCCTTACTAATATAAACTGTGGTAAAATATGGATATTGGCACATCTTAACGCGGTCTCAGTGAGACGTAAATATAAGAACCTGTTGTATGTATATATATATACACACACACACAGACACACACACACACACACACACACACACATATATATATATATATTATATACGTATACACACACACATTGAATATTATTATTCATATAAAAAAAACTCAGATTACATTCAGATTGCATTGAACCATGTAGAGTGATAATTAGTAACTAGTTGTTACTTATATATATATATATATATATATATATATATATATATATAACGAAGGAAATGTAGTAAGGAACCAGATGAACCATAACGCACCAAAGTACTCAATACTTAGGGTAGTAGAGTGGGTAGTAGGAACGAGTAGGACCCCGACGGCTGAGCTAAAGCCATTTCGACGGCTAATTCTGGACGCATATATATATATATATATATATAGTGGGGGGGGGGGGGTAGGTTTGCTTGTATGTATGTACGTACGTATAAATAATACCATGAATCGCCTTAACTAGGATGGAAATAAATCTACACAAACTATCCAATATCTCAAGCAAACGCTGACCATACTCATACAATCAAACAAACCTACACATATTGCACAAGTCATAAAATAATTTCAAACACGTCATACAAATCCATTCTCCAGCATTCTCTGTAAAACATCAATCAACCAGTACCGATTGTTGATATGAGGGTGATGAACGTCATCAATCTACAGCCGTCGTCTTACGTAATTTCTATATGAAACTGGAGTCACCAATATCCCATTAGCATTTACATTACTCTATATATACTATTATATTTTCATGGTAAAGGCTTTACTTCACATAATTATCTCACATAATATCGAATCTATGAGATTTTGCAAGTATTTATTTTGAGAACAATACCTTAATATCAGTTTGAGCGACCAGTTACAGCCACTGTCAACAGAAAGAGGTAGAGAATACTGGCCGGTTTGAACACTAAAGTGTTAAACGGTCGCAGAAACTAACTATCAAAAATGTATTTTCAGTCAAATTGCTCTTACTAGGTCTCGACAAGTTCTTCAGCTCAAATATAACACATGGCTAGACTGATAAAGAATAGCGATAATCTTTAGCTGTGTCAGAAGTCTCTTTAATGCCTTCAATTTAAATTTGTACATTACTACTAATTCTCCAAAGTCTGGTTTTCGCTCTATTACCATGACTTCATCTTCTACTCTGTAACGACTGAGAAAAGTACACTCGGCCATTCCTCTCCCCGTTAAAAACTATACTACTACTCCTGACCCTATATGTACCAATATAATCGATATAAACACACACACACACACACACACACACACACACACACACACACACACACACACACACACACACACACACACACACACACACACACACACACATATATATATATGTATGAAAAGAGTCAGGACCCCGACAACTGAGCTCCGGCCGTTTCGACAGCGCTAGATCCTATATAAATAAGTATATATATATATATATATATTACGAAGGAAATGTGGTAAGGAATCAGATGGACCATAACGAACCAAAGTACTCAATACTTAGGGTAGGAGAGTAGTAACAAGTAAGACCCCGACGGTTGAGCTCAAGCCGTTTCGACGGCTAATTCTGGATGAGTTCAGAATTAGCTGTCGAAACGGCTTGAGCTCAGCCGTCGGGGTCCTACTTGTTTCTATATATATATATATACATGTATATATATATGCACACACACATATATATATATGCGTATGTCTGTATGTGTGTGTCTATGTGTGTTTGTGTCTATGTGTGTGTGTATGTGTGTGCCTGTGTGTGTGTGTGTGTGTGTGTGTGTTTGTGTCTATAGAGTTACTGGTTGGCAATATATGAAATTCCTGAAGCGTTGCATATATTATTAATATGGCCGTCGTTACAGCGTGTTGGAAATAATTCGTCTGAGAAATATGTCAAGTTTTAGTCGTTTACCTTATTGGTGAAGCTTACTTTAAGATGTTGATAATATTACTGAATATCAGCTTCTCTGTACACATCAGTGTACGAAATAATGTTATATGACATTTCACTACGAGTAGCTTTAGAATTATTGTTTCATGTATAATTTGACTAAAATGCAGAAATATCATTATTATCGCTGTTTGATGGCTGAGTTATTTGAGCTTCGAATAAATGCTTAGCAGTATTTGTTCCGGATCTTTGTAGTCTGAGTTGAAATGCCACCGAGATCAACTTTGGCTTCCATCTTTCGAGGTCCATAAAATAAACTCCCAAAAAGGTACTGGTATCTTTATAATCGACGTTCCCCTCCCATCAAAGTTGTTAGCCTTGTGCCGCAATTAAAAAAAAGTAATTCTTTTCTTTCTGTAGCAGGAATATTAATCATACGACATTGAATTATACCTTATCATCTGAAGGTATGTGGCTGACTGGTTAGAGAATTGGATTCGCAATCGTGAGGTTGTGAGTTCGAATTCTGGACCGGGCGATACGTTATGTCCTTGAGCAAGACACTTTATTTCACGTTGCTCCTTTTACAGGGAGTTGCGACCGATAGATAGTATTAGCAATTGGAAAGACCAATGGGAACATTGTTTTCTCGGTCCGATTTGACGAAAGTCGATCGTTCCTTTATGAGATCGATTTTTGTTGCGTAGACAAGGACGGCGTACTTCTTTGTCTCACCTAAACTCGTGCGTCAGTTTTATCTCATATTAGTATATTGACAACGTTCGAAGCATTATCTTCGATATGATTGACCAGCTTTCATAACATATTGATGAAATTCATTCGACGTGATCAAAATATGTGTTTCTTGAAATGATCTGTCAATTTATCAATAATTATTTCATGGAAATAATTCTTTTTCAGACCTAAATAGTTGTCTTTTTAGGCCGTCTGTTTCATACACAATTCATAACCATTACTGTGAATTTTGTTTATTGTCAGCATCATTGGCAGTATCGCTAGAGCGTCGGACAATATGCTTTACGACATAGAGTTATGGTCCTTTATGTTCTGAGTTCAAATCCCGCCAAGATTAGCTTTACCTTTCATCCTTACGGCGTCAATGAAATAAAGTACCAGTAACGCACTAGGGTCGATTTAATCACTTCCCTTCCCCCACAAAATTGCTGGCCTTGTGCCTATAGTAGAAATGATCATTAACGTACGTTATGAAATGTGTATTAAGACGTCCTACATAAGTTTACTATTAAGATTAAGATTAATTATTAAATATATTTGAGGTTGATTGTAGGTGAACATTTACATTTTTTACTGAAGTTATGAAAACATATTTTCTATTCGTCTACGTAAATATATGCGGGCTCCTAAATTTAACGGGAAATTGACGATATTTGTGAATCTAAGACCTTTTATATGAATTTCGACTTGGTAGGCTATATTTTCACCTAAATTAGTATAATATTGTTATGAGAAAATCGAGGAACTTATATAATGGATAAATAAACAATCAGAATAGATCGATAAAGTAATATGTCGAAAATATTATTACGTTGAAAAGATATAATAATGGTTTCTTATATAGGAACAAGGCCATCAATTTTGGGGGAGGGGAAAGTCGATTAAATCGACCCCAGTGCGTGACTGGTACTTTATTTTATCGACTCCGTAAGGGTGAATGACAAAGTTAACCTTGGCGGGATTTGTACTCAGAACGTAAAGGGACTTACATCTATGCTGCAAAGCATGGTGTCTGATGCTCTCCCGAAACTGCTAATTCAAGATATAATGACAATGGTTTCTTATGTAGGCACAAGGCCATCAATGTCTTGGTGGGGAGAGAGAGGAAAGTCGATTAAATCGACCCCCAGTGCATTATGGTATTTTATTTTATCGACCCCGTAAAGATGAAAGGCAAAGTTAACCTTGGCGGAATTTGAACTCAGATAATAAAGGGCCGTAACTCTATGCAGCAAAGTATGGTGCCTGATGCTCTACCGATACTCCCAATCCAAGATATAATAATAATGCCAGCAATTTAAGGGGAGGTTGATATTTTATTTTAAAGACCTCGAAAGAATGACAGGCAAAGTTGACCTCAGTGAGATTTAAAATCAGAACACAAACCTAAATAATTGTTTCTAGTTTTAGCACAAGGCCAGCAATTACCCTAGAGCATTACTGGTACTTTATTTTATCGACCCTGTAAGGATGAAAGGCAAAGTTAACCACGGCGGGATTTGAACTCAGAACGTAAAGGGCCATACTTCTCTGCTGCAAAGCATGGTGTCTGACGCTCTACCGATACTGCTAATCCACCAATTTTCTAACTAATAATAGTTTCTACTTTTGGCACAAGGCCAGCAATTACCCAGTGCACCACTGGTACTTTATTTTATCGACCCCGTAAGGATGAAAGGCAAAGTTAACCTCGGCGGGATTTGAACTCAGAACGCAAAGGGCCATAACTATGCTGCAAAGCATGGTGTCTGAAGCTCTATTGATACTGCCAAACCACCGCCAACTAATAATTGTTTCTACTTTTTGCACAAGGCAGCAATTATGCCAGTACATTACTGGTACTTTATTTTATCGACCCCGTAAGGATGAAAAGCAAAGTGAACCTCGGCGGAATTTGAACTCACACCATAAAGGGGTGTAACTCTATGCTGCAAAGCATGGCGTTCGACCTTCTACTGATACTCCAATCCCCCGCCAACTAATAATTGTTTCTACTTTAGGCACAAGGCC
>OZ024744.1:74634997-74687497 GCA_964016885.1 Eledone cirrhosa | reverse complement strand
TGTTATCCAATCATTTTGGTCCGTAAAATCCGTCCAGTGATTCTTTCCTCAGACATTCTAACAACATGCCCATAGTATCGGAGCTGTGACCTCTTCATTAGGAGAAATAATGGTTCTACTCCATGATTTCCGAGCTTCGCACTCAATCGAGTAACGTTACTTCAAAGATACTTCGGTAGAACCTCATTTCGGCTGCTTGTATTCGCCATCGTATTCTTTCAGTCATTATCCAAGATTCATTACAATACGTAAGGTTTGACACGAATACCTAACTGAAGATAGCTAGTCTGGCTTTTTCACGTACATCCTTTCTTCGGATTACCGAATGCTGAACCTGGCACGTTATTGCACCAGCTCCTGCAATTCTTGCACTTAATTTAGCCTCCTGAATTGAATCACTCAGGAACACGGACCCGAGATACGTGAAACTCTCCAACTGCTTCAGTGGAAGTCCATTTACATATAGAGTGCACTGCGCAGGCTTGCTTGATAGGACGAGTGTCTCAATTTTCGTTGCGCTGAGTTTCATTCCAGCAATGCGGCACTCGGCATCAACCCTATCGTGTGCAAGTTGGAGATCACATTTTATCGAGTTAAATAACACCTTGTCGTCTGCAAATTCCAGCCGACTGATTTTACACCCGCCAGCCATGATACCACTTCTAACCCGGCTGAGTATGTCAATCCTTTTCATGGAAAAAATAATGAAGAGGCGAGGTGATAGTTAGCACCCTTGGAGGAGGTCGATTCCAACATTGGATGATTTCGGTTTAGCACGATTTATTCGAACACATTAGGGCAGCAAGAAGCTGACTATCGATCCCATACTCCTGCACAACCTCCCATAACATGTTCCGAGTAACGCGGTCATATACATTTTCGAAGTTTACAAAATTGCATAAGGTCGAAAGTTCAATTTATTGCATGATCGTTTAATAACTGTAATCAGCAGTTCTACTCTTTGTTAAACAACATAGTCGATTGTGTTGTTATTTCTCTTTATTCTAGACAAATATATATATATATTTATTAAAATAACAGATTAAAGTTTAAGCAAAGAATCGCAGCTTTCACCCTTAACGGGATCTTACATATATTCATACATACATATATACATACATACATTCTCATATATCTCCCACTATATAAATCTGCTTCAATCTCTTCACTTAATTTTCAGGCACTATGTCGATATCATACAAGCAATATTTATTCTCACTTTCTGTCTGCTGTTAACTCTGTCTTTTTAACTGTATAAGTCTCGCAATCTCTATAGTTTGTTTTTATAGAATCTGATTACCTCTGTAATTTAAAATATTTTATTGTAGAACACTATCTTCTTAATTTGTTTTCCATTTTACTTTCGCTATCTATTCATCTCTCGCTCTGTTCCCCATTCCATATATTTCACTGACTGCACGTATATCTGTTGCCATAGCTTGCAGAGAAATGCTACTTGTTTTTTTTCTTCTTTCCCTCCCACTCTGTTAATCAATAATAAACGTTCCACATAATCTACTGATAATATATTTCGCATTTTTGTCTCTTCACCACTTAGAACACAGCCGTTTTGTTTTTCTTCCAGCGTGAAAGAAAGAATGAAAGCAAAGGGTAAACACACTCAATAGTATTGATGTTAATGTGTTACCTACCCAGCCACGACGAATTTGTCAGCTTCAAAGAATGCCAAATTAACAGCTTACAAAGATACTTATGTACGAACAATTGCGGGAAGAAATGCAATTAGGTGTTCTGAGGACACAAATTAAAGCAAGGATCCAACAGATGTTATGTTCTTTCATGATCTTGGACAGACGATACAGCTAATTCACAACTCTGAAATTGGAGATGTCAGGAAATGTACGACATGCTTGAAAGTATCAAAAATAAAATCGAGGTTTATATCAAATACATGTATAATTTGATCTACAACGAGCTGACTTTGTTTATCGAAGACTCTAGTTAAGAAATGGTTATAATTGATGGTTTCTGATTTAGGCACAAGGCTAACAATTTTTGGGGAAGGAGAAGTCGATCAAATTGACCCAGTGCATTACTGGTACTTTATTTTATCAACTCTGTAAGGATGAAAGGCAAAGCTACACCAGCAAGATTTGAACTCAGAACGTAAATGATGTTGATATATATCAGAAAGCATGTCTGATGGTCTACCGATACTGCCAAACCACCACCTGGGAATACGAATAATTAATAAAGGGTTAAACTAATGTTTTTTTTACATTGCCGTGTTGAATGAGATTTAAATGAGCATATATTTACGATAAAGGAGAGTGTGACAAATTTCTTTATACAAAGCGTGTTATCCGTTGCAAAAGATTACAATGTTTACAATTCTACGATAAGTAATCACTAGTGCCAATGCCATAAACATATTAAAATATATAATAATATTAAAAGATATACATGTATGCATATACATACATATATAGCGCACATCTCACTCTCTCTCTCTCTCTCTCTCTCTCTCTCTCTCTCTATATATATATATATATATATATATATATATATATATATATGTTTTTTTTCCTGGATTTCACAAAATCTGTGAATAAAATTTTTGTCTTGACTTTTTTTTTGAATTGAGATTGAATTCTTTTCCCATATATTACGTTAAATATTTTCCATCTTGACGTTATAGTCACTTATATATTATGAAATACTGTTGGCTTCTTGCTCACATTAATTTCTCTATTTTCGCTTATATATATATATATATATATATATATATATATATATATACGATATTAAATAAATGGAAACTATATTTATAAAACCATATTTTAAATATAGTTTCCATTTATTTAAATATAGTTTCCATTTATTAAATATCGTATATCTACTCCAAAAATTTGTCGAGTGCTTTATATCAGTTATAAAATATTTACTTGTTGTATCCCAACAATTTTAAATAGAACTTTTGCATATATATATATATATATATATATATACATATATATATATATATATATATATATATATATATATATATATATATATATATATATATATATATATATATATATATATATATATATATATATATATATATATGTGTGTGTGTGTATATATTTGTATGTTGTTTAAGGGGATTACAGACAACTAAAACGATGAACACGTATGCATTTATCTAAACACATCAATTTCTATGTTATTTTTATACCGATTATAACATCGGATGGATATTTTATGTATAAACGAACCGACATTAGGTGTACATATATGGTTCAGCTTCTACATTTTCGTTGAACCTATTAGAAACAACAGACAAATTAGTCTCTATTATCTTAATTATCTTAAATATGAGTTACATAATGCAATACTTGATTATACCATTACAATAAAATCAATGGAATTAGGATAAAAGAAATAGTTTAGTACAGATTCAGAAAAATTTGCCTTGCACGTGAAACTAATTTCGTCCTGGTTTTTAAAAGTTGAGAATCGTGATCTATTTATCCATGACGACAGTCAGTCACCAAATATATATAACTGGGAACAGATGATATATATTGTGTTAGGCAAAATTTATGCATATTTTCTAACTAATAATTGTTTCTGCTTTTAGCACAAGGCCAGCAATTACCCCAGTGTATTTCTGGTGCTTTATTTTATCGACCTCGTAAGGATGAAAGGCAAAGTTAACTTTGGCGGGATTTTAACTGGAACTGTAAAGGGCCGTAACTCTATGCTTCAATGCATGGCGTCCGATATCTCTACCGACACTGCCAATCCACTGCGCTGTTATAATTAATAATGATTTAAAATTTGTCAACTGAAGTAGGGTAAAAATCGTTTATTTTGACTCCAGTACTTGACTGGTACATTATTTCATTGGTTCCAGAAAGATCGACCTTGATATTTAAAATCAAAATTGTAAATATTAGTAACTAAATACCGGAATGTATTTTATTCAACGATGCAACGATTCTGCAAATCCACGGTCTTGATACAAGTCAACATTAATGCATAGTACATAGACGGCATAATAGACAGAAAACGGAAAATAATGAGAAAACACTTCTTTTATTTTGTATCAATGTGATGTTTTACTTTATATCAATTATTGGATATAGCCTAGCTATGTTCAAGGAAGGTCCCTATCAGAAGGATTTCTGACAGTGACACTAAGTTTCCTTTCCTTGTTTTTTTTATACACTGTATACAAATAGATATCTATTACTCAACTTGATATGCTTACACCTTGAATGTGCGTTGTAAGAGATGGAGGTGTTATTTTTAGCAAATCATATGACCAAGTAAAGGCTAGCCCGTTGCTTCTTTGAGGCTGATGTAAATAGAGTTTATCTTGTGAAATTAATTTCAAAGGAATTTCAATGACGCGAATACGGGAAATCCAAAATATGATTTTAGACTTAGAGATTTACACTTGGGACCCTATCTAAATCCTACACGCTATTGTGGCCATTAGGCTCGCAAGTATGTGAGAATACAACAATGAAATGCATATAGAAATGATAACGTCCTATTGTTTAAATACACTATATATACATTCATATATATATATCGCTATTTCAGAGCACCAATTCTAATTTTCAATTTTTGCTGAACCAACCGCTCTGTATAATCAGTTCCTGATTATTACTGGAATTCTATAAGAATCCAACATTCATAATTTTCAGCAGGCAAGGGGAGTGCTAAACTCGGAGGAGTACCAACAGTATAAAACAGAGATCTGTCAGCTTGTCTCCTTTTGTTTGCTGAAAAAAGAAGTAAGTGACATAGTCACTACTTTAAAACAATAGCGTAAGGTCTTCAAAATGCGTTTAATTAAGCATTCAGTGTATTGCTAAATACACTATATATACATTCATATATATATCGCTATTTCAGAGCAGCAATTCTAATTTTTGTATATAAATATATATATATATATTGCAAGAAGTATATTTAAGTTGAGATAAGAATGAAATATTTAATTTGAATACTAATTAGATATTCTTTCAATGACCTACTTTCAAATGACAGTCTAATATTTTACTTTTTATTTAAGCTGAATATTTACAGAAACAAAATGACAAGAAAGGGTTAAATAATTTTAAAACACGAAAAAGAAATTAATGGCAGTTGATAGAAGGAGAATTAAGAGAGCTGACCTCAGTAACCTGAATGAGAGTGGGGAATGGGCCAAGAATTTATGGAGAAAACTGATCAACTGAGAATCACTGTCGTAGAAATAGGGTGACAATGTGAGGTCAATGCATTAAAGACAAAAATCAATGAAAGTATTTTTAGCGTTAACTATGCGATTCAACCAAGCAAAGTATAAACCAAATCTGTCGACCCAAATTTTCAAGAACTTGTTCTTAAAAGGGCCAAAGACATCAAACAATAAATATTTTCAAGAAATAATGAACTTAACTTTTGATCTGTTTATTTTTCTTGATGGAAAGGTTTTTTTTTCCATTATAAAGCTTAAGAGTAATACACTTTATTTCACATTTATGAGTTTCCCGTTATAATATTATTTTTTATTATTATTATTTTATCCCTCTTTTGCATCATTCTACCTCTTATTTTTTTCACATATATATATTTCTTTATAAATTAATATTCACTTTGAAAATAAACTCAAATACTGAACATATAATAGAGCTAAGGTTTCAAAAACATCAGGAAAATTGATGGGGAAAAAAAGGATCTAGACAGAGAAGACTTTCAAACTTGTCAGCACAGACGAAATTTACGAATACGAGGACATAACTAAATTGCACAATAAAGTTAAAGATATATACGCAAATATTATAAAAGCACACACATAAATACATATATGAATTGCTTCCATAAAATTGTGTGTATGCATGTATGTATATATATATATGGGCTTGTATATAAATACACACACAGACACACACACACACACATATATATATATATATATATATATATATATATATATAATATACAAAGGCTTCTACAGGACTAAAACTGCTTCATTCGGGAGAAATCATGAGGAAGCCTGATGATATCTCCCGAATGAAATAGTTCTATTCCTGTAGAAGCCTTTCTATATTAAATATGTTTATTCTGCTTTGTATTGAGTACCTTACTTACTGTGGTTACCCCCGATTGAACCGGGATAAACTTACCTTATATATATATATATATATATATATATATATATATATATATATATATATATATATATATATATATATATATATATTGGGCTTGTATATATACATACATATATACAGAAAAGCACGCAGAAAAACACATGAATACGGATAGTATCATATTACACATACACATAATACGCATACACATTATTTATATAGACAGTTACTATACAACACTACATACATACGCAAACACACATTTCTCTAGTCACCAGACATTTTAATTGAGCCTTTCTGCTCATAACTTATATGAATTAAGTGTAATCTGGCAGGGTGATGTTTTGTTGACCTCATACACAACATATGAAAGAACAATCTGTCTTGGAGTATCACACAGAAAATATAAACAATAATAACAAGAACACTTCAGATATTTCAATTTTCATTTTGCCTTCAATTATGCCAACCATTTGCCGCTATTTTTGTCATGCCATACACACAATATATCTAGTAAGTTTCGTTAGAGTTTACTATCTATCTATCTATTGTAGATCTCTTTATTCTTTATTTATGACATTTCAATTGTTTTTGGTTATTTTGTTTATTTCAACGTCTTAAAATATCTATATAATATTTTCCATATATACACACACACACACACACACACACACACACACACACACACACACACACACACACACACACACACACACACACACATATACACAAACGTATATTATATATATATATATATATATATAAGAACACTTTTTTATGTGATGCAAATATTATTCAGCCTTCTCTTCCAAAAATAACTTCATTTTTTGTTCATACCATGGATTCAGTCACTATAGTGTGTGTGTGTGTCTGTGTGTGTGTGTGTATGAGAGAGAGAGAGAGAGAGAGAGAGAGAGAGAGAGAGAGAGAGAGAGAGAGAGAGAGAGAGAGAGAGAGAGAGAGAGAGAGAGAGAGAGAGAGAGAGAGAGAGAGAGTTTGTGGTTGTGTACGTGTACGTCTCTGAAATTATTCTACTTCCCTTCT
The DNA here is from genome assembly GCA_964016885.1 of Eledone cirrhosa. Classification (NCBI taxonomy): domain Eukaryota; kingdom Metazoa; phylum Mollusca; class Cephalopoda; order Octopoda; family Eledonidae; genus Eledone; species Eledone cirrhosa. The sequence continues at coordinate 74,680,358 of OZ024744.1, read as the reverse complement.
TGCACCGCTGTAACTATATTTTCCTTTCTAAGTCCTGTCTTTAAATTTCTGATGTATATACGTGTTTATATGTATGTATGTATGTTTGTGTGTATGTATGTATGTATTTATGTATGTATGTATATATGTATGTATGTATGTATGTATGTGCATCTGTATGTATGTATGTGTATTTGTATGTATTTTCTTACGTATGTACGTATGTATGTATGTATGTATGTATGTATGTATGTATGTATGTATGTATGTATGTATGTATGTATGTATGTATGTATGTATGTATGTGTGTGTGTTTGTATGTATGTGTGTATGTATATATATATATAATATATATATATATATATATATATATATATATATATATATATATATATATATATGTATATATGTATGTAATGTATCTATGTGTCTATGTAAGGTATTTATGTATATATATATGTGTGTGTGTACACACACACAGAGTGCATCTGTATAAAGAGAGAGGAAAAGAGAGTAAGCAAGAAAGAAAGAAAGAAAGAAAGGGAGAGAGAAAGGAAGAGAGAAAGAAAGAAAGAAAGTAAGAAAAAATTAAACAAGGAAAGATAGAAAGAAAGAAAGAAAGAAAGAAAGAAAGAAAGAACGAAAGAAAGAAAGAAAGAAAGAAAGAAAGAAAGAAAGAAAGAAAGAAAGAAAGAAAGAAAGAAAGAAAAAATAAAGAAAACATGGAAGAAAGAAACAATAGTTAAACAAACAGTAAGAGGAGGAATTGAGGATACGTGTCTCTTGTATTCATAAATATAATAAAGATAGTGAGAGGAGTAATATGGAAGGAGTAATGGTGAGAGAAAGAGAGTGAATGGAAGTAATATCTCTAAGAGTAGAAAATATACGTTTAAATGTATGTGTGTCCTTTTACACAAATTAGCTAAGCACACACAAATAACAACATAGATTGAATCGTTATTCGCCATCTCTGCGGGAGTCTTAGCCACACTACCCCCCCCCCCACTCTTCGTTTATGATTACCTCCCTTTCTCTCATCTCCTCATCTCTCTCTCCCTCTCTATCTCTTGCAATCCTTCTCTTCCCTTCCTCTCCCCCACTATCGCATTATTATTATTATTATTATTATTTTTATTATTTTTAATATTATTATTATTATTATTATTTTTATTATTTGTATTATTATTATTATTATTATTATTATTATTATTATTATTATTATTATTATTATTATTATTATTGTATTTTTTTTTCATGTTCCCAATCTCGCCGTCAAATACTTAGCGTATTTTTGTCAGAAAAACGATGTAGTTTGAAAAGGAAATGTTTATATTTTTATTTACCACCATTTATTGCTGCTCTTCTGACTACAGACACTACTACTGCGGCTGCCAAGTGCAAAGCAGCAACAACAACAACAACAACAACAACAACAACAACAACAACAACAATAATAATAATAATGATAATAATAATAATAATAATAATAATAATAAACAATAGCGTTACAAAAATGACGACGACGATGACGATGACGACAATAAAGAGGGACAAAAAACAAAATAAAAAAAACAAACAACAAAAATACAACAAAAACTACAGTAGCTAAAACAAAAATTATATAAAAATAAATAATGTAAAAGATAAATAAAAATGTTTATCGAACAAAACAGAAATATAAATAAAATATTGATATATTAAGTAAGAAAAAAAATTGTTTAAAATCAAACAATAATCAAAATAATAAATAAAACAACAGTTTTAAAACAAAAATCCAAACTATATAACATCAACATCATCATCATCATCCTTATCACCATCATCATCGTCATCAACATTATCAACAACAACAACAACAAAGAGACAACAACCACAGCATGTATAACAGCAAAAACAATAACAAAAAAACAGAAACAACAATAAGAATGGCAACAATAATGAAAATAATGATAATAATAATTGTTTCTACTTTTGGTACAAGGTCAGCAAATACCCAGTGTATTACTGGTACTTTATTTTATCGCCCCCGGTAAGGATGAAAGGCAAAGTTAACCTCGGCGGGATTTGAACTCAGAATGGCAAGGGTAGTAACTCTATGCTTCAAGGCATGGTGTCCGACCCTCTACTGATACTGCCAATCCACCGCCCTAATGAAAATAATAATGAATTCATTTATTGGCCACAAGGACCGACATCTAGGGGACAATACAGATACAGGGACAGTGGGGGTTTATAATAAGGTCGAGTAAAAGTGCACAATGGCAAGACTAATTTAACAATGAAGATATAAAAAATATAAAATAAACTATGCATAAATATAACAAAATAAATTCCCTTATAGGGGGTGGACGACCCAGGGATGACTCAGGTACCCCACCAATCCTGAACCACCCTGCGGTTCTAGGGCACCCAGGGAGAGCACCCCTCTCCTCAAGTTAGCTAGCCTATAGGCGCATGGTCAGAGTAGGCCCATTCACACGGGCCATTCTCGCCACATTCATCCACCTTTTTGCAAATGTACTGGGGAGCAGAACTTCTATCTCCACCCTCACCTTCCTTTCCTGGTGAAACTTGAAGAAGTTGATGAGGGATTGGCCGAAGAGAAAAGTATCTGTCTTCAGTCCTTTTATTCTGATCCACCATACAACCTCTTTCGCAACGGCCACCAGTAGACGAACATTTCCTGCTCTTCCCGACCTAAGGAAGGCGGTGGGTCGATCTTCACTATGGATTCGGCCGATAGCCGGATCCGTTCAACACGCGACAGTAGCTGTTCGACATAACTCCACAAGTCAGTAATGGACGGATATTGAACAAGTGCGTGCAGAACGGTTTCGTCGCTCTGTGCGCATCTTCGACAGGACCGTCTGACAGCACTTCCCTGTCTGTAGAGTTTATCTCGAACAGGCAGTGCTCTCCGGTAGCACTGCCAAGCGAGGGATTTCTGGAAATTGTCCATCGTCCCCGGCTTGAAAATCCTCCGGTACAGACTGGTCAGTTCGACTTCGTCGAGGTCCAAAGCTTCTCCGAGTGCGTCATCGCACTTGCCCACCACTAATCCTCTATAGAACTCGAGAGTGGAAGTTCCACTGATCGCATTGTCCGCTTGGTAGAGGACAGTGAGTGCCTGGCAACATTCCAGGTGTCAGTCACCAGGTGCTAATAATAGTAATAATAATTGTTTCTACTTTAGGCACAAGGCCAGCAATTACACCAGTACATTACTGGTAAAGTTAACCTCGGCGGGATTTGAACTCAGTACGTAAAGGGCCATAACTCTATGCCTCAAATTATGTCTGACGCTCTACGGATACTGCCAATAATAATTGTTTCTACTTTTGGCACAAGGCCAGCAAATACCCAGTACATTACTGGTACTTTATTTTATCGACCCCGTAAGAATGAAAGGCAAAGTCAACCTCGGCGGGATTTGAACTTAGATCCTAAAGGAGCTGTAACTATGCTGGAAAGCATGGCGTCCGATCCTTCTACCGATACTGCCAATAATAACAACAATAAGATTGGCAACAACAATATCAACAACAACAACAGCAATAACAACAACAACAACAACAACAACAACAACAACAACAACAACAACAAGAACAACAATAATAACAACAACAACAAGAACAACAACACAGACACCAATAACAATAGTAATAATAATAGTAAAAGCAATAATAATAATAATAACAACAACAATAATAACAACAACAATGACAATAATAATAATAGTAATAACAATAATAAAAATAGTTTTGACACTATGTATTTGTGTGTTTGTTATTTTAAACAATGTTTATCATTGAAATGTTATTGATGTCGCCTGTTAAGTTATATATCTGTCAACCTTTTTCGCTTTTCACTCTTACTGCCCTATACAAAAATTCCATCGACTATGAAAATATATCTCTGTCTACTCTTCTATATGTCTGAATGTCTATATGTCTGTCAGTCTATTGTCTATCTATACTATATATCTACATTACAACATATCCACCCACACATACATATACATATTTACAAAACAAGTTTATTTCATCATTCCATAAATGTATTTATTTCGTGTTCAGTTTCTATATATAATGTATATAATGTATATATATATATATTTATATGTAAACTAACAGCCATGGCTGTGTGGTTAAGGTGTTAACTTAGCAACAACTCGTTTCCGAGTCCGATCTCACCCTTATAACATAGTTTCGTGTATCTATCACTCTATCAAACAATCTCTCTATCGGCCAATCTATCTATCTATCTATCTATCTATCTATCTATCTATCTATCTATCTATCTATCTATCTATCTATCTATCTATCTATCTCTCTCTCTCTCTTTCTGTTTGACGTGTGAAATATCGCCGGTAAGTTTTTTGTTAATTTCTATGCAAAAACCGATCTAATTTTTTGAAAAAATACAACACTTTGTAGATTAACCCCCAAGCTGAATTGTCAGCTGGGTGGTAATCCCATTTTTCGCCCCTGTAGGGGCGAAAATTTTATTTTGAAAAATTTGTTTTAAAATATCACATTTTACAAAGTAAAAAACTTGAGCAACACTAGAACGCTGGAGAACGTTAATAGAGAAAAGAGAGAGAAAGAGGCAGATATTAACGTTATATCTTCTTCTGCTGCTATGGACGTTGCCATAGATACAACTGTCACAAAAGAAAAAAATATATCAACATTTGAAAATTTTACAATTTCTACCGCCGAAGCGGAGAAAAATGACAATAACACACAGGAAAACACAGCAAAAAAACCCATTGACATACATACACATGAAAAAGACATCAACAATTCTACAGATACATCTACACATAAAATTTCCAACAACGATAACATCATTATCAACAACACCACCACACAAAAAAAGAAAATGTCTTTCGCTGACACAGTCAACAAGAAAAAAGATTTTATAAATCTTGATATCTCCAACGCAAGAGATATGCTCCAGCAGGGGAGAAAATTTGTAACTTTCGAAGAAAGAGGTGGGTTTAGAATTAACTGACCCCTTGAAATAAAGGAAGACACAAACCGCCGATCAGTCACTTTTAGGACTGTGTCAAATTCGTCAAGAAAACCGACATTTGTTAACCAAGCAAATATAGAAGATTCTTTCAAGGAGATTCTAGGAAATGTCGATTTTCTCCAGCGAGGAAAACAGTACGGAAGTGTTTCCGTACTGTTTAAAAGCGAGGCACTCGCCCAAAAAAACTCTGTGACACCAATAGTGTCAAAAGCATACACCTTTTTCCCTACATACATGGGGAAAAGGACACAAAAATAAAAATAAAAAACATACCTCCAAGCATTAACATCTGGTGGATCTTGGCTGGCTTCGTAGAGCCAGAAACAGACATAATACTTTCGATACGAAAATCCATTCGACAAAGGTGGGCGGGCACCGATTTGGAGATTCTGTTGCAAATGAATCCAGAGAGAATCTCCAAAATACCCGAAAGAGTCGTTATTGATAATAACAACAAAATAAGCATTTCGGTAGAAGGAAGAAAATTTCACTGCTTTCGCTGTGGTAGCACATCTCACCTAAAAGCCTCTTGTCCACAAACACACAACAGGAACATCATAAAAAAAACGCTATTACCAACACCAACACCAAAACAACCACCACCACCACCACAAGTACAACGACAGACGAAACGAGCAACCACACCAAAACAAACAGACACTCAACCAACAACAACAGAAAAAACAGAGACAACACCCCTGAAGAACACATCCCCACTCCATCCCACTCCATCAAACACTACCACAAACATACATACCGAAACACCACCACCACCACACAACATACCCTTACCCCACACACCTGACGATGATTATTCATCGACGGATGAAGCTGCTTCTCCTTCTTTAAGTGAAGAAAAGGGAGAACCGCGGAAATCTAAAAAACAAAAAAAGAGACACCACAAAACCCCCAAAACTCCAATCACCAACACCAACACACAACCACAGACGCAAACAACACCACAGTCAAACATCCCCCTATCAGCAAAACCAGCACCAACACCACCCCAAACACAAGCACCCACCATAAAAAGAAAACTCCCGGATGAAAAACAAACTAAAACAACACAACAAAAACACAAACAACAATACGCATACATCAACACAAACAACAAGAGTTTGATGGAGGTCATCTCCCGAAACCCCAAGGTGGAGACGGAGGGCAAAACTTTCGTCAAGGCAGAATCGTCTCCACACCTTAAACTTATAAGGGTTTCTATGGAAACCTATAAAGACCTAAAAATTAAATTTTCACAGGACGTGGGCAACCCCTGCCACAAAGCCATCAACCGCGTCCTGTTGAAAGGTTTCCTCACCCCACCCAACACCCCATCCAGCACCCAAATGGAGATTGAACAACCCGATCTCCAGGAAACGAAAAGGTAAGTGCACCTTTCGTCCTTTTTCTCCAACTTTTCTTCATCAACATGGCTGGTTTACGAGTTGGAACCGTGAATGTGCGTGGCCTAGGGATGCCCTGGAAACAGGGCCAACTTTTAAACGACTTTAGGTCACACAGTATGGATGTGATAGCCATCAGCGAGTCCAGAATCCACAACAGGCAGCAACTAACTCCCATCTTCGACGACTTTGAGATCTACGCATCTCTCTGTCAGCCAGGAGGTGGAGGTGGAGTGGCTGTTATGTTTCGGAAGAACCTGGACGTCGGAGTACAGCAAGTACACTTGGACCCGGAGGGTAGACTGGTAGTCCTAGACGTGAACAGTATCGGAGGTGGAGCCTTCAGACTGGTGGCCGTTTATGCCCCGACTGGGCAATCGCAATCACGGCCAGACTTCTTTAAGCGTCTAGAGTCTTTTCTGGGAACGTCTCGCTCCTTACTTTTAGTGGGGGACTGGAATGGTATCCTAGATGCACGATGGGACTATGTGGGAGCATGTCCCAGTAGAGCGGGGTGCAACAGCCTCAAAATTTTAATCGGCCAATTCCAACTGGCCGATAGGTATCGACTGGATTTCCGGACTGCACCACAGTGGACGTGGGTAAACGTCAGTGGGACATCTAGATCGTATTTAGATAGGCTCTTCATTAGAGAAAGGGACAAGGATATGTTAAGCTGTCCACGAATGCACATGGTTGCCTATTCAGATCACAAGTTAGTCGTCTGCTTAGTCAACCGTGATAGAATACATAGACAGGGTCCCGGATACTGGAAGCTGAGCGTGTCGTTGCCGGCACGTAAAGCTTACAGTGAACGGATAAGTAGACTAGTCAAGCAACAGTTAACGGGAGCCATCGTCAACAATAGATGGTGGTACTCTCTCAAGAAAGCAATTAGAATAGAATCGATAGGGTATAGCAGAGAATTAGCCTTAGAGAAAAACAGAATAGAAAGAGAACAAGTAGCCAAGGTAGAGGAGGCACTTAGAAGTGGCAACACAGCTAGAGTGTTAGCGTTGAGAACGGCACTGGACCAGTTCTTCGATGCGAAACACGAAGGCTGCGTGGTCAGAAGCAAAACACGTGCTCTAATAAACGAAGGAGCGAAAGCTGTCAGCTGGGCCCGAGTGGCGGAGGCAAAAAGTGGCAACAAGTCCACGATTCGGTCTTTGAAAGACTAAAACGGACGCGTGCTACTTGACCCCAAGCAAATGTGCGCGGCCTTTCAGCGGCACTTTACGGCCTGCCGCGTCTCTCGAACACGGACGCCGAGTTCTGCGAAAGACCGATCACGGACACTGAGATACGGGAATGCTCTGGGCCTCTGCGGGAAACGCAAGTCACCCGGTCTAGATGGTCTACCCTACGAGTTTTACATAGTCATGCCGGACTTGTTCTCTGGCGTCCTCGAAGCCGTCTACTGCAATTGGCAGCAGAACGGGAGAATTCCCAGTTCTGCAGGCAAGGGCGTAGTAACGCTGATCAGGAAAGACGAGAACAAGGGGGACGAAACTAACAACTTCAGGCCCATATCTCTGCTCAACACAGAGTTAAAGATTTTGGCCAAGGTGCTAGCGACGAGGTTGGCGCCTGTCGTCGAGAACCTGGTAGGGAAAGCGCAAATGTGTGCAATCCCGACCAGGTCCATACACGACAACCTCCACCTCATGCGATACATCATAGAGAGGGTGGGTAGTAAACCCGGCTTCGGTGGGGCTCTGATCAACTTGGATCAGTCTAAGGCATTCGATAGGGTCGACCATCGATACTTGGAAGCGGTTCTCAAGGCGGCTGGTTTCGCTCCCGTGTTTAGAGGATGGATCGAGGCGATGCACACCAGCATCTGCTCGAGGGTCAAGGTGAACGGCTACCTATCGGAGCCGTTCGCAATCACGCGTTCCATTCGACAGGGATGCCCTCTCTCCTCCATTCTGTATGTATTGACTCTAGAACCACTACTGCGGAAATTGGAGCTGTTGCAGGGCATCCCCCTAGAACCGGGACTGCGCAAAGCGGCGTCAGCTTATGCCGACGACGTAACAGTAATGGTGTCGAGCACCTCGGAAATCGGGGTGATCGGCAACATACTGAAAGAATACGAAACGCTGACGGGAGCAAAACTAAACCCAGACAAGTCTGTCGGTTTGCAACACGGTACGTGGAGAAGCAAACCGATGACATCCGACAGCGTCGTTGGACGCTGGACGGACTGACCGGTGAAATTGCTCGGGGTCTGGTTCGGTCCAGACCTCCAGGTGGAGAAAAACTGGAACGAGGTCACGGCCAAGGTGTTTGCACTCACTCAGAAGTGGGCAGAGTGCAAACTGTCCTTGAAAGGTCGAGCGGAGGTGGCGAAAACTTTCATAGCGTCCGTCATCTACTACCGCTTGACTGTCATGCCTTGTCCCCGTGAACACCTCGCCAAGATGGAACGCATGCTCTTGCAGTTTCTGTGGAAGAAGCAGGCTCCGCTGGTGAGGAGATCCGTCTGCTGTCAGCACCCTTCCAACGGAGGGCTGGGAATGCCGTGGCTGATGATGCGCAAACATGCGCTGAGGCTGCGGCATCTCCAGGTATTCCTCACCGACCCCCAACCAGTGTGGGCACCATTTGTGAGACAGGCTTTCCCACAGCTCGTCTCGCTAACGGAGCTGCACTCCTGGGTGAAGAAAAGACCAAAAACGATGGGCGCCTAGCACATTGAATGCGCTCAGGCGCTCACAGTCCTCTGGCAAGCGGGCGCAGCAATCAGTGGAGACTCCACTTCGACATTCTATAGAGGGATTGTACGTTAAAAGGGCGACGACGTGCTCGGAGAGACTCTGGGCGTCGAAGACGAAGAGCTCACCAGTATGTTTGGTAGGACTTTCCGCCCGGGACATATGGACAACTTCCAGAGGTCCCTGGCCTGGCAGTGCTACCGAGGAGCTCTACCGGTTCGTGACAAGATCTACAGGCACGGACGCCATGGCAGGGATCCTTCCAAGAGGACGTGTCCAAGATGTGCGCAGGACATTGAAACAGTTCTGCACGCAATTGTACACTGCCCGGGCGTAAGCGACCTGTGGAACTATGCAGAACAACTGCTGTCGCGTATGGGACAAATACAGTTGACTGCCGAGTCCATAGTAAGGATCAAACCGCCAGACTCTTTCAAAAACGAAAGAGAGGCGGTTTTCCTCTGTACGGTGTCTATGGTGAAAGAAGTTATACGGTGGACGAGGTTGAGAGGACTGAGGACAGATGCCTTTCTCTCCGGACAACAATTGATTCCCTTCTTTAAGTATCACTTTAGAAGGAGAATCAGGGTGGAGAGAGAGGCACTGCACCCCAGTAAATTTACTGAAAGGTGGGTGAATGAAGCGAAAATGGCCCGAGTGATTGGGCCTTCTCTGTTTATAAGCCTGTAGGTTGAGGAAGAGAGCAAACGGAAGAAAGGAGCACTTGCACAACACGCTCCTCGAGTTGAGGGTTGTTCTATCGACGGGGTATTAAACAACCCATTTGTGGGGCCTCCCCCCTATTGGGGATTTCGATTGTTGAAATTGTTTTTTTTTATATTTTTTACACGACTGTATGTAAAATCCCCGGCATGTCTTTGTATTGTCCCCTTTCTTGTTGCGCCCTTGTGGCTAATAAAGAAATCTATCTATCTATCTATCTATCTATCTATCTATCTATCTATGTCGGTTTGCAACTCAGAACGTGGACAGCCAAACGGGATGCCTTCCGATGGCGTCGACGGACGCTGGAGGGAAGGACCGGTAAAGCTGCTCGGGGTCTGGTTTGGCCCGGACCTCCAGGCGGAGAAGAACTGGAACGAGGTGACAGCCAAGGTGTTTGCGCTCACCCAAAATTGGGCCGAGTGCAAACTATCCGTGAAAGGTCGAGCGGAGGTGGCGAACATTTTTATAGCGTCCATCATCTACTTCCCTTTGACCGTCGTGCCTTGTCCAGCCAAAACGCTCGCTAAAATGGAAGAAACGGGCCCCTTTGGTGAGAAGATCCATCTGCTGCCAACATCTTTCAAACGGAGGCCTGGGGGTGCCATGGCTGACGATGCGCAAACAAGCGGTCAGGCTGCGGCACCTCCACGTATTCCTCACCGGACAACTGACCGAGTTGCAGTCCTGGGTCAAGCAAAGACCGAAGAAAATGGGCGACTGGGACATCGAATGTGCTCAGGCGCTCACAGTCCTCTGGCAAACATACCCGGCGATCAGTGGAGACTCCACTTCGTCATTCTATAGAGGGTTGGTCCGCAGCAAGTGCAACGACGCGCTCGGAGAAACTCTAGGCGTAGAGGAGGACAAACTGGCCAGTCTGTTCGGTAGGACCTTCCGCCCGGGACCGATGGACAACATCCAAAAGTTCCTGGCCTGGCAGTGCTACCGAGGAGCTCTACCAGTTCGAGACGAACTCTACAGACACGGGCGCCCGAACAGGGACCCTTCGAAAAAGATCTGTCCGTGATGCAATTGCGACGAGGAAACCGTCGCGCACGCATTTGTACACTGTCCGGGCGTTACCGACCTGTGGAGCTATGTAGAACGACTTTTGTCGCAGGTGGGACCAATCCAGTTGACCACCGAGTCCATTGTCATGATCAAACCGCCACCCTCCTTCAAAAACGAAGGAGAGACGGTTTTCCTATGTGTTATGTCTATGGTGAAAGAGGTTATGTGGTGGACGATGTTAAAAGGGGTCAGACACCTTTCTCTCCGGCGTACAACTGATTCGTTTTTTCAAATATCATTTTGGAAGAAGAATCAGGATGGAGAGAGAGGTACCCCAGCAAAAAAGGGGGGTGAATGTGGCAAAGATGGCCCGAGTGGTTGGGCCTTCTTTCTTTATAAGCCTGTAGGTTGAGGAAAAAGAAGAAGATAGGAAGGGAGTACTCACTCTTCGTTCTCCTGGAGATGAGGGTTGTACAACCCCTGTGTACAACCCCTCCCCCCTATTGGGGATTTCAATTGTTATTTGTTATTTTATTAATAGTTTTATTTTCATATACCTGTATGTAAACACCCCATTTGTATTTGTCCTCTTCTTTTGTGCCCTTGTGGCTAATAATGAAATTTATCTATCTATCTATCGATTTATCTTTATATTTATCTATCTATCTATCGATCGATCGATTTATGAATCAATCAATCAATTTATCTAACTATCAATCCATTTAACTATCGATCTATCTATCTCTCTATATCTATATATATCCTCATATATATGTGCGACTGTGTATTTGTGTATACACATGTAAATATGTATTTATTCCACAGGATATAGCCATTCAAACCACATCGTCTCTTCAATTCGGTATTGTTCCTACACTGTTTCTTTCTTCTCATTCTTTTCTTAACTTACACTACATTGGTAAATGGTTTAACCCAAAACGTCAGATGTTTTCTCTGTTTTCACTTTGGTGTAAATATTCTCACTGTATACACATAATTCACATTTTATTCCATGTATTTTGTTAGCTATGTCACTTTTAAAAGAATTCCTTTACTCTCTTTTAAATCCTTAATATTTAACTGTTGGTTAAGAAGATACCTACAGACAGAAATCTGTGGGTATCTTCTTTACAAACACACAGGCACAGGTACACAGACACACACAGGCACTCACATACACCCCCCCCCCACACACACACATACATATATATATATATATATATATATATATATATATACAAGAGCTTCTTAAAGATGGTGACTTTAAATCAGCCCTTCATGGGGAGGAAACAGCTGCGTAGGAAGCATTCAAATTAGTGGCCAAGAGATTTCTCGCAAACAGAAGGAAAGGAAACTATGAGGAATTTGTGGAAAACCTCAAGGCTTACAAGAAACTGCGATGTAACGTCATTTGAAATCCACTTTTTGGAATCCAGTTAGCGATGAAAATGGTGATGGGTTTCACTAAGATATTTTATCCATGGAAAAGCGGTGCCAGGGAAAATAGGGCACAACAATACTTGCAAACTATTGCTAGACATTGGCAAGAGACGATTCTTCAGCTCACTATAAGTGTCGAGCAAAAAGGCAGAGAGTAGATATAGACTAGAGCTTATCACACATATAGTACGTTATCATAAAATAATCAAATATTACATGTCATGTATCTTTAATCTTGTAGCTAATAGTTATTTATGAAGGTGATATTTGGATTCTGGACATGAAAATACATTAGAATTAGAAACTCATTTAAGAAGCACACAATTTTTAAAAAATTGTTAACCAGTGAAACCGGCCAAATTAAAGATTTGCATGTATTGCACATTTTAGAGGTATTTTTCATGCAGGAAAGACAATAAACAATTTCATCATAGAATACTGTCAGGCCAATTAAGATTAATGTTTCATCAAAGTACAAGATGATTGGTAGTTCACAAAATCTTATCGTAATTGCTGAAAACCATGGGCTTAACTATTTTAACTGGTTTGGAGAGTTTGTTTTGTTTCAAGAGTGTGATGAAAGATTTCCAGAGATTTACTGTAAACCTTGAGCATATAATTTTGTAACTCGCCGATTATAACAAAGTTCACACTCAATCAGTCTTGATGGCGTTCTTCTTGAATATAATGGATTTGTCAGAAGCAGAATACAGCGTAGAATTTAAGAACTATTTGTCTTCCTTGCTGTGAAAATAGTTCTTACAAATTTTGGAATTGTCGAGCATGCAGCATTTGAGCATATTGATGTTTGAGGCTATTTGGCATTGTAAGAAGTGTACTTGCAATTGACCTTTGTTAGTATCATACAAATGGCTGCGAGAAATCCAGTCTAAAAAAATGTCTGACACGGTATGTCTTCTCCCAGAATACACCATCTTAACTCTTGTCTTCATGTGACCACCGCAAGATAACAGGACAAGGGTCATAAGTGTACATGCATATCCACCAGAAAAAGCCTAAATACTATATCACTGGTGTTCACTACAACTGCAGCATTTCTTATCATGTTACTTAGCATTTTTTATAGCATTGTTAAAGACCGCAAAATCGCTTTGCCAAAAGCTGTGATCGACGTTTCAAAATCCTAGCACCATGCTAAGAATGGATAATTCACTTCGAAAAATTCATGCTCATTAAAAGAGAACCATTAGCAATTTCATCTCGGTTTATCTAAGTTATTTTTTATTTGCCTAAACACGTCTTCGACTTAAATGCCGTAATTAGGTAAGATTGGATTGATAATATCACATGTAATCAATATTAATGAACTGTGCAATGTCGAATCTGACTGAATACGGTAAATAATTGTTTCCACTTTAGGGACAAGGCCAGCAATTTGAAGGGGATGGGAAAGTCAATTAAATTGACCCAGTACATTACTGGTGCTTCATTTTAACGACCCCGTAAGGATGAAAGGTAAAGCTAACCTTGGCGAGATTTGAACTCAGAACGTATAGGCACGTAACTATGCTGTAAATAATGGTGTCTGACCCTCTACCGATACTGCCAAAACACAGCAAGCAATACGATGAATAATTGGTTCTACTTTTGGCACTAGGCCAGTAATTACCCCAGTGCAATACTGGTACTTTATTTTATCGACCCCGTAAGGATGAAAGGTAAAGTTAACCTTGGCGGGCCGTAACTCCTTGCTGCAAAGCATGGTGCCCGAGGCTTTGACAGCTATTTTATGGGTACTACATCTACTATATAAATCTACACTACATGTTTTACGCCATGCTTTATTTTACATATTGTATCTGCAGAAAACAGGACAAAGGTTGTCATATGAAATTCAGTATCCGCTATATGGAATGTAATACAATCCCTTATGTAAATTAAGTGCAATGGCGTATGCAAAATATTTCTAACGAATACAAATAAATTAATATATTTTAAGAGTCAGGAATAACATATCCATAATATCAAAATCAATAAACGTTATTGCTAATGCATCGTAAAATTAAACAATGACATAGAACGTTTAAAAGGTTACTAGAAAAAAAACTAATTTGAAATCTTCCAATATTTCAATTATTAATTTGTTTATTTTAATATTGTGTAACCTTACCATAATTAATTCCATCAAATACATATGTCTGTATTTGTGTGTACGTGAGTGTGTTCATTTGTGTGTGTGTGTGTATGACTATTTGTGTATATGTGCATTTGTGTATGTGCGTGTGTGCATTTGTGTCTGTGTGTTTGTGTGTGTGTATGTGTGAATGCGTGTTTGTGTGTCTGTATGTGTGTGTGTGTGTATGTGAGTGTGTGTGTGTGTGGGGGGGGGGGGCTATGTGCCGGTCCGCTCCCTGCTCGTCTCTTCGGTTGATAATAAACAAGAAATATGGGTATACACCCATGAAATTTGTGTAATTTAATAAGTTATTCGCTCCCAAATTACGAAGCCTAGGACTATTTCTTATAAAAAGCTAGAAAGACTAGGGCTATGAACAATAGAATATAATTGAAATAAATTCATACACATAGCTACATATGATTACGTTAATACTTTTGACAATATGTTCACATTGCACCGGAAAGGGGATATTGGTAGATATAATAGTTATTGATGGTTAAAATAATTGTTTCTACTTTAGGCAAAAGGCCAGTGATTTAAATGGAGAGGAAAGTCGATTAAATCAATCCCAGTGCATTATTGGTGTTTTATTTTATCGACTCCGTAAGGATAAAAGGCAAAGCTAACCTCAGCCTGATTTAAACTCAGAGCGTAAGTAATGGTAGACATAATAGTTATTGTTGGTTAAAATAGTAGTCAGTAATGAAGGAATGTAAGCTAGGGGTTAGGATGTTAGATTCATGATCATGCGTTTATTGGTTCAATTCCTGAACTGGGCGGCACATCGCGTTCATAAGAGAAATACTTTATTTCATACAAGGGGGCGTTTCGTTAATTTTATTATTTGTTTTGGTGTTTGTATCATTTTAGCGGTGGGGAACCACTTCTGTGTAGTTTTACCTCTTGAAAGGAGTATTAGTAAACTCATTCACTGCCTAATTAAATGTGCAAGCGTTTGCTGATGGTGCTGTTCTTGCTACTATCTCCCTACTGTTGTTGGTGTTGTTGCTGTGGTTGTCATGTTGGAATTCCGAAAAGGAGATATTATCAGCAAATAAGTAGATAAATAAAATTAATAATTTGATTGTATGTGATATTATTTACAGTAACAATAATAATTGTTTCTACTTTTGGTACTTACCCCAGTGTATTACTGGTACTTTATTTTATCGACCCCGTAAGGATGAAAGACATAGTTAACCTCGGCGGGATTTGAACTCAGACCATAAAGGGACGTAACTATAATGGTTTCATTTATTGGCCACAAGCGTCGACAATACAATAGATGGGGACAGTGAGGGTTTACATATAAAACGCGTAAAAAATATAAATAACAATAACAAAAAAAATATAAATGAGAATAGGGGCAAGATAACCACCCAGGGTTATCTAATAATAATAATAATTGTTTCTACTTTTGGCACAAGGCCAGCACATACCCAGTGTATTACTGGTACTTTATTTTATCGACCCCGTAAGGATGAAAGATAAAGTTAACCTCGGCGGGATTTGTACTCAGAATGGCAAGTGCCGTAACTCTATGCGTCAAAGCATGGCGTCCTACCCTCTACCGATACTGCCAATCCCCCGCCATAAATAATAATGATAATAATGACAACTATAAGGCTTTCTTTATTAACCACAAGGGTTTACACAAAGTGAGACATTAAGGACAGTACAGGAATTTACAGGACGGTACAAATGGGCATTTCTGCGTGTAAAAAAAACAATAATGATAAAAAAGGAAAGAAAGGGAAATTTAGAGGAAAAACGGAACAAGAAAGAAGAAAAAACCGGGAGGAGATAGTAAGAGTTCTGTTATCGCAAAAGAGAGAGGTGGAGTCAAAGGGGAGGGTGATTAGGCTTTGGGCCTAGAACAAGAGAGCAGAAGTGCTGCGTCTCGCGGACAAGACGGCAAAAGCAGTCTCGCGGACGATGGTCTGCGAACCCCACTACAACAGCCATCTAACCTCGTTGGGTTCCCTCCTCAGGCGGGCCGCCGACGCTCCGATCTTGCGGAGGATCTCGGTCCAAGTACGCCTGAGGTCTCGACGGGGACCGGTGCGAACAGGAAGTAATGAAAACACTGGTTATTTGGTCCTACCTGCCGAGCAGCTCCTTTAAGGTTCTTTAGTGCAGAAAATTAAATTCGAAATATAACGACATTCAGAAAATCAGTGATGCAGCTGAGGAAAGTGAATTGGCGGACATAGTATTTGATGACTCCCTGAGGAATTGTTGCAGATATCCAGAAGATATTTGAGAAGCAGGTTTACAGATTCTGTAAACATGTTACAGAGTTAGCGTTGAACCAACAGATGTTTGTTTTCCTTTATCTAGGGTGGGATGTTCTCGGTCTATTGTCATATATATTCATTGTTTTAACGTTAAATGATTAAAGTTTCCAATGGAATATGATCCTTTAACATAAACCTCAAACAGAAACAATGTAAGGCAGTGTGTGATAAGACTAGGTCTTTCAATTACAAGTAGAGAACATCTGATCGCCTTTCTCAGTTTACATCTATTTAATTTCACGGACATAACTTGCGTCAACCTAAATGGTAAATGTCACATGCCTGAGATGTGATGATATTGGCAATCATGATTATAAAGTAAAATTCAACATCAGCTAGACCATGTCTATATGTAAACATAAATACACACACACACAGAAACACACACACACACACACACACACACACACACAGAAACACACACAGAAACACACACAGAAACACACACAGAAACACACACACATACATGCACCAACTAGCTGTCGAAACGGCCGGCGCTCAGCCGTCGGGGCCCTGACCCTTTTCTTATTACCCACTCAACTAACCTAAGTATCGAGAACTCTGGTGTGTTAAGGCCCACCTGGTATCTTACCACACCTTCTTTGTTATATATATACACACACACACACACACACATATATATATATATATATATATATATATATATATATATATATATATATATATATATATATATATATATATATATATATATATATATATATATATATATATATATATATATATATATTTATATATATATATATATATATAGTAATAGTAATAAATTTGAAGATTAAATCCAAAGAGGGCTCGATGAGGATAAATATGTATCAAATATATAAGAACCGTAGAGCAAATATTTATTAAAATAACAGATTAAAGTTTAAGCAAATAATCGCTGCTTTCACCCTTAACGGGATCTTCTGAAGCAGCGATTCTTTGCTTAAACTTTAATCTGTTATTTTAATATATATATATATATATATATATATATATATATATATATATATATATATATATATATATATATATATATATATATAAATTAATAAAAATAATGAATAAAAACAAAGAAACAGTTCCTTATATTAAAAAATTCATAATTTTCCGATCGTTTCTAGGATATATATGTGTGTGTTAGTATGTATATCATATAGATCTATGTAAAAGTTTTACAAACTATCAGAGGGAATATACATACCTACACATATATATGCTGTCTTCAGAAATAATGATATTTGTTTATCAATAAACAAATATCATTATTTCTGTGGCAGTGTCGGTAGAGGGTCGGACGCCATGCTTTCCAGCATAGTTACGTCCCTTTACGATCTGAGTTCAAATCCGGCCGATGTTGACTTTGCCTTTCATCCTTACGGGGTCGATAAAATAAAGTACCAGTAATGCACTGGCTAATTGCTGGCCTTGTGCCTAAAGTAGAAACAATTATTTCTGAAGACAGCATATATATGTGTAGGTATGTATATTCCCTCTGATAGTTTGTAAAACTTTTACATAGATCTATATGATATACATACCAACACACACATATATATCCTAGAAACGATCGTAAAATTATGAATTTTTTAATATAAGGAACTGTTTCTTTGTTTTTATTCATTATTTTTATTAATTTATCTTGACTCTGTTTTCCTGTGTGTTTCATTAAAAAAAATATATAAAAATTTTTTTTTTTTTAATGCTGAACACATCTTTTCTTTTCATGATATTTGGATTACATTGAGTTCTTCATACGGATAGGACACTACCGTATATTTTGGTAGATTTATATATATATATATATATGGAGAAGAAGTTTATGAAATGGAAATGCGGGTATACAGAATTTATTAGGTAACAATTGTTTCTATAGTGTATGGGTTACCTATACCTCGCTATTTGAATAATATAAAAATATTATCATAAACCGAAGGTACACTGTAAGCAAACACACCATGTCGTGAGACCTTTGTATTGGAATGATATGAAAATATTTTATACACTAGATAAAAGATAAAGAAGGAGGTAGGAAGAGAAGGGGAAGAGGGAAGTGAGTAAGGTGGAGGGAGTCTTAGGATTTAAGACTGTCAGACTAGTAGAGATTGTAAGGAGAGAACGTTTTGGTAGCAGTTAGCTTAATGAGGCGTGTTAGGGTTGGCGGGGGAAGTAAATTCTCTAGTGGTGTTGTTCGGACAAAATTTAGTTAAAGGGGTCAAAGTGGTACAATGTCACAGACAAGTTATTGGGGCTTTTATAGTAGCAGGTTATTTCTAACGGGGTCCAGAAAACAGTGTTTAGTACTATTATTATAGAAAGCTATATCTTGTGTATAAACATATAAAACAGAAATTTGCAAACGTTGGTGTAAAAAGGTAACATTATATGCATTTAAAAAAAGAAAAAGTCGTTTTCAAACGATGGTTACAGTATAGAGAAAGTTCAATTTTGCTGTTCAAAAGTTTGTTTACCGACGTTAAAATGCAGTATATCTCCAAATTGCATAACTTGCAGAATCGATGATTTTGCTAATATGGAGGCGCAGCTGCAATAATTTGCCAATCAAGGGAGAATGCTTGATTGTTCCTCCGGAGCTGCCAGGCTATATAAGTACTTACTTTCCTTAATATGTACGCATGCATACATAGGAACAAATATTCCGATAATACATACATATATGCATAACTTATAACACACGATTAAAAGACAACCGCCCTCTAGTAGCGTTTAAAACGTATAACCAAGAAAAAAACTCACGGAGAAGCATTTGGGGTGGAAGTAATATTTGATAGAAATGTTTCGATTTCGAAAGACATTTGAATAGATAAGAATATATAAAGAACCCTCCGATGAGGAATGACCACGGGATTTACACCTAGAACATTTCTCTTCCGATGCACAAGTCGGGACAAGATGATTTTGTGAATGACCAGCAGTGGTTTCAGCGTTGGATTCACAATCACACGATTGGGAATCCAAGCCTCTAACCACTAAACGCAACATCACAGCCGAGATTATACGTGCAATTAAAACATAAACCCTCATTCTGAAATTATTCAAAAATCTATAAACAAGAATCAAAGGAGATTACACCAATAATATTTGACAGAGAATTAGGGAATGTAGCTTCACAGAATGCATTATTTTAGGAATTTAAACTCCTGAAAGTATATTTGTGTTCTAATTAAAAGGATAATCATAGTTAATCGCGGTACTTTACATGTGCAATATTCAATATATATATATATATACATACCTAACTAATTAGCTACATACAATCATACATATATGTATTTATGTATATATGTATATATATATATATATATGTGTGTGTGTGTGTGTTTATATTACTTCTCTCTCTCTCTCACTCTATATGTGTATATATATCTATATACATATATATATATATATATGTGTGTGTGTGTATAATGTAAACAGAAATAACAACACAATCGGTACAGTATATGGAAGGAATATATTAGGTTAACGCTTGAAATAGCAGGAAGAGGGTCTTAACGTTTCGGAAAAAAGAATGAGAAATTAGAAAGATTGAAGGGACGGGCAAAACGGGATCGGGAAAAATATTTTTAGTTAAAATAAGAGGCCTATTCATGTAATGTTGTCATCATTTAGAAAACTGTTGATGCTGACGTTTGATGTACTTTTTTTTAGAAAAGAGGATGAAGGAGCGCGTCTACCTGAAATGGAAATAAAAACGGCTTTGTATATAGATTTATACGTGTGCGCGTGCGTATGTGTGTGTGTGTGTTATACGTCCGTACGAAGCTAAGAGGATATGTGTGCGTATATGTGATAAAAACGTGTGTGTGCTTGTAAGTACGAAGCTGTGAGCAAAAGTATGTTAATTTAAGGGAGGGTGTGTGTATATAGAGCTGCGAAGGGAAAAGTAGAGGTGTGTGTGTATTTAGCTGGTCTGTATCAGTTGCAACCGTATATGTTTCTGACCATAAGACAACCATAGGAATCTAGGGGTGAATGTACAATCACGTGTGTGATAACGGACGGGGTAAATGTGACGGGGGCAAAGGGTAGAGAAGTAAGCATGAACGTATATGTGTAAAATTGAAGAAATTGTGGATGGGAGTGGAGCCCATGAGGTGAACAGGACCCAAGGCAGAACATCAGACTCCCTCAGTACTGGTGCGTGCGGCCTGTTATCCATGCTGTAAAAGGACACCAAGGACTGAGACATGTAGGGAAGAGTAACCTGGGGAACAGAAATTACGAGTGACGGGAGTATCCATACCGAGTCATATGTCTCTCAAATGTACAACAAAACGGTCCGCCAAACGGCATCCCATTTGTCCGTTGTATAAGGACCCGCGAAGGGAACAGTGGAGATCATAGACAACATGGGTGGCGGTGCAGGTGAAGGAGTAGCGGTTACGGAATTAATCGTTGGGGCCTGTGAGAGTGGTGAGGAGGTTGGAAATGAAAGGACAAGTGTTACAACGGGGACGAGAACTAAGATGGAGTGTAGGAGAGGACGAGATTATACTGCGTACCAGCAGGTCGCAGAGATTGCAGGCGCGCTTAAATGCGGTAATAGTTGGGTTAGGAAAAAAGAGAGAAGTGAGGGGATCAGAAGAGACCGTGAGGAAGGAACGGCTAATATGTCGCCGGAGAAGTAGGGTGATGGGGTGGTATGTAAGAGAGAAAGGAAGGTGGGTGTTTGGAGTGCACAGGTGGAGTGAGAGGGCTATGCTACTATCGGTTTCATGGGCGGGGATGAGAACAGCTTAGAGGTGGGGATTTTCTACGCTGGATGAAGCGGAAGGCCATGTGAAGGGGAAGGATTTCGAAATCGTGGTCCTGGCTACAGAGCCGAAGAAGACGGAGGAATTGGGAGAAGGGTATGGAAATGTTGATGTGGGTTGGATGGGAGGAGGTGAAGTCAAGGTAAGAGTGGGAGTCAGTAGGTTTGTACAAGATGGAAGTTGAGTGGGTGTGGTGAGTGTGATCGATATAGAGAGAGATAGATATCATGAAAAGGAACAGAAAATCGGAGATGGTGAAGGTGAGAGTGGGATAGGAGTCGAGGGTGCTGAACTAGCTAGTGCTCGGCCTTCAGTCTGATTGCAGGTGCCTGAGACGAGTGAAGTAATCTGTCTGTGTCGATGATGGCGTGTCGTGGAAAATAAGCTGTAAGCTTTAACCGACGGAAGAACCCATCAATCTTGGAACGTGTACCAGAACTCGTCGCAAGTTGATGTGGTTGGCATATAACGCAAATTCCGGGCGCAGCAATCACAGTTGATGCCGAGCTCTGGTCAGTTCAGCACCCTCGTCAACTTTGTAGATACTTGGCGACGTACTGTGAACCGGTTCCGTTTCCACCAGCGTTCTCGTCGTTCTAACCTTATTCGGGCCGAGCTCCCTGCTCTTCACAACCTACAGCGTCGCGATGACATTGTGGAAGGTAGTTGCCCAGCAGATGCCAATATAATATTGAAGATTAGCGAAAAGGAGAATGTCTATGCAGAACTAATGAGAACTCTGCAGATACTCCATTTATACCTGTGATTACTGGGGCACTGCCTCATTACAAATCTTGAGAAGCTGGGCCTCACAGAAGCAGAAAGAACAGGATTAGTTAGGAAATTACAAGTACGATCCATTAATGGAAAACATGTAAAACATTCCAAAATTTCTGCATCTAATAACTGCATATACACATGTACAGATACAAAGCGTATGCACATGCACGCATATAACTCAAAACATGCACATCCACACAATCATGCATGCAGACATACATACATATCTACCTAGTTGATGTCAGAATTCCAATGAGAAAGTCTTGTAACTATGTTAGAAACCGACTCTCTCTCTCTCTTTTTCTCCCTATTGGTAAAAATTTATAAAATTATAAAAGCAGAACATACGTACAAACATATATACATACACAAATAAACATGTAGGTATATTACGTATTCAGTGATACATTTTAAGTATGTTTATATTATTGGAGTTATCTCTCTTGCTCATATTTTCATTTTATACAAATATGCAGGAACATTTACATTTTTTATTATACATCGGTTAATCGATATATATATATATATATATATTTTTTTTTTCCATTCACAATATTACATATGTTACATTTGAAAATTAGTACAATAAGTTTGCAGAACAGGATTTGAGATAATGTTCGTTCAAGGGATAATTCGTTATACTTATATTCAGCATCACTATATTCTCTCTGTTTCTACATACAATCATCATCATCACGATTCGTCAACCAAGTTGAATTTACTTCACTCAGAATATTGAGGAAGATTGAAACATTTCCCTGCTTTCACCATTTGGCATTGAAGTCAAGATCAATTTCAAACTATAAGGTATTCTTAAAAAAAAAACAATCCTTATTAGTGGCTACTAGATGTGTCCATTTTCTTTATATTAAGCAACTTTCTTTTCTGTCAGTTCTACTTTCCATCTCTTCCCCGTCTTTCTCTGATTACATAACGACACACATGTTGTCCGCCATTTTAATTGTTTTTGTTTTTCGTTTGCTTTTCGTACATTCGGCTATATTTCTTCTCTCTGCCAAATATCATCGCTTGTCTCCCTCATCCACTTTCCGATGAATGACAGAGGTCCGAAACGTTAACAATATTTTCATACCATATGAAGCGTTAAAGTAATGTATATTATTATTCTATTGTCTTGTTCTATAGTGGTGTTTCCTTGGGCACGTTTTTTTGTAGAATCTCACAGACCATGCTCTCCAATTTGTTCGATGTCGAAAAGACTTTACGCTCTACTTGCTCGATTATTATACATACTAAAATAAAAATTGGCGTTGAAACAGTTATCTTTAACCTAAAAAATATATATGTGAGTGTATATATATATATATATATATATATATATATATATATATATATATATATAAATTAATAAAATAATGAATAAACAAAGAAACAGTTCCTTATATTAAAAAATTCATCATTTTACGATCGTTTCTAGGATATATATGTTAGTGTTGGTATGCATATCCTATAGATCTATGTAACATTTTTACAAACTATCAGAGGGAATATACATACCTACACATATATATGCTGTCTTCAGAAATAATATTTGTTTATTGAAAAAACCAACAAAGATTTAATACAATAGGTCTGTTTGGGAACAGGTTTTGAATTGACCAATAGAAAGATAGTGAAGGTCAAGATAGTAATATAGTAGTAAAAGAACCTTAATTTATGGGTAGAGGAAGGTAGATTTCAGTTTTGGATGGAAAGAATATTATGAATGAAAGATTATTTTAGGGATGAGAATAGGTCATATGCTGACCTCAGAAATAATTATATTTGTTCATTGAATAAAACCAACAAAGATTTAATATAGTAGGTTTGTTTGGGAACAGGTTTTGAATTAACCAATAGAAAGGTAATAATTGGCCAAATGGTAAAATAGTAGTAATTGAAATTTATTTTGTGTTAGAAGAAGGCAGATTTCAGTTTTGAATGGAAGGAGTATGAATAATGAAAAGTTTATTTTAGGGGTGAAAATAGGTCAGGTCAGTAAAAGGTAACACGAAAAGTTGTTGTTATAAAAGAATAATGCCAATGTAAATATCTAAGGAGACTAAAATTTTACGATAAAAGTGTTAGTGAAAAAAATATATATGGAATTTACATCTATGAAAAGAATATAAATTAATTTAATTGATGGGTATATTTATATTGATAAAATTATATTAATGCATATAGATATGATAAATAAGAGTTAGATGTAATTGAAGAGTGCTGTTAAAGACGAGGGAAAATTAAATAAATATAAAAATATATATATATATATATATATATATATATATATATATATATATATATATATATATATATATATATATATATATATATATATATACATATATATATATACATATATATATATATAATTATTGGGGGGGGGGGAGTTAAATTTATTAGTGAGAAATAATAAATATATAGAGATTTCAAGGAACATAGAATCATAACCTGAAATTAAAACATTATATATGTTTACTTAATGGTATCAATTTTAGGAAAAGATAGTTGTAAGAAGGAAAGTAAAATTATGTAGTTCATCAGTAGTAGAATATTAATTATAAGTTAACTAAATTAATAATAGTTTTTATATTAATTTCTAAAATGTATATTAATTAGGTTTATAATATTTAAAGCTTTTTCTCAGTTTATGATTACACGATATTATTAATTCCTGTCGCTTATTTAATAGGATATCCTTAGATTTCATTATTTCAAAAAGTTCTTGGGAACATAATCTACATTCATATCTGTTATTTTGATAAGGGGTGGCCCTTTTGAGCACACTCCAGGTCAGGTCATAATCTATATTCCTCTTTCTATAATTATTAATTATTTCAGCTAGAGATGTTGTATTAGCTAATGCGGCATTTTTAAAACTATGTTTGTGGGTATTAAATCTTACCTTAAATTGGTTAGAGGTAGCTCCTATATATGAATAAATTGAGTCTTTAGTGTTAACTTTACATTTATATACTATGTTATTAACAAGGCAATTTCCTTTTAATGGGCAGTTTGCCTTGTTTCTACAGTTACAACCTTTCGTGAATCCTGTATCCGAGGAGATATTATGGTTAGTTTGATGTACTGGTGGTATACTCATGGTTTTTTTACATTTATATGCATTGTAGGCACTTATATTTTGTTTTATGTTTTTGGTTGTTGAGTAGGAGAATTTAACCGTTGATCTATTTAAAATGTGATGGTATTTGTGGTTTGGCGGGAAGTTCTTCTCTAGTATATTAAACATTTTTTTTAGGTATATTATCCTTAATTTGTAAATTAAATGGAGCATTATACCAAGTAACTCGTCTATTACGGTTTCGATGGTGTTTATTGTTTTTATAGGATGTATCCTGATGTTTATTAAGAGGATTATTGTTAATGACTTCACCACACACATTTTTAGTTAGATTTATTGATTTAGGTGTTTTAGCTTGTTTATTAGGAGTTTTATTATTAACATTTATTAGAGTAGTAGGATGAGTAGTTTTTTGAGAGTTACTATATTTTATATTAGAACAGTTAGAGAAATTTGGTTTTATGTTGGTATTTTGGGGTATAGTGTGAGTGGCATTTAGGTGTGTATGTTTCATTTGGTGTTTGTTGGTAATATTAGGTTGTATGTTTGTAGTGTTATTGGTTCAAGGTATATATACTAATTTATTTTTGTGGCCACTTCTAGCTAAAGCTTCGTTATAGAAGGTCGCATTGTTATCAAATACATCCTGGTTAGACGAAAGGTTAGAAATTCTAAGTGAGATATTATATGCAAGGTTTTTAAGGATAGATTTAGGGTGATTAGATTGTGAGTGTATGTAATGTAGATTTTGGTTAGGTTTATGGTAAGGTTCGTAGATACCCGTAGATAAGTCTAATGTTATATCAAGGAAATTAATTACTTTACTTGTGTTTTCAAATGTAATATCTAGACTATAATAGTTTTTGAGGAAAGTTCTAATAAGCTTTTTATTTGTTTCTATCTGTGAAAGGCTAAGGTTATTGGAAAGAAGAAGACAGTCGTCACGATATAAACCACCTTTAAGGTGGGGAAAGGAAGCATTTATGTTAAAAAGAAGAAAGAGGCCCACAGGATCAATAATTTGGGCAGAATCGCTTGAGCCCATAGTAATATCGAATAGATTACTATATGTGTTTCTGGTCCAGTATTCATTTTGAAATTCCAATAGCGTTTGTCTAGCATGTGTAATAATACTAATGTCATCCAAAGTTAAGTTTTTTAGCAAATATCAAGGCTTTGTTCAGGAGTATAGGTGATATAGAGGAATAATAATAATTATCTATATCAAATTGTAGAAATATTTATCTACATATATATATATATATATATATATATATATATATATATATATATATATATATAGTTATACTTTGGCAATAAAAAACACACGCACCAGTTGTTTTCACTCCAATTTATAAAATAAAAAATTTAAAACAAAGTTGTTTTTCTTTAATTTATAAATTTCCGGTTGGTTGGTTCCACAACCAGACGGTTGTTCATATATTGTCAAAGTTCTTTCGTCACACATTCTGTGACCTCTTCAGTGACTGAGGATTCTTTTCTTTTTTTGTGCCTCTCCTATGTTCTGTCCTACGCCATCTTGTTTTTGTGTGTGTTGTGTGCTTAGTTTGCGCATGTGTTACATCCGGGTATCTGTGTGTGTTTTTATTTGTTTATTTATTTGTTTGCTGGTTGGTTGTTAGTTGTGTGTGTGTGTGTGTGTGTTTTCATTTTGTCCTTCATTGTAAGTTGTGATGTTGCTATTCCATTCATGTTTTCTATTTAATTTTGGTTGGAATTCATTTATGTTTATTGCCTCTGTGATTTGTCTAAACATTGCGTCTTTTCTGTGTGTAGATTATATTTTTATTTCTATGTTCTCTAATTTGCCCTTATGTTCTATTTTAGCATATTGGTGGAGTATTGATGATTCTTTTCTATCTTGAAGCTCTCGCCAGTGTTCATTTAACTGTTCTCCTATACTACGAGCTGTCTCACCTATGTACACTATATTCTTATCTCTACATTGTCCTTCAGTACATCTTATGCTATATACTATGTTTCTAGTTTTACAGTTAATATGGGGGCTTAGTTTACAAATGATGCATTTCTTATCTATTCAGGGAGGTCTTTTAAAAGGGTATGTATTACTAATAAGTGTTTATGTAATACGTAACCTATGTGAAACGGTCAAAATATATTTTACGAATAACACAAACCTAAGACAAACAAACGAGCAACCATGTGGCACTAATACACTAACAGCATACAAAATAAAAAAACAAATAATGCAACATTGGAACACATCACTCAGAGACAGAACATTCTCCTTTTGGAAGATGATCCAAAACAACAAAGCGGAGATTAATGAAAAATGGCTCAATTCTTCCCCATTAATTCTTCCCCGCAAACTACAGATTCATCCCATCCAAGATGAACCCGAGACACAATGACGACATAGGGAAAGAATGGCACCGGAACAAATGAAGAGAGAAATTGAACTTCTAACATTGAGAGCTCAGACAAATGGGGATAACATAAAATCCATCGATGAAGAGATCAACCAAGAAATTAACAAAAGGACTCCAGGCTCCAACCTAGAAAAGATCTCTAAACTATGGACAGAGGATTGCTACAAGGAGGAACTGACATCCCTTCAACGCTGGGAAAAAAGTGCAACTTGGTTCTTAAACTATGGAACAATCTGTAGTGACCTACATTCCGCGGGCTCACATACATTCTCTGTGCGTGATTTGGCTCAGCTCAGCCAATCAGCGCCAGTAGAAGAGCATGTATCCCTACGCGTTCTGAGGGAGAAATAGCCCGCAAAGATTTGAGGACGCTATGACTCGCAGCTTCGACCGTGCTAAGGTAAACAACCATTTTTCTTGCGCCGTGAAATCACTAGCCAATATGTAACACAACAATTTAACCACAGCCTGGCAACGCTTCTCTCAGCCTGTAGCCCGTGTCTTTCTGGAATGTTAATTGGTTTGTTTAATTTCTCTTGGCATGCCAACTCAACCTCTGTTAATAAATAATGTAAAACCAAGCTAAAAGTCGTTGTCGATATTCCTATTATATCTTTCTACCAAACCTGGTTCCTCGTGGCAACATTACAACTTCTGAAATATACTTCTCCGCTGAATCTGGTGACAACACATCTTTCACCAAATTGGTGACAATATACCTCAACCAAATTGGTGACTTATATTCAACAAAGAGAAACATTACTTTCCTTTATTGGTGACCCTTCGACGATAAAGTATGAAAACGCAGCCTATTTGAATTCGCCATTCGTTTTAACAGCATTATGGAGTGGCTTAGCAAATGGAATATTCGAATCGGGTTGCTAGACTCGCTTAGCGTAAGTCCAAATAATTCATAATATTCCATTTGTTGAAGCACACAACCTGCACAATATTTCTGTCATAACTTTCTGCTGACTCACGCATACAGATGAACAAAAAAATACAACACAAAAGAAAGCGTTTTTTTTCGACGTCTAACAAAATATTTCTCTTTTGGATTGAAAATTATTATTGCGAGCATAGTTTGATAAAGACAGAAAAAAAAAAAAAAAAAGAATTTCTCTGGATATAGAATTTTGCTTTCAACGTTCTGTTGAAGTTGCAAATGGAGACTCAAAAATGTTGTTTTCCCGCGTTCAGGTTGTCTTCTTCGATCCCAGCCATCTGATTGGCTGCATCGTGCCACATGACGGCTTCTTCATCACGGACACATTTTTCGATCGGCCATCATGGAAAATCATTTTTTTTCTTTAGAATATTTTCAAATTTTCTTTAGAATTTTTTTAAAGAAAAAAATTAGCAGAATTTCCAAAACTTTACGCCACGAGGAGATTTCCAAACGGCTATCACCAAGTAACAGCCATCAGCGGCAACACATGGCTATATTAACCAACACCAGGAAACGGCTTGTAACTTTACCGATGCAACCACCATACCTTCTGTCTCGTTACCACAAGGACTCGAGAAATTAAGACATTAGTTTTCTCACCATTATGGCGTCAGACGTGGCTGCCATATCGGTGACGCTAGGTTCTTCAACGCTCGAATTCGACTCTACAGAAAATACATTGACTTTGCTTTAACAACAATTCTACTAGCTCCCTAGTAGGAGCGTTCACAAAGAAAAAAGAAGCGAACTTTTTGTTAAAAGAAAAGAAACAATTCTTTCTATTTTACTTTTTTTTTCAGGCATTTATTTTGGACATTTGTTTTTTTAAAAACTGTATTATATGAAAATTCATTTCTCTCTATCATTATATATTGACCGCACGCACACATTTTCTTTGCTGTATTACATGTAACTGCAACTCACCTACAGATTCGACTTGCTTTTTTTTTCCTTATCAAAGCAACAAGCCATTTTTTTCCTGGATCCATAGCACATTCGGCAATACATCTGGGAGGCCATCATTTTCTCGCCAGCACTGGTAAACTACCATAATAGCTTCGTTCACAGCTACTGGTACAACGCTTACCATTAACATTTAATGCAAGAACAGCAACTTCGCCCATGTCAGACTTTATCTGTTTTCTGGTAGACCTTTGTCGTCACGTATAAACTACAAAACAGCTAGTCATTTGACAGCGGCTCAACACGGCCCGTCGCGCCTAATTTTTTTGGTTCTTGCATGCATCTTTCTGCTCAATTATTTTTTCATTGATGTGCTCTTTCAGCATTTGTTCTTGCTGATTGAATAATCTGTGGGTCCTCGGCTTCATCGTTAACGATTTTCGGCTAAAAATCTGCTCGGAGGTGATGTAGTGACCTACATTCCGCGGGCTCACATACATTCTCTGTGCGTGATTTGGCTCAGCTCAGCCAATCAGCGCCAGTAGAAGAGCATGTATCCCTACGCGTTCTGAGGGAGAAATAGCCCGCAAAGATTTGAGGACGCTATGACTCGCAGCTTCGACCGTGCTAAGGTAAACAACTAATTTTCTTGCGCCGTGAAATCACTAACCAATATGTAACACAACAATTTAACCACGGCCTGGCAACGCTTCTCTCAGCCTGTAGCCCGTGTCTTTCTGGAATGTTAATTGGTTTGTTTAATTTCTCTTGGCATGCCAGCTCAACCTCTGTTAATAAATAATGTAAAACCAAGCTAAAAGTCGTTTTCGATATTCCGATTATATCTTTCTACCAAACCTGGTTCCTCGTGGCAACATTACAACTTCTGAAATATACTTCTCCGCTGAATCTGGTGACAACACATCTTTCACCAAATTGGTGACAATATACCTCAACCAAATTGGTGACTTATATTCAACAAAGAGAAACATTACTTTCCTTTAAATCTTTCAAACAACCAACAAAAAAAACACAACCTTCTCCCCTACTAAAAAGAGAAGGCAACACCTAACCCTTACCTCTTAACCCAACCGCGCTGCAACTACGTGGACACCCTTGCAACTTACAAAGAAATAAGAAAACATCACCTCCAGGATGGACATTACATCCTACCTCCCACTAAGAGATACTAAGGAAACCTCCATTCTTACAACCCCCACAACGACCACACACATCAAACTCAAACCACTCGATATATTCAGCAACGAAGGGCCCCTAAAGTAGAACTACCACATATGATAAATAGGGACACACAACCACACACTAAATATAGGGACGCTCTAATCAACCCACATCCACGAACCCGAACCTTCAATAACTACAGCAGGGAACAATACAACCACAGGAGACAACTCAACATCAACAACCATCACAACTACTTTAATCATTTTTTAGACCCAGTACACAGACACAGGGAAACGAGATGACACAAGACATACAGGAGAGACCAAAAGTAATAAAACAATTTAACCACTAAAGAATTAGCAACAGACCAAATCAACATACTCTCTAAAGGGCTGAAATTTACACCGGACCCCAACGTCCAAACTACTCCGAAATGAAGGACGACATATCAGTAGTTAGTAGAAAACTAAGACTTAGAGAGGTATTACACGACAAGTACAATGAGGACGACTCACTAGCTAGAAATAGAAGCAACTACACCCCCATCAAATGGTAAGGCCAAATTCTTTGACTAATTCTGCGAACACATTACAAATTACCCATATCAACACCTACACTGACAAAAACACAAGCCAAACTACAGCAAGAAAGAATGGGATGAACAGATTAAAGAATGAACAATCTTT
This sequence comes from Eledone cirrhosa, assembly GCA_964016885.1. Classification (NCBI taxonomy): domain Eukaryota; kingdom Metazoa; phylum Mollusca; class Cephalopoda; order Octopoda; family Eledonidae; genus Eledone; species Eledone cirrhosa. The sequence goes on along the minus strand of OZ024744.1, from coordinate 74,648,828 downwards.
AACAATCAAAGAGGCGGATAAAGGGAGTGCGGTAGTTCTTATGGAGACAGAATATTATACAACCCTAGTACTCTCATCTTTAGACGAAACATACTACGAAAAGGCTCCACAATGCAGCCAACAGAAAATAATGGGAAACCTAAATAATCTGACAACCCTTACCGACAAGGAATACAACTATATCACTGACTTCAAAAGCATACCCAGCCTTTTCTACGGTATGCCTACGATACACAAATGCGAAAAAGTAAGTAAGGCATGCAAGGAAGCCACAGACATATTCATCAATGTCCCCTCACCCAACGACCTCAAATTAAGACCTATAATAGCAGGTCCCGCTTGTGAAACCCACCGCCTCAGCAACTTCCTAGATATCCTGTTAAAATCAATCCTGAAACATATTAAAAGCTTCATAAGGGACGACCTCGATATGCTCAACCACGTCCCCAAAACACTTAATAATGAACATACCCTACTAGTGTCTTCTGATGTAGTCAACCTTTATTCCAATATCCCACACAACCTAGGAATAGTGGCAATCCAATTCTGCTTAGAAAATTACCCCCAATGAACTACCGCACCGCATCATAAAAGAATTCGTAATAGAAGGGCTCAAATTTATCTTGGAGAATAACTCATTCGATGCCAAATTCTACAGACAGAAATCAGGGACTGTCGTGGGCACGAAAACGGCCCCCTCTTACGCCACCCTCGTTATGGGATACTTGGAAATTACCTTCTACCGAAAAGTACTAGAGAAATACGGAAACTCCTTCTACCTCCATATAGGAAAACACTGGAAGAGATATCTGGATAATTGTTTCATCCTCTGGCATGAAAGTATAGAAAGACTTATTGAATTTAAAACCCTTCTAAATGGACTCAACAGAAATATTTAATTTACAATGGAATACAGCCATGAACAACTTCCTTTCCTCGACACCCTTATCAAGAAACCCACCAACAAAATAGAAACAGACATATACTATAAACCCACAGACTCCAAACAGTAGTTTCGATTCAACTCATGCCACCATAGACACACCAAAATGAGCATTCCTTACAACCTAACCAAAAGGATCTACACAATAGTATCTGATAAATACACAGGCTACATACGACTACAAGAATTAAAGAACACACTTATTAGCAGGAATTACCCATCATCCCTAATCAACAATGAATTCCATCGTGCCCTAAAACTCAACATCCAGGAACTTGGACACCAAACCAAGGAATGATTCGAAACTGAAAAGTCTACCATACATCTCCACACACAACCCCCTTAGCAATGACGCATACGACACCATCCTCCAGAACATTCCTTTACTAAAAAGACCTAAGAATGAATCAAATCCTTCAAAAGAGAAAAAGAGAACCCAAATAAAAGAAAACATCCTTACAGAGGCCAAAGACCAGCCGACACTTACAATTAACCCTACAGTAAAAAGAAATGCGGAAGACCCAACTATGGTATATGTATCAATCTAATTGAGCAATCGGTGTTCCACTTCAAACAAGGACCACATTTTACAGTTAAATACAATTTCACATGTGCATCAGAAAACCTTATCTATGTGTTGACCTGCTCAGGTTGTCGAGAGCACTACATAGAACAGACTAAAAATAACCTCCGCCAACGTATGACCGTAAATAGATCCCAAATTAAAATACGGGAATACTGAAGGATAGCACTGAGTGGACACATTGCGACCTGCGCATCTAATGAACAACCCAATTTCAGAATTTTTCCCCTCTAGAAATGTAAAGACAGCGCATTAGCAAGGAATCATATTTTATCGCCAAATACGAACCCCTTCTAAATTCATCCACTTCGGACTAAACTAAAGCTGGCACACTTTAAAATTAACACCCTAGACAAATTAGCCTTTTGGCAATGTATCCTTCTCCAAGATTCCAGCAACTTCTGACAACTATATAATGCAGACCAAGAAATCACGTAGAAACACCCAAATCAGCTAGTCCTTGAGGACTTTCACGAAAATAATCGGATAAATAGGAGCATTAAGTTGTAAAACTTAATGCTTTAAAATATGTACGGCCCGGTACGTTTTAGCTTTGAATCCCACCAATGTCATCCTTCTTTTTCATCCTTCATGAGCCTACAATATATATGGTTGGTTGCTTCCCGTAATAGAATCGATGAAATCCCTTTGCTCCATTCCCCTGAATCTGGAAGTTCCTGCTGAAAATAGAATTGGTATTTCAGTAACTCTGAATCCTTTTTGTGGCAAAGTTTTCTCCATTCCCCTGAATCTGGAAGTTTCTGCTAAAGATGGAATTAATATTTCAGTAACTCTGAATCATTTTGCAGCAATATCACAAAGTCAATGTTGATGATTTCTTTTAAGATAATACCAAGATATTCTTTAGAAACAATCATGCCTTCCACCCCCACCCGGTCAACTATAAGGTCATTCAACCCTTTCAAACCAATCCCGGCTTACCTTTGTTGCCATTTTTGAAAGTGGCTTTCACCACGACAGACTGCCACCACACATATCCCCTGTCTCCTCCCCTCTCTTTCTTCTTCTTCTTCCCTCTCCTCCTCCTTCACCATCTCCCCCACCTCTCCCCCTACTACTACCAGTCAAAACGAAACATTTAAAACTACCACTTCTGTTAACTAACTAACAGAGAAAGAAGGACAAACACAGACAGAAATATGAACTCTCCTCTCAAAATGTGTATGTAAAAATTAATAATTTTTCGTCCCCTTTTTATTATTTGTTCAAATCCGGCCGAGGTTAACTTTGCCTTTCATCCTTACGGGGTCCATAAAATAAAGTACAAGTTATGCAACTGGGATAATTGCTGGCCTTGTGCCAAAAGTAGAAACAATTATTTGTATAAATATGGAACTTAACCATATTATGCATATCTGCAGTTGACAATGCATATAATGGTGAAACTGGTACCATTATTAAATGAGTATTAAATGAGTATTAAATTTAAGGGCGGTGAATTGGCAGTATCGGTAGAGGGTTGGACGCCATGCTTTCTAGCATAGTTACGTCCCTTAACAGTCTGGGGTTCAAATCCCGCCGAGGTTAATTTTGCCTTTCATCCTAACAGAGGTCGATAAAATAAAGTACCAGTAATACACTGGGATAATTGCTGGCCTTGTGCCTATTGTAGAAACAATTATTAAATGCAGAAATATGCACTTTATAAATAAATAACTGTGCTGATATTACACTGAAAGAATCTCATCAGCATTTTCTATTGAAAAAATATTTTTCCTTTCTACTATTTATTTATATATATATCAACTCGTGTGTTACTTTTCTACATTCGAAATATATATATGTGTACACACACACATGTGTAATATTGCCAGAAATAATAACAGAACACACTCACTGTTTGGTTGGTTTTCGCTTCTGTATCTTTTATATCTCCATAGTTAATTTATTTGGCAATCAACGTTTAGAATTAAAAAACCAAAACACAAACTCAAACGCGAACACACACACCAAACATTATACACACACGCAAACGCATGCGCAGCGACGGAGACGATATGAAATAAATAAATAAATAAAAGAATGGCGTAGACATTACAATACACTACAATAGGAGGGAACATAATAATAGTACCACTGATGATGTTGCAGATGTGCAATGAAAGAACTTTGATAGACTATATATATATATTTATATCTGTATTTTTAACCGTTGGTCAATCAATGATAAACGTTGATTGCCAAATAAATTAATTATGGAGATATCATTCGATTTGTCCAGGTATGTTGTCTAGCCTGGTTAGTTTATTCGTTGTTTTGATATTGTATGGCCGCAATTTTCAATTTGTCAAGCTGTCTAAACGTATGTTATTACTCTAAGGCCTGACCTTATTGAGTGCTTTGTTGCTCAATGCTAATTGTAGGTCGTTTTGCTTAGTCACAGCCAAAGCTTCGATTTTACTAAGCTTCCACCTCTCTCTCTCTCTCTCTCTCTCTCTCTCTATATATATATATATATATATATATATATATATATATATATATATATAAACCAAAAAAGAGAAATAGGACGAAGGTAAACAGTTACAAAAGGATTTAATCCACGTATTAACAATTGTTTCATCAGAATTTCAGTCCATTTCAGTTCATTTCAGGTCATTCCAACTTTGTATTTTGAAAATTCGGATGCTACAGTATCTTTCTTGATTGCCTATTATCACATAGTGTAGCAATAATGGACTGAAATTCTGATGAAACAATTGTTAATACGTGGATTAAATCCTTTTGTAACTGTTTACCTTCGTCCTATTACTCTTTTTTGATTACACTCCCCGTTTGTTCGTGTTTCCACTACAGAATCCCTACCAACCCGTTGAGTCACCTTAACGTATGTTGAGAACTTTCCTCACAACTTGTTCTACCAAGCTTTGGAATACTCCTAATTACTGAATATATATATATATATATATACATTATGAAGAGAGAAGAAACATTTAGATATAATTAGTAATAAAATGTATCATACCTAAACTGCTCCTAAATTCCTCGACTACGTAGTTTCGTGGCATAAACAAAAACAATATATCAAAGATATAGAGTCCCTGCGAGGTCTGCCGACTTATCAAGAGGATACCTCATTTTACTAGTCTCAAGAACGCGTCTACACGACGTGAGAAAGAATCTCAAAAGGCGGAGGGGGAGATAGTCACGCGATATAACGGTCGAGAAACAGAGCTAAGCCTCTTATAACCACGAAGAAAATACCACGGAGGTGGAGGGGGTATTCATATCGAGGCCGCAGAAGAGGTGGTGAAGAAGGCGAGAAGTATGAGTAATGGAAGCTTTCCAGTTGTCCCCACACTTCAAAGATTGCTCGACCAGAGGGAGTTATTAACAATATATTTAGAAACACACAGATACATGCGGACACACACATATATACATGAATGTATCCGCACCCAACTGTGAGTTAAGGGTGCCAACTTCACCGATGTTGCTCAATGAATGACTGGGACAGACCAATTCAGTTGAACTAGACTGAACCAGTATCAGAGTTAAAAATACATTATGAAGAGAGAAGAAACATTTAGATATAATTAGTAATAAAATGTATCATACCTAAACTGCTCCTAAATTCCTCGACTACGTAGTTTCGTGGCATAAACAAAAACAATATATCAAAGATATAGAGTCCCTGCGAGGTCTGCCGACTTATCAAGAGGATACCTCATTTTACTAGTCTCAAGAACGCGTCTACACGACGTGAGAAAGAATCCCAAAAGGCGGAGGGGGAGATAGTCACGCGATATAACGGTCGAGAAACAGAGCTAAGCCTCTTATAACCACGAAGAAAATACCACGGAGGCGGAGGGGGTATTCATATCGAGGCCGCAGAAGAGGTGGTGAAGAAGGCGAGAAGTATGAGTAATGGAAGCTTTCCAGTTGTCCCCACACTTCAAAGATTGCTCGACCAGAGGGAGTTATTAACAATATATTTAGAAACACACAGATACATGCGGACACACACATATATACATGAATGCATCCGCACCCAACTGTGAGTTAAGGGTGCCAACTTCACCGATGTTGCTCAATGAATGACTGGGACAGACCAATTCAGTTGAACTAGACTGAACCAGTATCAGAGTTAAAAATACATTATGAAGAGAGAAGAAACATTTAGATATAATTAGTAATAAAATGTATCATACCTAAACTGCTCCTAAATTCCTCGACTACGTAGTTTCGTGGCATAAACAAAAACAATATATCAAAGATATAGAGTCCCTGCGAGGTCTGCCGACTTATCAAGAGGATACCTCATTTTACTAGTCTCAAGAACGCGTCTACACGACGTGAGAAAGAATCCCAAAAGGCGGAGGGGGAGATAGTCACGCGATATAACGGTCGAGAAACAGAGCTAAGCCTCTTCGCCTTTTGGGATTCTTTCTCACGTCGTGTAGACGCGTTCTTGAGACTAGTAAAATGAGGTATCCTCTTGATAAGTCGGCAGACCTCGCAGGGACTCTATATCTTTGATATATTGTTTTTGTTTATGCCACGAAACTACGTAGTCGAGGAATTTAGGAGCAGTTTAGGTATGATACATTTTATTACTAATTATATCTAAATGTTTCTTCTCTCTTCATAATGTATTTTTAACTCTGATACTGGTTCAGTCTAGTTCAACTGAATTGGTCTGTCCCAGTCATTCATTGAGCAACATCGGTGAAGTTGGCACCCTTAACTCACAGTTGGGTGCGGATGCATTCATGTATATATGTGTGTGTCCGCATGTATCTGTGTGTTTCTAAATATATTGTATATATATATATATATATATATATATATATATATATATATATATATATATATATATATATATATATATATATATATAGAGAGAGAGAGAGAGAGAGAGAGAGAGAGAGAGAGAGGGAGAGAAAGAAAGATATATAGATATCTTTCTTTATTTGCCACAGGGGTGTACAAAAATGGGACATTACAAGACGTGACGGCGAGGGTTTTACATAAAATATTTAACAATGATAAATAATAAAAAACTATATAAAAATAAAACAATTGAAATCGCCATGGGGGGGGGGGGTTAACGCTACTGCAGTGTTGTTTTACACCTCGTGGATAGCACAACCCTCAACACCAGAAACACGTTTTGTAGGTGTTCCCGTCTTCCCTCTGTTTATCTTCCTCAACTTACAGGTTTATATACAGAGAAGGCCCATTCACTCGGGCCATTTTCGCCACATTCACCCACCTTTCAGCGAATTTACTGGGGTGTAGCACTACTCTCTCAAACTCTCACCTTCCTTCTGAAGTGGTACTTAAATAAGGGAATGAGTTGTTGTCCGGAGAGAAAGGTGCTTGCTCTCAGTCCTTTTAACCTGGTCCACCATATTACCCCTTTCGCCATAGCCACCAGACAAAGGAAGACCGCCTCTCCTTCATTCTTAAATGATCCTCACGATGGAGTCGGCTGACAACTGGATGCGTCCTACACGTGACAGTAGCTGTTCGACATAATTCCACAGGTCGGTCACCCTGGGCACTGAAAAATTGCGTGCAGAACGGTTTCGATGTCCTGCTCGCATCTTGGACAGGTCCTTTTGGCAGATCTCTGCTAGGGCGACCGTGCCTGTAGATTTTGTCTCGAACTGGTAGAGCTCCTCGGTAGCACTGCCAGGCCAGAGACATCTGAGACCTGCTGGACCCTTTTGAGAAAGATCTATTCAACTTCGCCAGGCGCATTAAATTCAAAAAGCATTATAGACACAAGAATAATTTCCTCACTAAATTAGCAACAACTATAAAAAATGTAAATATAGCCACCTCTTACATGTTATGTCTGACAAAACTAAAAATCTATACACCATGACTCCTGAAACTTACAACTCTTTCCTTCTTAAGGAACTTAATAAAAGCTATAAAAAAACTATACCGCCAGTGTAAACGTACTTAACCGAAAAGCCCAGGCTTTGGTTAAGGACTTGATCTGGATAGATTTACCCACCCTCAAGGTTCTCTCTCAAGGATCATAAGCCAAACTTTATAGAGAACCCATCTATTAGACTTATTAGCCCAACCACATCCGACCTGGGTTGTTTCAGTAAGAACATCCTTGATAGGATAATCCCTGGGCTACGGGATGATATCACTTACAAGTTGTGGTCCAACACCGGCCAAGTCATTAGATGGTTCTTCGATCTAAGGTCCAAGCAGTCTATGAGGTTCATCCAATTTGACATAGACAGCTATTACGCTTCAATAACCCCGGAACTGCTCAACAAAGCATAACCCTAACCAGTACCAACTCGGACATAACCAATAATGAGATTAACATCATACTTATGGCTAGGCAGACCATCATTGAATTCAATGGAGCACTCTGGACTAGAAAAGATAGAACAGACAACTTTGACATCACGATGGGCTCAAGTGACTGCGCAAATAACCGATTTAGTTGGAATTTACCTATTACATAACATCAGAGCCGAAATCCAACCCTTGCAAGGCGGAATATACAGGGACGACACACTATTTGCAGTCCACAATTGCACTAATCGGGGCATTGATTTGCTAAAAAAACAATTACATAGATTCTTTAAAAATAACGGTCTCTCTATCACAATCGAGCCGAACCATAAAGTAGTAAACTTCATAGACGTCACCCTGGATCTCAACAATAACCTATATTACCCTTACTATAAACCAGGTGAAATACTCACATATATTAGCCCACACTCTAACCACCCACCGGCAGTCATCAGAGCAGTAATCAAATCTATCACGTATAGGATCTCCATGCTATCAGCAAATGAGGAGATATTTATAAACCATGCACAATATTATAATAAGGCTGTTTCTGAATCTGGATATGAACAATCCATTTACTACATACCTAAATGCCATAACACAGCAATTCACCATAATAAACTTAACACTAGAACTAGAAATACCTTAGCATATAGCCAGATTCGCCGGAATTTTAGCAGTAACAGCACCTATACAGGGAAGTTTAATCGTGGCAGCGGCCTGCTCCCCACTCCAAGTAGAAAACTAAAAATCAACTCTAGAATAGGAATGAGAAATGTGATGACAAATAACAAATCCCCAGGTAATAATAACCTTAGGAAGGCCCCTACCAACTCCACTAGAAACCCTAGAAGGAATAGACCTTAAAATCTCAATCTCCACGACACCTAACCTAGCTAGCCACATTGCATTCAGTAACCATCTTAAAATAAGACAGTATAACTCCCACACCGCGGTACCACCACCCCTATCAAATACACCACGCCACTACACCAATAATTACTCTAGTAGTACACCTCCCTCATCTAATCCTTCTAGCACTGACCAACCGCTTAGGTTAAACTACTCTACTCTCACTAACCGCAGAAGCAACTGCAACTGCCGTCACCCTAATGCATGCCCATTAAATGTACACTGCCTGACACCCAACGTAGTCTATAGATGCACGGTTAAAACTGCTTCGAATACCAGCTCTTATATCGGGTCTACATCTAACCCTTTTAAGGTACGCTATAACGCGCAATCTTTTTCCTTCCGAGACCCTAGCAACAGATGTTCGACATCTCTAGCTAGGCTCATTAAAAACCTTAAATTAAGCAACATTGAACACTCACTAAAATGGGATATCGTAGCTAGGGCCCAATCGTTCAATGGACGAAGAAACTCTTGTGATCTCTGTATTACCGAAGCATATTACATAACTCTATCACGACCTCTAGCGATTAACGATAGAACGGAGGTAACTATTAGCTGTCAACATCGAAGGGTTAATTCCTTCGCCAATAGAATATTTGACCCAACACAGTCATCTAGCCCTATTTTTACTTGTAGCTAATAAGTTAAATAGTTATAACTAACTTAGATAATTATAAGTTACCTCCCCTACATTGTCTCTTAATTACAAAATTTAAAAATTAGCACTTAACTATAAACCACAATTTCTAATCTCTCGAGGAGTTACTTCCCCTGAAACCACCTTCTAATTAGTAAGGTAAATATGTCCTTTGGCGGCCATCTTGTTACCCATAGGCAGATCTCACACAATGCAGCCTCGACAGATGAATACTGCATGATTATGGCTGACAATTGTTACAACCAGGACACCATAGTGAAATACCAATATATGGAAAATTACATTATGTAACATTCTCTCCTTATTTTAATTTATATTCCTTTGAAGTTCCGATGAGCCGCTCTGTTTTTAAATATGTTAATTATTTTCAACTGAACCAGATCAATAATGATATATAATCATCTGATCAGAACTATTATATGGAGTAGCGAAACAATTGTAAACGGACATTAATTATTATTAATATTATTATTATTAAATCCCGCCGAGGTTGACTTTGCCTTTCATCCTTACGGGGTCGATAAAATAAAGTACCAGTAATGCACTGGATAATTGCTGGCCTTGTGCCAAAAGAAGAAACAATTATTATTATTATTCTCTACATTCCTTACATCAAACTAAAATATGTTGACAATCTTTTAACGTCTTCCTTGTGAAATTTGTGGTCTTGTTTCGCTTAACTAATGAATATTACCAGCTCTGCGCGCCTAACTTCTTCATGAACCCAGTCACCTATCAGCTTTCTACTGCATATTGCACATTGAGCACATGCCTTTACGCTTTGGCTTCTAACTAATTCACCAATCTCTCCTCTCCTATCTCCATATCTCTCTTTAAGATTGGTTACTCTTGAACTGTGTATGTATATATATATATATATATATATATATATATATATATATATATATATATATATATATATATATATATATATATATATATATATAAATATATATATATTTATATACATGTGTGCATGTGTGTGTGTATCTGTGTGTGTTTGTGTGTATAATAAATGTGAAAAATGTATCATTTTAAAAGTCTCTACGTCATTATAATGTTTAACTATTTCCAACATCACCATCAATTTCCTAAATTTATATTGCTAAATCACTCTAACAATATGCATGTAAGTTGGTTTGAAATCTTATTTAAACTCATGGATTATGTTTCATTCTCTTGTTTGCTTTTTTACTCCATTTGTTTGTTTTTTGAGTTTACCTTTTTATATACCTCTTCTTATATTTATTTTTCTAATTAGGAGTCATTAGTTTAAATAGATTTTTTTTCTCTCTCTTTCCAAGCTAGAATTATTCTGAGTATTAGATAACATAGTGATTTAGCCATGATATATCTTAATGTTTCATTCTTTTGTCGTTTTCATTTGTGTGTTGTTATTGTTTTTATTTTTATTTTTTTTCGTTTTTTTTTTGTTCGTTTTTTTTTTCTATTTTTATTTATGTTCATTTTTTTAAAAAACTTTTTATAGTGTTAGCTTATCTATTTAAACGCGTTACAGAAAATCTTGTCCAAAATAATATATATGGTCTCCAATTATGTATCTAGTCATATGTGTGATCAATTAAAGAAGAAATTTTCTTTAGAACGAAATAAAGTAGATAATGAAATAAATAATCAAAAATAAAACATAAATTATTAAAGAAAGAAGCGTGGGATCTGTACAGAAGTGCAGAAATACCTAAATACTCAAAATAGTATAAGGTATATATATATATATATATATGTAAATTCGAGAGTATTCACATACATGACGCATTCATTACACGCACCAAAACAATCTGTATATTAATCCGATTTTTTCAATATTACCCGTGATACCGAACTCTTACATAAGCACAAACCTGCTCAACTGAGCTGTAGGAGGAAAGTCTTGATTATCTTGATTATATATATTCCCAGTAATTAACGGCTTCATTATTTTATAGACATTAAAGAGGTCAAGACTGGTTGGTGCTTGTCTGCGTATTTGTGTTATTTGTTTTGGTGTTTCTACATTTTGGAGAGTTGAGAAGCACTTCTGTGAAATTTTAACTGTTGTAAGAGTATTAGTAAGGCCATTCGGTGACCAGATATGTGTACGAGCTTTTTTCTGATAGTGCTGTTCTTGCTACTATATTATTACCGTTAGAGCGTCGAATGCCATGCTTTGCAGTATAGAGTTACGGCCCTTTACAGCTTGAGTTCAAATCTCACCGAAGTTAACTTTGCCGTTCATCCTTGCGGAGCCGATAAAATAAAGTACCAGTAATGAACTGGGGTAATTGCTGGCCTTGTGCCAAAAGTAGAAACAATTATTTGTGGAATCGCCTTATTACCGCTAGTCACATTGTTTACTTCTTTACTAAAAGCTATTAAGTCAACTCTCTTGAGGAGACAATACAAAATAACTGGAATAAAATCGAATCAAAACAAATTAATGCTTTCTTTACTCTATTGATATTTCTCGGACTTTTGGCTAAGATCACAGTGTAGTCAAAACAAAATTAATGATTTCTAGTATAGGAACAAGGCCATTAATTTGGGGGCAGGGGAAAGTCGATTAAATTGACCCCAGTGCGTGACTGGTACTTTATTTTATCGGCCCCGTAAGGATGAAAGGCAAAGTTAACCTCGGCGGGATTTGAACTCAGATCATAAAGGGCCTTAACTCTATGCTGCAAAGCTTGGCGTCCGACCCTCTACCGATACTGCCAATCCACCGCCCTATGTAATAAAAACAATTACCGAAAGTTACAACAATTAAAATTCCCCAATTGGCGGGAAAACCAATCAAGGGTAACTCAGGTGCCCCACCATTAATAAAATTAATAATAATAATGATTTCTTTATTAGCCACTGAGGGCTCACATTAACGAAACATTAAAGACGGTACAGGGCGATACAGTGTGAGGTTTTCTTTGTGTAAAATAAAATTTATAGAAGAGACTAAGAAAATAATCATTTAAAAAAACAAACATAACAAATTCCGGAAAGGTGAGGATACTACTAGTGTCACTCGTGTAGAAATCCCACAAAATCCTCGGTCACCCAGTCCGATAGGGCAAAGTGCCCTCTCTCAATTGTTCTACTCCATAGGATGTGTTTAAGGAAAAATGAAGAGAATAAAACAAAACTCTTGTTAAAGATCTGAAGGTGGAAAATAGTTGGCAAGAAATTTAATATATATTTATCAGAAGTATGCAAAAGTTTATACAGTTTCTTAACTCGGACTGAATGAATCATAGATTCAGGTTTATATAGTACAGCTGGTCTTGTTTTCGTCCTTGTTGTTGTTGTTGTTGTTAGTTGTGGTGGTGGTGGTGGTGGTGGTCTTGGTTGTGGTTGTGATGGTTATTGTTGCTGTTAGTGGTGGTGGTGGTGGTTGTTGTGGTGGTTGTGGTTGTGGTAGCGGTGGTGATTGTTTTCGTCGTCGTTGTTGTTGTTGTTGTTAGTTGTGGTGGTGGTGGTGGTGTTGGTTGTGGTTGTGATGGTTATTGTGGTTGTTAGTGGTGGTGGTGGTGGTTGTTGTGGTGGTTGTGGTTGTGGTAGCGGTGGTGATTGTTTTCGTCGTCGTTGTTGTTGTTGTTGTTAGTTGTGGTGGTGGTGGTGGTGGTGTTGGTTGTGGTTGTGATGGTTATTGTGGTTGTTAGTGGTGGTGGTGGTGGTTGTTGTGGTGGTTGTGGTTGTGGTAGCGGTGGTGATTGTTTTCGTCGTCGTTGTTGTTGTTGTTGTTAGTTGTGGTGGTGGTGGTGGTGGTGTTGGTTGTGATTGTGATGGTTATTGTGGTTGTTAGTGGTGGTGGTGGTGGTTGTTGTGGTGGTTGTGGTTGTGGTTGTGATGGTTATTGTTGTTGTTAATGGTGGTAATGGTATTGGTGGTGGTTGTGGTCAGTGTAGTGTTATTGTTGTCAGGGGTGGTGGCGGTGGTGATGATGTTGGTGGTCGTGGTGGGGTTGTGGCGGTAGTAGTGGTGGTAGTGGTGGTGGTGGTGATGTTGGTGGTGGTTGTGGTTGTGGTAGCGGTGGTGATTGTTTTCGTCGTCGTTGTTGTTGTTGTTGTTAGTTGTGGTGGTGGTGGTGGTGTTGGTTGTGGTTGTGATGGTTATTGTTGTTGTTAGTGGTGGTAGTGGTGGTGGTGGTGGTGGTGGTTGTGGTTGTGATGGTTATTGTTGTTGTTAATGGTGGTAATGGTATTGGTGGTGGTTGTGGTCAGTGTAGTGTTATTGTTGTCAGGGGTGGTGGCGGTGGTGATGGTGTTGGTGGTCGTGGTGGGGTTGTGGCGGTAGTAGTGGTGGTAGTGGTGGTGGTGGTGATGTTGGTGGTTGTGGTGGTAGTGGTTGTTGTTGTGGTGGTGGCAGTGGTTGTGGTGGTGATAGTAGTGTGGGGGGGGGGATGCGATGGTTGTGGTAGTTGTGTTAGTTGTGGTGGTTGTGGTGGTGGTGA
>OZ024744.1:74562497-74624997 GCA_964016885.1 Eledone cirrhosa | reverse complement strand
AAATGCACATGTACCAGTATATATAATATAATAAATACGCCATAACATATACAAGCAAATATACGTACGAGAAAGTATACGTACTTCACACAACATACAGGTAATAAATACTCTCCTATACAAATAAGTAATGGTATAAACATAACATATACTTAGTTACCACATCGAGACGTAAAATATCCGCGTATAGTTCGTACTATACGTTAGGGTATAATGTGGGGCTGTAATACAGGAAAGTTTTGTGCAATTTATGTTTACAAGCCGAAATTGCCTCAGATTTTTTGTTTAAGATGTGGCCTTTAGCGTAGAGTATTTCCAGGGCTTCAGCGGCGTAGAGGTCACACGGTCTTTTATTTCCGTTATACTATCTATCCTTAGCTAGGATCTCCCAGTGTAACATATGTTGGGTGTGGTTGTCTTTTAGACTCCAGATATAAGCTGAAAGTGACGTCATATTCCTTCTTAAAGGGTTAAGAAAAGAATGGGTATTCATGTAAAGACGCTGCTTGAAACTATTGGCGGTTAACCCTATGTAGGCCTTACGGGACGTGGGTGTTTCAACCTTACATTTGTAGACAATGTTACTAGAGAGGCATTTCCCGGATAGGGGGCAATCAACCCGATTCCTACAATAACAGTTAGTATTAACTACAGGGTTGCACGTATTCCTACGGCTAGGTAATCTAGCTAAATTTGAAGCTGTGGTGTTATGTGCAAGATTATGAGTCGTAGAGTAAGAAATTTTAATGATATTTCTATTAAAAATGTTACTATATTTCTGTGCTGGGAGGAAATGCTTCATAATAAGGGAGAGGAAGATCTTAGCTAATGTTGTGGTCACCTCTATATTATATGGTGGGTTATACTATATAATGCGTCGGGATCTATTACTTCTAGGTCTATTCTCGTACTCGGTATATGCTACCTTATCAACAAATCCACTCCGTGCAAGAGCTTCATTGTAATATGTGGAAAGGTCGTTGAAGATATGCTCGTTTGTAGATAGACGGGAAAGCCTCAAAGAAACCTTTCTTACCAGATTTCTGGTTATGCTGGCAGGATGGTTAGAATGCTTACTTATGTAATTAAGCGTTTCATTCGGCTTTCTATACGGGTAGTGCAAGCCATTCGACAAATTAAGTGTAACGTCGAGGTAATTAACGACCGAGAGGTTGGCCACCAACTGTATGGAGAGGTTGAAGCCTTTAAAGAAGGCTGTGAGTTCTTTTCTGAACTCGCAAGCACGTTGGCCGCACATTGTCATGGTAAAAAGACCGTCATCACGGGGGGAATTCTTCAATTAGGATATATGCAAAATGTATGTAGACAATTTTATATATTAATTTGTATATGATTTTAAAGTATGCTATATTACATATTTGTCTTTCTTATACTCAGCCCTTAAATTTTCTTACACCCTAATATTAATATTAACCTCTCTCTCTTCTTCCCTTTAAAATAATTATCCTAATAATAATTATTTAAATATACCTAGCGTCTAAATATAAGGATATTTTTCAACTGTACGTTTAACCTCATTAACATATTCATCCTAATATTTGAAATGTCTTTCACTATCCAAACTGAACTTAAAACGATAAATTCTTGTTTTTTTTTTTTTTGGGGGGGGGGGGGGGGATATGTCAATATTTATAAAACAACTTTTGTATTTTATCTGATGAGGGCGTACCAAAATGTTGGTACAACTGAAATATATATAATAAAATAAATCTGGTTTTATAAAGATAGTTTCCATTTATTAATATCATTGATATAAAAGAATCCTCTAGAGCGTCGAATCTGTTATAAATAAATTTGTTGAATAACCAACAAATGAAATATATATAAATATATATATAACGAAGGAAATGTGGTAAGGAACAAGATGGACCATAACGCACCAAAGTACGCACTACTTTGGGTAGTAGTGTGGTTAATTTCGACGGCTAATTCTGGACTAAATCAGTCCAGAATTAGCCGTCGAAACGGCTTGACTCTGCCGTCGGGGTAATATTTGTTTATATATATATATATATATATATATATATATATATATATATATATATATTTATATATATATATATATATTTTTTTTTTGCATATATATATATATATATGCAAAAATATAGTTTTATAAATATAGTTCCCATTTGTTTACTATCGTATATATATATATATATATATATATATATATATATATATATATATATATATATATATATATATATATGTATATATATCTATATATATAAATCTAAGGATGTGTGTATTAAGGTTTGTAACGGCTTCACGTCCACAATCTCCAACGGATTCTATTCAAAGTCGGGACAATTATTGCTTTTGATCAGGAGAAGGTCATGAAACAAATAAATTTCAAATCCATCAACAATAACGGCCAAATTAGATCATGATCATTTCCCTTCTCTATAATTTAACTCCTTTGCTCTCTCTGTCGCTCTTCACTCCCTATATGACAACACTGCAGAGAGAGAAACAATGTGTGTGATCAAATGGAGCGTTCCGTATATTCCCCCTCTCTATAATTTAACTGCTTTACTCTCTCTGTCGCTCTTCACTTCTTATATGACAACACTGAGTGGAGCGTTCCGTAATGAGCGTTCCGTATTGAGCGTTCTGTATTGACATACGGCTTATCTGGGGCATTTTCAATCGGCTTATTGCAAATAACAACCCGCAAAATAACACTTCATATAACAGATTAATGCTATAGACATATGAATCGGAATGTAACCCGTGAACTTTTTCCTGGGCAAAATTATTCGAACAGAAATGACCTCATTGGCAGAGTGTTCAGACTGAAACTGGCTAAACTCATGGCTTTAATCAAAAAGGGTCAGGTATTTGGGACGGTAAAATGTGACATGTTCACCATCGAATGGCAAAAACGAGGGCTGCCACATGCTCACATTTTGATTTGGTTAGCTGATAAAATCAATTCAAATGCCATAGACAACTTCATTTCGACTGAAATCCCTAACCCAGCAACTGCCCAGGAATTACATGACATCGTCAAAGCTAACATGGTCCGTGTGCGTCGGGTCCTAATGAGTATCACACGTATCTGAAAGGGGGGTGGGATCGTGCAGTAAGGGTACCCAAAAGAATTTGTTGACGAGACTCAGACGGGTGGCGACGAGTATCCCCTGTATAGGCGGAGACGCCCTGACAACGGTGGCTTCACCACAACAGTAAAGGGAGGTCAAGTCGACAATAGATGGGTGTTCCCTTACTGCCCGCTTCATTTGAAGATGTTCAACGCCCACATCAACGTTGAGTTTTGCAACTCCGTCAAGTCGATAAAATACATATGCAAATATGTAAATAAGGGCTCTGATGCCGCAATATTCGCATTTCAAGCTGAAAATAGCAGGGACGAGGTCACAGAATACCTGGCGGGCGGTACATCAGTAGCAATGAAGCTTTTTGGCGCCTATTTGGTTTACCCCTACACCAACGGCACCCCGCCATCGTAAAGCTTGCGGAAAATTTGGAAAATGGGCAAATCAACTTTTTACATTCACAGGACCTCTACCGACCAATCAAAATTGTTTTGACCACAAGCATTTTTGCAACACAAAAATAACGCTGGAGCCACTTTTTTAACATAAAAACAGGTAGAATTCCCAAAACTAATCAGATCAGAGCAAACAGCACGGACACTCTATCTCAAAATTATTTTTGAAAAGCATTTAGAAATGCGCAACCGGTAAAAACTTAAAACCACAACTGAATACTAACCCATACAATCACTAATACTCTTTTATTCCTAATTAAACCATTTTTCAACTGTGAACAATTTGTCAGCATTTTCTATTCCGTTTACCAATATATATATATATATATATATAAGTATGTATACGTACATACATATATGTATACAGACGTACAGTAGTATGTATATATACATACATGCACACACATATATATATATATATATATATATGTACGTACGGATTCACCGAACATTTATTATAATGCTCGGTGTGTTTGTAAACAAACATCCCGTAATAAGCCGTAGTGTCTAGCAACCATCGTTGCTCGTTTGTTCAACACTGACAAAGGAACGTTGTACTAGTTTCAAGCTTATTAGCTATCGTCAGCAGCGTATACATTCCTGCCAGATGATTGAACGTCTGAAATATATACTTTCCTTATGCATATTAACAGCTAAGCAGCCTAATTTGCATATCGAGTGCGTTAATCGGCCGGGTGCACCGAAAACGATGAACGGAAAAAGGAAGTGGTAGATAAAGTAGAAGGGGCACTTAGGAGTGGCAATGTAGCCAGCGTGCCAGCGACTAGAACGGCCTTGGACCAGTTCTTCGACGCAAAGCATGAAGGCTGCGTTGTCAGAAGCAGAATGGGAAACGAGAGAGCCAAAGCTGTTAGCTGGGCCCTAGTGACGGAGGCGAAAAGTTGCAACAAGTCCACGATTCGGTCTTTGAAGGACCAAGACGGACGCGTGATACGAGAGCCGAAGCAGATGTGCGCGGCCTTTCAGCGGCATTTTGCTCAACTTTTAGGGCAGGGCGGCGCACCGGGAGGGGCTATGGATTTCGGTCCATACATCGACGGCCTACCGCGATTCTCGGACAGCGAGGCGAAGTTTTGCGAAAGGCCGATTTCGGCCGCTGAGATAGAGGACCCGCTGAGCCAATGCAGCAAACGCAAAACTCCAGGACTCAACGGTCTACCCTACGAAGTTTACGTAGCAATGCCGGACTTCCTCTCCGGTCTCCTGGAAGCTGTCTACTGCAACTGGCAACAGAACGGGAGAATTCCCAGTTCTGTGAGCAAGGGCGTAGTTACGTTAGGCAGGAAGGACGAGAATGAGGGGGATGACATAGGCAACTTCCGGCCCATAACTCTGCTAAACACAGAGTTACAGATTTTGGCCAAGGTGTTGACAAAGAGGCAGGCGCTTGTCGTCGAAAACCTGGTGGGAGAAGCACAAACAAGCGCAATCCCGACCAGGTCCATACACGACAACCTCCACCTCATACGATATATCATAGAGAGGGTAGGGTGTAAACCCGGCTTAGGTGGGGCCCTGATCAACTTGGATTAGTCTAAGGGTTTCGATAGGGTTGACCACCGTTACTTGGATGCAGTGCTCGAGGCGGCAGGCTTCGGACCCCTGCTCAGGGGCTGGATTGCTGCAATGCACAACAGCAACATCTGCTCAAGTGTCAAGGTGAACGGCTACCTCTCGGAGCCGTTCCATATCACGCGATCCATCCGACAGGGATGCCCTCTCTCCTCCCTTCTGTACGTACTGACTCTCGAGCCACTACTGCGGAAGTTGGAGCTATTGCAGGGCACCCCTTTGGAACCGGGACTGCGAAAAGCGGCGTCGGTTACGCAGACGATGTGACGGTAATGGTGTCGAGCACCTCGAAAATCGGGGAGGTCGGCAGCTTACTGGAGGAATACGAAAGTTTCACAGGGGCGAAGCTGAACAGGGACAAATCCGTCCGTTTGCAACTCGGAACGTGGAGAGGCAAACCGATGCCTTCCGATGGCGTCGTCGGACACTGGACGGAAGGACCGTTAAAGCTGCTCGGGGTCTGGTTTGGTCCGGACCTCCAGGTAGAGAAGAACTGGAACGAGGGGACGGCCAAGGTGTTTGCGCTCACCCAGAAGTGGTCCGAGGACAAACTATACTTGAAAGGTCGAGCGGAGGTGGCGAACACTTTTACAGCGTCCGTCATCTACTACCGCTTGACCGTCATGCCTTGTCCAGTCAAAACGCTCACCAAAATGGAGCGCGCGCTCTTCCAATTCCTTTGGAAGAAACGGGCTCCTTTGGTGAGAAGATCCATCTGCTGCTAACACCCTTCAATCGGAGTGTTGGGGATGCCGTGGCCGACGATGCGCAAACACGAGCTCAGGCTGCGGCAACGCCACGTATTCCTCACCGGACAACCGGTGTGGGCCCTGTTCGTGAGGCGAGCCTTCCCACGACTCGTCTCGCTGACCGAGCTGCAGTCCTTGGTCAAGCAAAGACCGATAAACTGGGCGACTGGCATATTAAATGTGCTCAGGCGATCAGTGGAGACTCCACTTCGACATTCTATAGAGGGTTGGTCCGCAGCAAGTCGACGACGCGCTCGGAAAAACTCTGGGCGTAGAGGAGGACGAACTGGCCAGTCTGTTCGGTAGGACCTTCCGCCCGCCGGGACCAATGGACAACTTCCAAAAGTCCCTGGCCTGGCAGCGCTACCGAGGTGCTCTACCAGTTCGAGACAAGCTCTACAGACACAGGCGCCCAGGCATGGACCCTGCGAAAAAGATCTGTCCGAAATGCGTGCGCTACGAGGAGACCGTCGCGCACGCATTTGTACACTGCCCGGGCGTTACCGACCTGTGTGGATATGTAGAACGACTATTGTGGCGGGTGGGACCAATTCAGTTGAATACCGAGTCCATTGTCATGATCAAACCGCCACCCTCCTTCAAAAACGAGGGACAGGCGGTTTTCCTATGTGTTATGGCTATGACGAAAGAGGTTATATGGTGGACGAGGTTAAAAGAGCTGAGGTCAGACACATTTCTCTCCGGCGAGCAACTGATTCTTTTTTCAAATATCATTATGGAAGAAGAATCAGGAAGGGGGGAGAGGTGCTGTACCCCAGCAAAAAAGGGGGGTGAATGTTGTAAAGATGGCTCGAGTGGCTGGGCCTTCTCTCTATATAAGCCTGTAGGTTGAGGAAAACGAGGAAAAGAGGAAGGGAGTACTCACTCTTGGTGCTCCTGGAGATGAGGGTTGTACATTTTTTCGGGGTGTGTACAACCCCTGTGACGCCTCCCTCCTATTGGGGATTTCAATTGTTATTTGTTATTTTATTAATAGTTTATTTTTATATACTTGTATGTAAACTCCCCATTTGTATTTGTCCCCTTCTTTTGTGCCCTTGTGGCTAATAAAAAACGTCTCTCTCTCTCTCTCCCTCTCTCTCTCTCTCTCTCTCTCTCTCTCTCTCTCTCTATATATATATATATATATATATATATATATATATATATATATATATATATATATATATATATAAATATATATATATATATATATATATAGGAACGAGTAGGACCCCGACGGCTGAGCTCAAGCCGTTTAGACGGCTAATTCTGGACTAAAATCATTTTAGTCCAGAATTAGCCGTCGAAACGGCTTGAGCTCAGCCGTCGGGGTCCTACTCGTTCCTATCACCCACTCTACTACCGTAAGTATTGAGTACTTTGGTGCGTTTTGGTTCACCTGGTTCCTTACCACATTCCCTCCGTTTTATATATATATATATATATATATATATATATATATATATATATATATATATATATATATATATATATATATATATATATATATATATATATTGGTAAAAGGAAAAGAAAATGTTGACAAATTGTTCCCAGTGAAAAATGATGAATAAGTAAAAATTAGTAATAAGTATTGGTTAGTATTCAGTTTTAGTTTTAAGATTTTACCGGTTGCGCATTTCTAATGCTTTTCAAAAATAATTTTGAGATAGAGCGCCCGTGATGTTTGCTCTAATCTGATTAGTTTTGGAAATTCTACCTGTTTTATGTGAAAAAAGTGGCTCCAGATGTATTAAAATAAGTTTTGCTATAGTAAAACATAATTTCACATGCGCATCAGAAAATCTAATATATGTATTAACTTGCTCAGGTTGTCGAGAACAATACACAGGCCAGACCAAAAACAGCCTCCGCCAACGCATGACTGTCCATAGATCCCAAATTAAAATACGGCAATACAGGAAAATACCACTGAGTGAACACATTGATACCTGTGCTGCCCAAAATCATCCCAACTTTAGAATCTTTCCCCTCTACAAATTTAAAGATAATGCCACCCACACCCAGCGCATCAGCAAGGAATCTCATTTTATTAACAAATACAGACACCGTCTAAACACTTCTCCCTAACGCGAACCCACAACATACACACGTCCACATTCATACCTACATCAGCATACATCCTACATACATCTCCATCCACATATAAACACAATGACATACGTAAACACACATGTTCTATGATGCAACACAAATATACACAAATTTGCATACGTTTTGATGTCTATAGATATAAACGTGCAGACACACACACATACATATACGCACACATGCATTGCACACTGATGGGCACATACATATTTGTACACAAGTATTCCCATACGGCAGGGTCTAATGGATTCCCCTTGCAGTACGTACAATCTGGAGACTCACACACACCTTGGTGTTATGACAATACTATATATCATTTCACACCTTTTATTATTAAGGTTTTTGATGTTCTCTTGAGAGAATCGTTTTTGCTGAAAATATCGAATAATGTACACCATTTTTACCAGTATCACAAAAATACTGGTCCACCCACACACACACCCACACACACACACACACATATACACACATATACACACAAACATATATATACACACACACAAACACACGCGTACACTAACATACAAAGAGACATATACACACACACCCACACACACACACATATACACACATATACACACACACATATATATATACACACACACAAACACACGCGTACACTAACATACAAAGAGACATACACACACACACACACACACTTGTCCCTATAAGACAAGAGCTGAAATATATCTTTCAACATGTTAAAATATCCCCCACAAACGTACAGACACATTCCTACTGACCGATCCCTCTACCAGGAATTACTCTGCTACACACACACACACACACACACACACACACACATAATTGTCTTAGGCACCTGAACTGTTAACCTTTCATCATGACCGCAAATCACACACACATCCCTACTGACCATTATAACAACAATGAACCTCTTTACTACACACACACACACTCACACACACACACACACACACACACACACACACACACACACACACACACACACACACACACACACACACACACACACACACACACACACATATTTGTCTTAAAAGACTTATTTTTCTGTGACTTTTCAATCAGGCGAAAAAGGACACTCTTCGACAAACCTACATTTGGCGCAAAATCAATTTTTAACATTCACGTGACATCTACCGACCAATCTAAATTGTTTTGACCACAAGAATATTTGCAACACGAATTGGCGCGAAACTTATTTTAATACCTCTGGAGCCACTTTTTTCACATAAAACAGGTAGAATTTCCAAAAATAATCAGATTAGAGCAAACATCACGGGCGCTCTATCTCAAAATTATTTTTGAAAAGCATTAGAAATGCGCAAACGGTAAAAACTTAAAACTAAAACTGAATACTAACCAATACTTATTACTAATTAAACTATTTTCCACTGGGAACAATTTGTCAGCATTTTCTTTTCCTTTTACCAATATATCACAACTCGTGTGTTACACCTCTATTCCTTTAAATGTATATATATATATATATATATATAATATATATATATACATATGGATGTGTGTGTGCGCACGCGCATGAATGTGTATGAAGCAATATAGCTAGCATGAGACTTGTCATAAGACTTCAGAATATATATATATATATATATATAAAAATAGTAACTAGAAATTGATTAACATATATATAAACATGAATAATCTTTTACAAGCGTGCAACCACACATAGCTAGGTAGCTAAATAAAGTGAACTAGAACTTCAAATATAGATACCTTATAATATGATTAATCTTCCCTGTATATATTCCATTAAAGAAATATATTTCACCAATTAATCAGATGGTAGATCACGGAAGTGTATATTTTTGGATTTTCAACAAGGAAGAACAATTTCCAGCAATCCCTGTTTACACTACGAGTTCAAACCTGCAACTGGCTATTACCACGTGTTGAATTTACACATCATAGCAGCTTCGTCTTAGTGCCGTGAATAGGGTTATCGACAACTAGAAACAGCAGCCGATCCCTTTCAACAGAGTTAGCTCTACAATTAAGGAGCCGTATTTATATATCTATATCCAAAATTAAGATAAATTAAATGAATTTAATCTAAATCAAAATTATGGGTGCCATGCCAGAACGGCATGCGCCATATCACCCGGAAAATTAAGCTCAAAGATTATATCGAGTAGGTCCGAGCATTTTATAATAACTAGAAATTGATTAACATATATATAAACATGAATAATCACAGGAGATAATGTTTACAAGCGTGTAACCACACATAGCTAGGTAGGCGCATGCTGTTCTGGCATGGCACCCATAATTTTGATTTAGATTAAGTTCATTTAATTTATCTTAATTTTGGATATAGATATATAAATACGGCTCCTTAATTGTAGAGCTAACTCTGTTGAAAGGGATCGACTGCTGTTTCTAGTTGTCGATAACCCTATTCACGCCACTGAGACGAAGCTGCTATGATGTGTAAATTCAACACGTGGTAATAGCCAGTTGCAGATTTGAACTCGTAGTGTAAACAGGGATTGCTGGAAATTTTTCCTCCTTGTTGAAAATCAAAAAATATACACTTCCGTGATTTACCATCGGATTAATTGGTGAAATATATTTCTTTAATGGAATATATACAGGGAAGATTAATCATATTATGAGGTATCTATTTTTGATGTTCTAGTCAACTTTATTTAGCTACCTAGCTATGTGTGGTTACACGCTTGTAAAAATTATCTTCTGTGATTATTCATGTTTATATATATGTTAATCAATTTCTAGTTATTATAAAATGCTCGGACCTACTCGATATAATCTTTGAGCTTATTTTTCCGGGTGATATGGCGCATGCCGTTCTGGCATGGCACCCATAATTTTGATTTAGATTAAATTCATTTAATTTATCTTAATTTTGTATATATATATCATTTATCCGGAGTATTATTATTATAATTGTTTCTAATTTTGGCACAAAGCCAGCAAATATCCTAGTTCATTACTGGTACTTTATTTTATCAACTCCGTAAGGATGAAAGGCAAAGTTAACCTGGGCCGGATTTGAACTCAGACCGTAAAGGGACGTAACTCTATACAGGAAAGCATGGCATCCGACCCTCTACCGATACTGCCAATCCATTGTATTATTATAATAATAATAGTAACAAACGAAAACATATACTTTATATCATCTCTATTTCATTATATATATTTCGAAGATGTAAAGTTTTATGTATAACAAAGTAAAACATCTCCTCCTCAAATAAAAAGCATAAAAAATATATAGTTTTTTCCTGATATACTGGTAGACAAACAAATTGGACAGACCGGTGACCACCAAGCATATGACTAGAAAAACCTCAACATATAAGGGGGTTACGTGT
Organism: Eledone cirrhosa; assembly: GCA_964016885.1. NCBI lineage: Eukaryota > Metazoa > Mollusca > Cephalopoda > Octopoda > Eledonidae > Eledone > Eledone cirrhosa. The sequence continues at coordinate 74,613,670 of OZ024744.1, read as the reverse complement.
CTGGGTGAAAACATTAGAGTTGGTTTAAATAGAGCAGGTTACCTTGATAAAATTGAATATATAGATAAAAATACTAATGCAGATACATCTTATGACAATATCCATAACATAAACCATATAACTACACCAAATCAATCATATAATAGATATAACTCCTATAAAACCAATAAGCCTAATAAAAAGACTCTGCTCTTGTTCTATTTTATGGTACTCTCCACCACTATCACTTGCAATCAGGAAAAGTTTAGCCCACCTATTCTTCAATGCTATTGATAAATACTTCCCCAAAACGCTAAACGCATAAATATAGTAGAATATTTAATAAACATACAATTAAACTCTCATACTCAATCACTACGAATATTTGCCAAAATATAGCTAAAATTAATAATAGAAATCTCGGAACTATTCATATGGAATTAACCCCTAATGATAATCAGCCAATCACTAATAGTATAATCAACTCCCCGATTAACAAAAATTATACCCAATAACTCGAACTATGAAAACAGAGTGGCATACATTAAATAACAGCGGAGGTAATTGTAATGGTAAAAATAGTTAATCTTGTCCATTAAATAATAACTATTTTGACCGTAATCTGCTTTACAAATGCATTGTCAAAAGGATAAGGCTTATAATTATATTGGTGCTACTTCTTCTAAATTTAAGGAAAGGTGGTATAATCACCGCCAGACGTTTAAGAGAGGGGATAATCGATTTAGTACTGCTTTATCTGAATTAATTTGGTCACTTAAAAATAAAAATATAAAATATTCTCTCTCTTGGCAAAAACTCTTTAATGCTTTACCTTATATAAATTCTTCCATTTCAAAAGGTTGTAACTTATGTTCCACTGAAATTCTTTATATTCTTAATAATAGAAAAATAATTATTAATAACAAATATCTGAGATATATAATACATATCTCCACCGTTTCTCAAAATCGTTCCATAGAGTATTTTGTTAAGTTTTAAAATAGTTAACATATTTAATGAATATTCCTTTATATATAGTTTTAATTCTCACTTCAACTTATTCTCGAATACATTTTAAATTTTTAATTAATCTTTATATATAAAAATTTAAAAAAATGATAAGATAAGTATTACTCCTTTATATTTAATTTTAAAATGATTTTCTATTCTCTTTAAAAAATCTACTCTATACTACTAAATAAGTTAAGTCATTTCTTCCTCCGTTATTTTTCTCCGTAATTTTCTACGGATATTTTTTTGTCTCTTCTAATCATCCTCCGGTATAATTTTTCAACTACTTTAAATTTAGGTTGTATCTAATTTAATCGAAATTTATAAATTCGGCTATAATGGATACATTTTTTTCTTTCTAAATAATCATACAATATCATCTACAGAAATAACATTGTTGAATTCATAATTTATAACATAGATAATTATCTCTCTTCTTATAAAATAAATAATTTATCACGTAATATTAAAGCATACTCAATTATTTATATCTAAAAAAATAATTAACCATATCAATTATTAAATATTTTTCAACTCAATAATTTCAGTATCTAAATATATATAATAAAAAATAGCTTACAGGCAAATTTTACTATAATCCAAATTCCTTCCTCCTTTATTATTATATTTCCATATTATTCCTGTCTTACTAGAATATTTTCTCCTTTGATATAATATATACTTTTGATTTAATACCTATCTTAAATGATTATAAGCGTAATTGAGACTGAAAAACGGTCAATATTTGGTTTTTTTTGACAAATCTAATTACACTATGTTATTTATAAAACATTAAAACCAAATGTAATGTTTTCTCCCAGTCACGTAACCTCCTTATGTGTTGAGGTTTTTCTAGTTATATGCTTGGTGGTCACCGATCTGTCCTGTTCGTTTGTCTACCAGTTTATCAGGAAAGAATTATACATTTTCTATGCTTTTTATCTGAGGAAGACATATTTTGCTTTATGTTATACATAAAACTTTACATCTCCGAAATATATATAATGAAATAAATAGAGATGATATAAAGTATATATCTTTGGTTTATTATTAGTGTTCTTTGAGTCTCAGTCATTGATGTTATTTAACTGGAAAATTTGTTGAAATGAATATCAAGCCGCTACCTGCAGCCTCAGGTATTCAGGATGTATCGGAGGATTCTTGCTGTTCCCAGCAATCATGCCTTTTGAAGTGTTCCAAAAAGCGGGGTTCGACTAATCTTTTTTAACCATCATTGGAAACTCTTTGAGATAGTATCTAGTGCGCCTATGTCAATCGGGACGACCTTGATTTTATGGCAGTTCCAAATCCTTTTTAACTCCAACTTTAAATCCTGGTATCGGTAAATTTCTCCCTCTCCTTTTCTTGCACTCTCGCGTGAAATGGGCAGGCTATATCTACAATCAGGAACGATCTTTTCCCCTTGTCCAAAACCACCAAGTCAGGCCTATAGTGTTCTAATTTCTTGTCCATCTGTATCCTAAAATCCCATAGCAACTTCACCTGATCATTTTATATCACCGACTCTTGCTTATGCTCATACCACTTCTCAGAATGTGGTAAATTGTTTAATTTGCATAGATGCTAGTGGATCACCCTGCCTATCACATCATGTCTCTAGCCTTTATAGTGAGTCTGGGTGTTTACGCTCGGAAACAATGTGAGCCACAGTCTCCTCTCTCTCTCTCCACAGATCCTGCACAGTGAGCTACCCTCCTCCTTGTCAATATCGAGGGCTTGCTCTTGCGCAGGCATTAGCATTCCTTCTGTAGCCTTTTTAACCAGTTCTCTTTTTAACCAGTTCCATGTCTGTGGATTTCTAATATTATTGACGTTTTCGGAGAGATCCTGGGCGTCGAAGAAGTTCAGCTGTTTGCTCTCTTCCGGAGAACTTTCAGCCCAGGAAAACTTCCAGAAATCCTTGGCCTGGCAGTGCTACCAGGGAGCATTGCTGGTTTGAGATAAGCTCTACAGGAAGGGAAGTGCCGTCAGCCGAGCCTGTCCGACATACGCGCAGAACGACGAAACCGTCTTGCACGCACACGTTCAGTGCCCGAGCATTGCTGACTTGTGGAGCTATGTCGAACAGTTGTTGTCGCGTGTAGGACCGATCCGGTTATCGACTGTGTCCATTGTGCAGAATGGTCCGAGTAAACGGGAACGCTCTGAATATAAGCTGTAGTTTGAGGAATGGAAAAATTGAGGAATGGAAAAATTGCTTGCACTGGTGGTCAGGGTGGCCGTGGTGTTTTGTGTGATTTTCGCCAGGAGTAACCCTCGGAGTTTTCCCCCCTATTGGGGAATTTTTCATTGTTTGAATTTTCATTTTTATTGTTTATATATATATATTTGATTCTATATCACTTTTCTTGTTCGTTTCTTATATAAATAATAAAAATCTTTACACGCACAAAACCCACATCGTACCGTCTTGTACCGTCCTGTGCCGTCTGTAATGTTTTTCTCAATATCAGCCCTTGTGGCCAATAAAGAAATCATTATTATTATTATTGTTATTGTTATTCCTTGAATCTCAGTCATTGATGTTGGTTAACTGGAAAGTCCGTTGGATTGAATATCAAGCCACTACCTGCAGCCTCAGATATTCAGGACGTATCGGAATGTTCTTGCCGTTCCAAGCAAGCATGCCTTTTGAAGCGTTCCAAAAAGCGTGAAGGGGCCGATTTTCTTTAACCATCCCTGGAAACCTTTGGAGATAGTCCCCAGTGCGCCTATGACAATCGGGATCACTTTGACTTCATGGCAGTTCCAAATCCTTTTCACCTCCCACTTTAGGTCCTGGTATCGGTTAATTTTCTCCCTCTCCTTCTCTTGCACTCTCGTGTCGAACGGGCAGGCCACATCCACAATCAGGCACGATCTTTTTTCTTTGTCCACAACCACCAGGTCAGGTCTATTGTGTTCCAGTTTTTTGTCCGTCTGTATCCTAAAATCCCACAGCACCTTCACCTGACTGTTCTCCATCACCGCCTCTGGCCTATGCTCATACCATTTCTCAGAATGTGGTAGATTGTTTACTTTGCACAGGTGCCAGTGGATCACCCTGCCCATCACATCGTGTCTCCAGCCCTTATAGTGGGTCTGGGCTAGGTGTTTACACTCGGACACAATGTGAGCCACAGTCTCCTCTCTCTCTCCACAGATCCTGCACAGTGGGCTAGCCTCCTCCTTGTAGATATGGTGCTTCAACCACTTCGTTTTGAGGGCCTGCTCCTGCGCAGCCATTAGCATTCCTTCTGTAGCCTTTTTGAGGTCTCCTCTTCTCAACCAGTTCCATGTCTGTGGATCTCTAAATTCAGTTTTCTCAAAGAAGGTACTATGAAGGGATTTTCCCTTAAGGCTGCTCTTCCTCCTTGATGTTATTTCCTCCTTGGGTATCCCCTGGCCTACTGTCCCCTCCTTCAGTACAGCTCTAAGCATTGGCTCCTTACTATAGGTCACGTATTTGTATAGGTTGTTTTTCTCCATCTGAACACAGTCCTCTATGCTGATAAGACCTCTTCCACCCTCAGATCTCCTTAGGTAGAGTCTATCGACATCACTCCTCTTGTGGAACATGTAGATAGTCAATAGCTTCCTAGTCTTCCTATCCATTTCTTTTTGTTCAGCAACATTCCATCTCAGAATTCCCGCACTGTACCTAATAATAGACACAGCTCGGGAATTTACTGCGCTTATGGCATTTCTGCTGTTCAGATGTGACTTCAATACGCTCCTTACTCTCCGAATGTATTCAGTTCTTAACAATTCCTTCATTTTTTTGTTCTTTATGCCATCAGCCTCCAGAACGCCCAAATACTTGTATCCTTCCTCAGAGTCAATTTCCTTTATCATCTCACCTGTTGGTATCTGGATCCCGTTACTTCTGCTCAACCTACCCCTCCTCATCACAATGACTCCACATTTACCAATACCAAACTGCATACATATATCACTGCTGAAAATACGGACAGTGTCAACAAGCACATCCAACTCCTTCTCACTTTTCCCGAAGAGCTTAAGATCGTCCATGAAGAGGAGGTGATTGATGGTAAGCTCTCCCCTTCCCAACTTGTATCCTGCTCTCACTTTTCGCAGCATAATGGTCAAGGGCATCAGGGCAAGGACAAACAACAGAGGGGACAGGCTATCTCCCTGGAAGATACCTCTCTTGATCTTCACGCTTCCCAAGGATACTCCAGTTGATGTCAACTCTGTCTCCCAGGACCCCATACTCCTGCCCAGCAACTGTCTGATGTTATCTGCCACCCTGAAGATCTCCAGGCTTTTGGTGATCCAGGAATGAGGCACCATGTCAAATGCCTTTCTGTAGTCTATCCATCCCATGGCAAGATCAGTGTGTCTCCTCCTGCAATTCCCCATTACCATCTTATCAATAAGCAACTGGTCCTTTGTACCACGTGACTTCTTTCGGCATCCTTTCTGTTCGTCCGGCAACAAGTTGTTTGTGTGGAGGTGATGGTAGATTTCCTCAGACACAATGCTCGTCAACAGTTTCCACATTACGGGCAGACATGTGATAGGTCTATAGTTGGTAACATCATTACCCTTGATTCGGTCTTTCATTATCAGAACTGTGGTACCTTTTGTCAACCACTCTGGCACCTCACCCGACACCAAGCAGTCATTGAACATGGCCGTCAGCTTCGGGTGGAGGGATGTTAAATGTTTAATCCAATACCCCTGCACACCATCTGGGCCTGGTGATTTCCAGTTGGTTAGTTTTTTGGCTTGCCCCTTAAGAGTTTCAACTGTGATACTCAAATCAGTCTGTTGCTGTGCCTGCTCACCGATCTCCCTCTGTACTGTCTCAATCCACCCTGCCTGGGCATTGTGTCTAACATCCTGCTCCCATATTCCTCTCCAGAATGTTTTAGCTTGTTCCGCCCCAGGGATCAAGTCGTTGCCTCTTTCTTTCCCCTCAAGCTGTCCAAACAACATCTTCTGGTTGTTGTCGAACATGCGGTTCTGTTTATACTGACTGACTCTGTTCTCGTATCGCCTGATTTTGGCACTCTTTGCTACAATGCGTTGCTTCAATTCCTCTATGATAATATTTAGCTTTTTACTCCTAGTTTTGTATTTTATTTCCAGTCTATTTTTAGTGCCTATGTTTTTTAGTGTCCCATTCAGTAGTGACTCAAGCTTTCCTATGTCATTTCTCATTTCCCCGATTTGCCCACTCAGTCGCTTCTTCCACCACGGCTCTGCTCTTTCTTGTTTTTAATTATTATTATTATTATTATTATTATTATTATTATTATTATTATTATTATTATTATTTGCATTTATCTTGCTTTATGTTTATACGAGTTATCACCAAGTCACAACCAGTGACCTCAAGAGACAACAAGGTCCGCCATGTTCAAGAAAGAACATACATATTTACACATGCATCCTTAGTGTTTAGACTTGTGATGTACTTATATTGACAGGATCTTCCTTAGTATATGGGCAGTTCCCATTAGTACTATCTTTTGTATTTCTCCTATACGCGGGTTTCCTGGGATTTGCGATAAGTAGTCTTTAGACCCCTTAGGTATCATTCCCAGAGCGCCTACAACCACTGGTATTGTTTTAGTTCTCAATTTCCACATTTTTCCAATTTCCATCTCCAGGTCCTTATACTTGCTCAATTTTTCAAATGTTTTTATAGATACATTCTTGTCTATTGGAACAGACATATCAATTAGCAGGCATACCCACCTTTGAAAGTCCTTCAATATTATATCAGGTCTATTTGCATCTATTTTTCGGTCTGTTTGGATGCTAAAGTTCCACAAGATTGAGATGTGATCTTTTTCAAGTATGGGAGGTGGTTGATGCTCCCACCAATTCTTTTGATGGGGCAGGTCAAAATGCTTACACATTATCCAATGTATGTATTGTGCAGCTCTGTCATGCCTGTTTAGGTATTCGGTTGGAGCTATAGGACTGCACATTGAAATTATATGGTCAATGGTCTCTGGTTGTTTTTTGCATACACGGCATAATGGGCTGCACCCATTTTTTATTATGTTGGCTTGGTAATTTTTTGTTGGCAGACACTGATCTTGTGCGGATATAATCAGTCCTTCAGTCTCCGATTTCAGTCCAGAGGATGCCAACCACTGATGGGTTAAATTTTTGTCAACATCAGGATTGTTAGCTCGCTCTGGGTATTTTCCATACAGAGGCTTTTCTTGCCATTTCTTAGCCAGTTTCTGTAGCAGTTCTTTCTTTGCAGTTACTTTTACCTGCTTTGCTTTTTCTGTGTTTTCCATTTCAGCAGTAAATGGGACTTCTGAAATTTGTAGTCCATTACTGTATCTTTGTGCATCTTTTGTAATGGAATATGATCTTTTGGTGCTTTCGTGTTTCAAAACGAGTTTGATCATCCAATCATGTGATTCCCTTAGATATGTGGATAATCCAATTGTTGCAGTTTTCAACGCAATGTCTAACTGGATTAACCCACGTCCTCCTTCTTTCCTAGGGAGATATATTCTATCTATGTCTGCCTTAGGGTGATGCATTCTGTGCATGGTTAAGAATTTTCGGATTTTTGTATCGAGCCTACGGATCTCTGTGCTTGACCAGTTGATGACATTGTAACTGTAGGTTACTACTGGTATGGCAAGCGTGTTTATGGCATCGATCCTATTCCTTGCATTCAATTCGGTTCTTAAGATTGCTCTTACTCTGCGGTAACATTCCTTCCTTATCCTTTCCCTCATTGTCGAGTGCTTGATTCCGTCTCCTTCACAAACACCTAGATATTTGTAAGTTTCCTCTTGATCAAGTTCTTTTATCACATTCCCCCGATCAAGATTAATGTCTTAACTTTTGAGCACCTTTCCTCTGGTGAACGTTTCTTGGCGCATTTATCTAGTCCAAACGCCATGTTAATGTCATCACTGAACTGCTCCACAGTGGATAATAGCCCTTGCCATTGTTCATCATTTTTTGAAAATAGTTTCAGGTCATCCATGTAGAACAAGTGATTAACGGTTTTGTCATAGACTTTATATCCATGTTTTGTTTCGTTGAGCATTTTACTTAATGGTATAAGACGGACAAAAACTGGGACGAGGTGACGAGCAGGGTGGCTTCTCTCAACCAGAAATGGGCAGAGAGGAAGCTATCCCCAAATGGTCGAGTGGAGGTGGCTAACGCGTATATCGCGTCCGTTATCTACTACCGCCTGACCGTCGTAAATTGTCCTAAGCCCCGCCTGACTGCGCTGGAGCGTTTGCTCTTTCGCTTTTTGTGGAAGGGACGCACTCCGATGGTCAGGCGGTCCATCTGCTGTCAACACCCGCTACGTGGAGGGCTGGGAATGCCGGGGCTGATGATGCGCAGACACGCGCTCAGGCTATAACATCTCCTCTTCCTCGACGGTGATCAGGTGTGGTCACTGTTTGCTAGACGCGTCTTTCCCCAGCTCGTCTCCTTGACGGAGCTGCAGTCCTGGACCAAGCGAAGACCTAGAGGGAGCGCTTGGAGACTAGAATGTCTTCAGCCGCTCACAGCCCTCGACCAATCAGGCAATGTGATCGGTGGAAACTCCACCTTGGCGTTCTATAGAGAATTAGTGGACGGGAAGATCGACGACGTACTTGGGGAAACTCTAGGCGTCGACGAAAATCAACTAGCCAATCTCCTCGGAAGAACTTTCGAACTGGGGCCTATGGACAACTTCCAGAAATCCCTGGGCTGGCAGTGCTACCGAGGAGCTTTGCCAGTTCGGGATAAACTCTACAGGCATGGAGGTGCCGTCAGCCGGGCATGTCCGAGATGCGCGCAGGGCGACGAAACCGTCCTGCAAGCACTCGTCCAGTGTCCGAGCATTGCTGACTTGTGGGTTTATGTCGAACACCTGCTGTCGCGTTCTGAACGGATCCGGCTATCAGCTGAGTCCACCGTGAGGATTGCCCCGCCCTCTTCCTTTAGCCAGGAAGGGCAGGAAGTTTTTATCTGTCTGGTGGCCATGGCGAAAGAGATAGTATGGTGGACACGTTTGAAAGGGATGAGGACGAGCTCGTACCGCTTCGGTGATGCCCTGATTAACCTTTTTCAAATTTCATTTGAAAAGGAAAATCATGGTAGAGAAGGAAGTGCTCTCTTTCCAACATTTTGTTGAAAGATGGGTGAGAGAGGCAAGAATGGCCCGTGTGAATGGGCCTACTCTGAGTATGTGCCTGTAAAATGAAGGTGGAAAACTGGGAGAAGGCTCTTGCCCTGGTGGTCAGGGTCACTGTGGCTTTTTAATTGGCTTTCTCCACGAATGTCCCTCGGAAATCCCTCCCCCCTATTGGGGAATTTTTCATTGCTTTTTTTTGTTACATCTTCTGTATTTTTTTTTTTACACGCAGAAATGCCCATTTGTACCGTCCTGTATTGTCCGGCATTGTCCTGTATTGTCCTGTATTGTCCTGTATAGTCCTTAATGTCTTACTTTGTGTAAACCCTTGTGATTAATAAAGAAAGTTTTATTATTATTATTTTTACTATTGCTGAATGCCATGGTTGACGGAGGCTAGGCTCTGTAAGGTATTGTAATTTTTAACCGTTGTAACAATTGTAAATTGTTTAAAACTTGCACCAAATTGTAGATAAAGACACCCTCCTCCTCGTGACAGGGGTCTTTCATCCCCTTATTTGGCGCTTCCGGGTTAAATAACCAGTTATTGGGGATTTGTGCCCAATACTCATTTTAAAAAACAACAAAACCGTAAAAAAACATGGCTACAAAAAAGAATTTTCACAAGTCACTCCCACTCCTTCCGCCTTCTTCTTCTTCTCCAATCGTCATTATGTCACAGAAAAGATTGTCTCTCTCCCTCTCTTCTCTAAGTGTGGTGTCGCCTCTGTCGCCTCTTTCGCAAGCGACGCCATTAAAGAAAAAGAAAAATGTAGTTTCTCGTAGTGTTCTTAATCAAGAGAACGCGCGTGCCGTGGAACATTTCTCCACGACGACGACAACGAAAGATGTGTGCGGTAAATACGGAAAGCCATTTCATTCGTCTGACGTCATGAAGAATAGCAGCAACAGCCGTAATAACAGCAGCAATAGCAACAGTGGCGAGAAAAATATAAGTAGCAGCCGCAACAACATCAGCAGCAGCATTAGCAAGAACAGCAGCAGCAGCAGCAGCAGCAGCAGCAGCAGCAGCAGCAGCAACAACAACAGCAACAACAACAGCAACAGCAGCATCGGCGGCGGTGGTCGTAGTACCAGCAGCAACAACAAAGGTAACAGCAGCTCTGACGACAACAAGAAAGAAAAACCAATCTCGTTTACAGGTATCGCAAAGAATCTGAAAACCATAACAAACGAAGAATTACATGAAGCAAGGAAGATGGTGACGCAAACCGGACACCGAGTAATCTGCAAGGCAGCCGAAGAATTTTTCGAAATCCAACAGCACTGTACGGCCACGTACCGTACAGTAAGCACAAAATCACGTAGGGTTGAAAGAGCCACAGAGGCTCAAATACCTTAGGGTCTGTGTGGCAGCATATAATGCATATCACCCGAGGCAATAAATATGCCACCATGGAAGTGCTTTTTGCCACACCCCAGCAGGCAAAGGCTCAATCCTTAGTGACCCTAAGGATCGATGAAATGGTGGTGGTGCCCTCCTACTGCGGGCAAAAAATTGTGAGGGTCAAACTGAACCAAATCCCCCCCCCCCCCCAACCTCTTGGTTAGCCGCGTTTGTCCTCGTCGGAATCGAGATCGAGGATAAAACAACCATACTGCAAATACAGAAAAAAGTACGAGAAGTTTGGGTCGGCGCCTCCATTGAGAATTTAATTCAAACGGACCAGGAGTGTATCGAAGCTATCCCGGATGTGATAGACTACGATAACGGCACGCAACTTCCCATAAAAGTTGACGGCAAACGACCGAAATTCTTTCGCTGTGGGTCGAAGACTCACCTCAGGGCCTTCTGCATTGAAAATACCCTGAGAAAGGAGAAAACCCTCCTGCTTCCGAAACCGGCTCCACTGGTACCAACAACAGGACAAGCGGCAAGCGGGAAGGATATGTCCGTGGCCGCCATAACCACGCTATGGAAATAAAAAACAGCAGCAACAATGGAAGTATCAACAACAATAATACCAACTGCAGTGCAACAGTTACTCCACTGCAACCATCACCAACAACAACAAGTGAAAGAGTGGAACTGGTACTTCTCCCCGACCTCACAGAATCGGACATGGAGTGTGAGGTGGGAGAGGGATGGCAAAAGGTCGCAAGAAGGCACAAACGGAGAAGCAGCATATCGTCGCCTTCGAGAAGGGAGGGAAGAGATGAAAAATGGGTGAAGGCTACTGCAAAAAACTTACAGCAGCAACACCACCAACACCATCACCACCCACACTAGCACTACCATCACCACCGGCGCCAACCGAGCCGCCAACAATAACACGTTCAACAACACCACCACAAACACCAACATCGCAAACACAACAACAACAAAAACACACCCAGCAACAACGACAAGAAATCAGAAAAATCCCACCCCACCACCAACAAAAGAAATGCACATCATTAAATACACACAACAAGAAACTAATGACTTACATAATTGAACACAGACATTTCACAGCAAGACTACATAATACCAGCACCAATCAAGTCACCAACGAACATAAGACTGGTAAGAATATCACCGAAACAATACACTAACATTAAAATTAAATACCCCAACGCAGTTAGTGATTTCAGAGACCTAGGAGCGACACTAAACCGGAGAGTATACTCGGATATACTCACAGAAGAGACGACGACCAGCCGAAGGTACGGTTCAACGGTCTCTTCGCCAGTCGATCAAGGTAAGTGATCCTTTCTCACTTGCCCCGTTCCTCACCCAACATTGCCGTATTCTGGATCGGAAGTGTAAACGTGCGTGGCTTGAGCTCGGTTTGGAAGCAGGGTCACTTGCTTAACTATCTCATGTTACTAAACATAGATGTAATGGTCAGCAGCGAGACGAGAATCTCCGAAATGCAATCTTTCGCACCGATCTTCGACGGTTACGAGGTGTACGCTTCTTCGAGCCGTCTGGGAGCGGGGGCGGAGTGGCTGTATTGTTTCGGAAAGGCTTGGGTCTCGCCATACGGACTATCTTCCTAGACCCAGAAGGTAAGTCAGTGGTGCTGGACGTGAACGGCACCGAAGGCTACGCTTTCAGGCTAGTAGCCGTCTATGCCCCGACAGGGGCAGGACGGCCAGATTTCTTCAGACGTCTAGAGACCTTTCTGGGATGTCCCGCCCTTCAGTGACTGCAACGGTATCTTGGATGGACGCTGAGATTGTGTGGGGCTAGTGGATAGGGGAGGAGGGTGCAAGAGCCTCAACAACCCGCTCAGACGTTTTGAATTGTCTGACAGGTATCGACTGGATCACTCGAATGTGCCAATGTAGACATGGACAAACCGCATCGGGTCATCCAGATCGTATCTAGATAGGGTATTCTGCAGGGAACTAGATAAGGCTAATTTAAAATAGTCGACTACACAGACCACAAATTTGTGATCTGTGAGATCGACAGTGACAGACTTCATAGATACGGACCCGGTTACTGGAAGCTGAACGCGTGTTTTCTGGCGCGCAAAGTTACAGAGACCAGATTAGCGTATTAATTTAGCGGGCGTTGACGGGAGATGTCGTCAACAACAGGTGGTGGTTCGCCCTGATAAGGGCAATTAAAGTAGAGTCGATTAGGTTTAGCCAACGACTAGTGATAGAGGAAAATAGAGTAAAGGGAGAGCTAGTCAGAAATCTAGAAGGGCCGTTTAGGACAGGCATAGCAACCGACGTGTTAGCGGCGAGATTGGCACTCGACCAATTCTTCAACGGCTGCCTTGTCAGAGCTATAGCGCCTGCTCTGAAACACGAGGAGACGAAAGCCGTCTGACCAAAACGGGCGTGTGTTGCTCGAACCCGAGCAGATGTGTGAGACTTTTCAGTAGCATTTGCTTAACTGTTCGGGAGCAGAAGCGGGCCGGATCGGGGTATGGACTTCAGTGCATACCTCGACGGAATGCCTCGGTTCTCGACGACCGCAGCACAGTGTTGCGAAAAGCCAATAACAGCCGGTGAAATAAGGGAAAGGATGGCTAACTGCACGAAGGGTAAATGTCCAGGTTTTGATGGTCTCTGCTACGAGCTTTATGCATTTATGCCAGACTTGTTCGGTGACCTCTTGGCAGACGTCTACTGCAAATGTCAGTAGAACGGGAGCATTCCCAGTTTTGTGAGCCCGGGAGCGGTGGCGTTGCTGGGAAAAGACCCGAACAAGTGGTATGTGATAACTTCAGGCCGATAACCCTGCTAAACGCAGAGTTCAAGATTTTGGCCAAGGTGTTATAACGAAATTTGCGCTTGCCGTCAATGGCCTGGTGGGAGAGGAACAGACATGCGCCATTCCGGACAGATCCATAGACGACAACCTCCACCTCATGCGATGCATCGTAGAGAGGGTGGTTAAAGAACCTGGCAGTGTGGGACCCTGATCAATTTGGAGTATTCGATACGGTCAATCATCGGTACCTGGCGGCGGTCCTCGAGGCAGCCGGTTTCGGGCCCGTTTTCAGGGGTTAGATCGCTGCGTTGCACAGCGACATCTGCTCGGTTGTGAGAGTGAACGGTCACCTGTCGCAGCCGTTCAGCATCATGCGGTCCCCTCTCGTCCCTCTTGTACGTATTGCCTCTGGAGCCGTTACTACACAATCTAGGGGCGACGAGGGGCGTCCCACCTGAACTAGGATGCGGGAAATCCGAGTCGGCTTAATCCGAAGACGTCACCGTGTTGGTGTCGAGCACCTGACACGTCCAGATGTTCGGCACCCCACTCAAGGAATATGAAGCGGTGACATGAGCAAGATAAACCAGGAAAAGTCGGTGGGCTTGCAGCTCGGCACCTGGAGAGGCAAGTCGATGTCGTCCTACAGAGTCGTTAGGCGTTGGACGGACGGACTGGTTAAATTGCTCGGAGTCTGGTTCGGCCCGGACCTCCAGATGGAGAAAATCTGGAGCGAGGTGACGAGCAGGGTGGCCTCCCTCACCAGAAATAGGCCGAGAAGAAGCTGTCCCTGAAAGGCTGGGCGCGTGTGGCGAATGCTTACATCGCATCCGTCATTTGCTACCGCCTAACTGTCGTCTTGCCCGGCCCCGCTCTCAACAAAATGGAGCGCCTCCTCTTCCGCTTTTTGTGGAAGGGACACGCTCCCATGGTCAGACGATCCATATGCTTTCATCACCCGTTGCGTGGGGGACTGGGCATGCCATGGCTGATGATGCTCAAACATGCGCTGAGGCTGCGACATCTCTGGTGCTTCCTTGACGGTAAACAGGTGTGGTCGCCGTTCGCCAGGAACGTTTTCCCACAGCTCGTCTCCTTGGCGGAGGTGCAGTGCTGGGTCAGGAATAAACCGAGGGATAGCGCTTGGAAACTGGAATGTCTCCAGGCGCTCACCGCCCTCTGCCAGCTGGGCACCAGTATCGGTGGAACATCCACCTCGACGTTCTATAGAGGACTAGTGGAGGGAAGAGCGATGACTTTCTCGGAGAGATCCTGGGCGCACTGCCGGTTCGAGATAAGCCCTACAGGCTCGAAAGTGCCGCCAGCTGAGCCTGTCGACATGCGCGCAGAGCGACGAAACCGTCGTGCACACACTCGTTCAGGGCCCGAGCATTGCTGACTTGTGGAGCTATGTCGAACAGTTGCTGTCGCGTGTAGGACCGATCCGGTTATCGACTGAGTCTATTGTGCAGATGGTCTCATCGTCTTCTTTTGAGGAGGAAGAGCAGCCGGTTCTTATCTGCCTGGTGGCCATGGCGAAAGAGATTGTGTGGTTAACTATGTTGAAAGGGTTAAAGACAGACCCTTTCCTATTCGGCGAATCCCTAATTAACTTTTTCAAGTTTCACTTGACGAGGAAAATCAGGGTGGAGAGGTGAATGTAGCGAGAATGGTCCGAGTGAACGGGACCGCTCTGAATATACGTCTATAGTTTGAGAAATGGAAGCATTGAGAGAGAGCGCTTGCCCTGGTGGTCAGGCTGGCCGTAGTCTTTTGTGTTGTTTTGGCCAGGAGAAACTCTCGGAGATTTCCCCCTATTGGGGAATTTTTCATTGTTTGAATTTTCATTTTTGCTGTTTATATATATATATGTTTCTATGTCTTTTTTCTTTTTCGTTTCTTATATAAATAATAAAAATCTTTTCACGCACGACACCCACATCGTACAGTCCTGTACCGTCCTGTGCCGTCCTGTGCCGCCTGTAATGTTTTCTTCATGTCAGCCCTTGTGGTCAATAAAGAAATCATTATTATCATTGTTATTACTATTATTATATATATATATATTATATATATATATATCTTCCTCAGTGTTCTTATCCTTTATTACACACACACACATACACATATATGTGTGTATATATATATATATATAATATATATATATACTTATAATATATAGTAAGAAACACAGTAAACCGTGTGTCTAAAATTACAAGGGTTGAAAAACCACATTTGTTTGAAATATTTAACCAAGAAGCAGACAGAATGATAAAATAAAAATATATTATTATACAAACCGCCTCAATAACCATTATATCTCTCGGACAGATTATCCCTAATCTGTTTCGCCCTGGGTGTGTTTGTAACAGATAATCTTGGGCATCATCAGCGAGAGAATCTGATTAAATGCAACAAACACTATTTGCCAACGTTCACACAGAAAGATGAATTTGTCACCTCGTGTGCCGCTAGTCAAACGTGGTAAGCGCGTATTGAATAGAAATAACAGTCCAACACACACAACTTAATAAGCTCAACTTGTGAGGGAGCAGAAATATATATAAAAATTAGAGTTAAAACTCCAATTGGAACCCTGTAACTATTAAGCTCCAAGTATAAAAATACTGAGCCGATTAATAATATATAGTAAGAAACACAGTAAACCGTGTGTCTAAAATTACAAGGGTTGAAAAACCACATTTGTTTGAAATATTTAACCAAGAAGCAGACAGAATGATAAAATAAAAATATATATTATTAATCGGCTCAGTATTTTTATACTTGGAGCTTAATAGTTACAGGGTTCCAATTGGAGTTTTAACTCTAATTTTCATATATATATATACATGTATATATATATAATATATATATATACTTATATACATATATATATATGTATATATATATATACATATAATATATATATATATACATATAATATATATACATACAGAGAGAGGGGGCAGAGAGAAAGAGAGAAAATTAGATATATTTCTTTATTTGCTACAAGGGCGCACAAGAAAAGGCGACAATACAAAGACATGCCTGGATTTTACATATAGTCGTGTAAAAAATATAAAAACAAACAATTACAACAAACGAATTCCCCAATAGTGGGGAAGCTCCACAAATGGGTTGTTTAATAACCCGTCGATAGAACAACCCCCAACTCCAGGAGCGTGTTGTGCAAGTGCTCCTTTCTTCATTTTGCTCTCTTCTTCAACCTACAGGCTTATAAACAGAGAAGGCCCAATCACTCGGGCCATTTTCGTTTCATTCACCCATCTTTCAGTAAATTTACTGGGGTGCAGTGCCTCTCTCTCCACTCTGATTCTCCTTCTAAAGTGATACTTAAAGAAGGGAATCAATTGTTGTCCGGAGAGAAAGGCATCTGTCCTCAGTCCTCTCAATCTCGTCCACCATATAACTTCTTTCACCATAGCCACCATACAGAGGAAAACCGCCTCTCGTTTTTGAAAGAAGTTGGCGGTTTGATCCTTACTATGGACTCAAACCGCCAGCCACTTTCCGGCAGTCAACTGGATTTGTCCCATACGCGACAGCAGTTGTTCTGCATCGTTCGACAGGTCGGTTACGCCCGGGCAGTGTACAATTGCGTGTAGGACCCTTTCAATGTCCTGCGCACATCTTGGACACGTCCTCTTGAAAGGATCCCTGCTGGGGCGTCCATGCCTGTAGATCATGTCATGAACCGGTAGAGCTCCTTGGTAGCACTGCCAGGCCAGGAAGTTGTCCATAGGTCCCGGGTGGAAAGTCCTACCAAACAGACTGGTGAGATCATCGTCTTCGACGCCCAGAGTCTCTCCGAGCACGTTGTCGCCCTTGTAACGTACAATCCCTCTATAGAATTCCGAAATGGAGTCTCCACTGATTGCTGTTCCCGCTTGCGCATTCAATGTGCCAGGTGACAATCATTTTCGGTCTTTTCTTGACCCAAGACTGTAGCTCCGTTAGCGAGACGAGCTGTGGGAAAGCCTGTCTCACTAACGGGGCCCACAACGGTTGGTGGTCGGTGAGGAATACCTGGAGATGCCGCAGCCTCAGCGCAGGTTTGCGCATCATCAGCCATGGCATGCCCAGCCCTCCGTTGGAAGGGTGCTGACAGCAGACGGATCTCCTCGCCAGCGGAGCCTGCTTCTTCCACAGAAACTGGAAGAGCATGCGTTCCATCTTGGCGAGGTGTTTACGGGGACAAGGCACGACAGTCAAGCGGTAGTAGATGACGGACGCTATGAAAGTGTTCGCCACCTCCGCTCGACCTTTCAAGCACAATTTGCACTCTGCCCACTTCTGGGTGAGTGCAAACACCTTGGCCAGTTTTTCTCCACCTGGATGTCTGGACCGAACCAGACCCCGAGCAATTTCCCATCTCCGTCCGTCCAGCGTCCAACGACGCTGTCGGATGTCATCGGTTTGCCTCTCCACGTACCGAGTTGCAAACCGACACACTTGTCCGGGTTTAGTTTTGCTCCCGTCAGCGTTTCCTATTCTTTCAGTAAGTTGCCGATCACCCCGATTTCCGAGGTGCTCGACACCATTACCGTTACATCGTCGGCATAAGCCGACGCCGCTTTGCGCAGTCCCGGTTCTAGGGGGATGCCCTGCAACAGCTCCGATTTCCGCAGAAGTGGCTCTAGAGTCAATACATACAGAAGCATACATGGAGCAGAGAGAGCACCCCTGTCGAATGGAACGCGTGATTGCGAACGGCTCGGATAGGTAGCCGTTCACCTTGACACTCGAGGAGATGCTGGTGTGCATCGCCTCGATCCAGCCTCTGAAAACGGGACCGAAACCGGCCGCATTGAGAACCGCTTCCAAGTATCGATGGTCGACCCTATCGAATGCCTTAGACTGATCCAAATTGATCAGCGCCCCACCGAAGCTGGTTTACTACCCACCCTCTCTATGATGTATCGCATGAATGTGGAGGTTGTCGTGTATGGACCTGGTCGGGACTGCACACGTTTGCGCTTTCCCTACCAGGTTCTCGACGACAAGCGCCAACCTCGTCGCTGGCACCTTGGCCAAAATCTTTAACTCTGTTGAGCAGAGATATGGGCCTGAAGTTGTTAATTCCGTCCCCCTTGTTCTCGTCTTTCCTGATTAGCGTTACTACGCCCTTACCTGCAGAACTGGGAATTCTCCCGTTCTGCTGCCAATTACAGTAGACGGCTTCGAGGACGCCAGAGAACAAGTCCTGCATGCCTATGTAAATCTCATAGGTAGACCATCTAGACCGGGTGACTTACGTTTCCCGCAGCGGCCCAGGGCGTCCCGTATCTCAGTGTCCGTGATCGGTCTTTCGCAGAACTCGACGTCCGTGTTCGAGAGACGCGGCAGGCCGTCGACGTATATACTAAAGTCCATTGCCCCGTTCGGCTCACCGTCCTTCTGCTCAAACAGTCGCGTAAAATGCTGCTGAAAGGCTGGACACATTTGCTTGGGGTCAAGTAGCACGCGTCTGTTTTGGTCTTTCAAAGACCGAATCGTGGACTTGTTGCCACTTTTCGCCTCCACCACTCGGGCCCCACTGACAGTTTTAGCTCCTTTGTTTGCTAGAGCACGTGTTATGCTTCTGACCACGCAGCCTTCGTGTTTCACATCGAAAAACTGGTCCAGTGCCGTTCTCGACGCTAACACTCTAGCCGCGTTGCCACTTCTAAGTGCCTCCTCTACCTTGGCTACTAGTTCTCTTTCTATTTTGTTTTTCTCTAAGGCTAAACCTTTGCTAAACGCTATCGATTCTATTCTAATTGCTTTCTTGAGAGAGTACCACCATTTATTGTTGACGATGGCTCCCGTTAACTGTTGCTTGACTAGTCTATTTATCCGTTCCCTGTAAGTTTTACGTGCCGGCAACGACACGTTCAACTTCCAGTATCCGGGTCCTTGTCTATGAATTCTATCACGGTTGACTAAGCAGACGACTAATTTGTGATCTGAATAGGCAACCATGTGCATTCGTGGACAGCTTTACATATCCTTGACCCTTTCTCTAATGAAGAACCTATCTAAATACGATCTAACTGTCCCGCTGTTTTTTTCACACGTCCACTTTGGTGCAGTTGGGAAATCCTGTCGATACCTATCGGCCAGTTGGAATTGGCCGATTAAAGTTTTGAGGGTGTTGCACCCCCACCCATCTACAGGGACATTCTCCCACATAGTCCCATCCTGCATCTAGGATACCATTCCAGTCCCCCACTAAAAGTAAGGAGCGAGACGTTCCCAGAAAACACTCTAGAGGCTTAAAGAAGTCCTGCCGTGATTGCGATTGCCCGGTCGGGGCATAAACGGCCACCAGTCTCAAGGCTCCACCTCCAATACTGTTCACGTCTAGGACTACCAGTCTACCCTCCGGGTCCCAGTGTATTTGCTGTACTTCGACGTCCAGGTTCTTCCGAAACATGACAGCCACTCCCCCTCCCCTTCCTGGCTGACAGAGAGATGCGTAGATCTCAAAGTCGTCGAATATGGGGTTAGTTGCTGCCTGTTGTGGATCCTGGACTCGGTGATGGCTATCACATCCATACCGTGTGACCTAAGGTCGTTTAAAAGTTGACCCTGTTTCCAGGGCATCCCTAGGCCACACACATTCACGGTTCCAACTCGTAAACTAGCCATGTTGATGAAGAAGAGTTGGACAAAAAGGACGAAAGGTGTACTTACCTTTTCGTTTCCTGGAGATCGTGTTGTTCAATCTCCATTTGGGTGCTGGATGGGGTGTTGGGTGGGGTGTGGAAACATTTTAAAAGGTCGCGGTTGATAGGTTTCTGGCAGGGGTTGCCCACGTCCTGTGAACATTTATTTTTCAAGTCATTATAGGTTTCCATAGAAACCCTAAAAAGTTTAAGGTGTGGAGACGATTCTGCCTTGACGAAAGTTTTGCCCTCCGTCTCCACCTTGGGGTTTTGGGAGATGACCTCCATCAAACTCTTGTTGTTTGCGTTGATGTATGCATATTGTTGTTTGTGTTTTTGTTGTGTTGTTTTAGTTTGTTGTTCGTCCGGGAATTTTCCTTTTATGGTGGGTGCTTGTGTTTGGAGTGGTGTTGGTGTTGGTTTTGCTGGTAGGGGGATGTTTGACTGTGGTGTTGTGTGTTGTTGTTTGTGTCTGTGTTTGTGTGTTGGTGTTGGTGATTGGAGTTTTGTGGGTTTTGTGGCGTCTCTTTTTTTAGATTTCCGTAGCTCTTCCTCTTCTTCACTTAAAGAAGGAGAAGCAGCTTCATCCGTCGATGAATAATCATCGTCAGGAGTGTGGGGTAGGGGTATGTTGTTTGGTGGTTGTGTTTTGGTGTGTGTGTTTGTGGTAGTGTTTGATGCAGTGGGATGGGGTGGGGCTGTATTCCTCAGGGGTGTTGTCTCTGTTTATTCTGTTGTTGTTGGTTGAGTGGCTGTTTGTTTTGGTGTGATTGCTCGTTTCGTCTGTCATTATACTTGAGGTGGTGGTGGTTGTTTTGGTGTTGGTGATGGTGATAGTGTTTTTTTATGATGTTGTGGTGTGTTTGTGAGGCTTTTAGGTGTGCTGTGCTACCATAGCGAAAGCAATGAAATGTTCGTCCTTCTACCGAAATGTTTATTTTGTTGTTATCATCGATGACGACTCTTTCGGGTATTTTGGAGATTCTTTCCGTCCTCATTTGCAACAGAATCTCCAAATCACTACCCGCCCACCTTTGTCTAATAGACTTTCGTATTGAAAGAATAATGTCAGTTTCTGGCTCTACGAAGCCAGTTACGGTCCAGCAGATGTTAATGTTTGGTGGTATATTTTTTATTTTTATTTTTTGTGTCTTTTTTCCCATGTATGTAGGGAAAAGGGTAAATTCTTTTGACACTATTGGTGTCACAAAATGTTTTTGGGCGAGGGCCTCGCTTTTAAACAGTACGGAAACACTTCCGTACTGTTTTCCTCGTTGGAGAAATTCGATATTTGCTAGAATTTCTTTCAAGGTATTTTCTATATCTCCTTGACTAATAAATATCGGCTTTCTCGTGGTATTGGTCACAGTCCTAAAGGTCACTGTCCTTCGAACTCTGTCTCTTTTATTTCAAGGGGTGAGTTAATTCTAAACCCACCCTTCTCTTCGAAAGTTACAAATTCTCCCCCTTGCTGGAGCATATCTCTTGCATTGGAGATATCAAGATTTATAAAATCTTGTTTTTTGTTCACTGTTTCAGCGAAAGACATTTTTTTTGTGTGTGGTGTTGCTGTTGTTGCTGTTGTTGTTGTTATCGTTGTTAACCTTGGTGTTGGAAATCTCAGTTCCTTGTGAAGTGAAACTTTATGTGTAGATGTATCTGTGGAGTTGTTGATGTTGTTTTTTCATGTGTATGTATGTTAATGGATTTAATTCCTGTGTGTTCATTTTTCTCTGCTTCGACGGTAGAAATTGTACAATCTCCAAGTGGTAATATTTTTTCCCTTTGTTGACAGTCGTATCTATGGCGACGTCCATATTAGCAGAAGCAGATATAACGTTAAAATTTGCCTTTCTCTCTCTTTTCTCTGTCGACGTTCTCCAGCGTTCTTGTCGTGTTATTCGTGTTTAATAGTTGGCAAAAGTTGAAATTATAAAACAATTTTTAAATTAAATTTTCGAAAAATGGGATTACCACCCAGCTGACAATTCAGCTTGGGGGTTAATCTACAAAATAATATGTTTTTTCAAAGAATTTGTTCTGTTTTATATAGATTTGTTCTATATAAATTTGTTCTGTTTTATATAAATTTATAAAAAATCTTACCGGCGATGTTCCACGCGTCAGGCAGATAGAGAGATAGATAGATATATTTCTTTATTAGCCACAGGGGCACAAAAGAAGGGGACAAATACAAAGGGGGAAGTTTACATACAATAAAAACGTGTAAAATGTTATCACAGATGGAATTTAAAAGTTAGTCGATTTTCCCCAATAGAGGGAGACAGTTTATATGGGTAACACATACCCCCGAAAAAAAATGTGCAACCCTCATCTCCAGGAGTACGAAGAGCTTGTACTCCTTTCCTCTCCTCCTCCTTTTCCTCAACCTACAGGCTGATAAAGAGAGAAGGCCCATTCACTCGGGCCATTCTCGCCACTTTCACCCACCTTTCATAAAACTTGCTGGGGTACAGCACCTCTCTCTCCATCCTGATTCTTCTTCCAAAGTGGTATTTGAAAAAAAGAATCAGTTGTTGGCCGGAGAGAAAGGTGTCTGACCTCAGCCCTTTCAACCTTGTCCACCATACAACCTCTTTCGCCATAGCTATCACACAAAGGAAAACCGCCACTCCTTCGTTTTTGAAGAAGTGTGGCGGTTTGTCATGACAATGGACTCGGTGGTCAACTGGATTGGTCCCACCCGCGACAATAGTCGTTCTACATAGCCCCACAGGTCAGTGACGCCCGGGCAGTGTATGAATGCGTGCGCGACGGTTTCTTCGTCTCGTACGCACCTCGGACAGATCTTTTTTGTAGGGTCCCTGCCCGGGCGCCCATGTCTGTAGAGCTTGTCTCGAACTGGTAGAGCTCCTCGGTAGCACTGCCAGGCCAGGGACTTTTGGAAGTTGTCCATCGGTCCCGGGCGGAAGGTCCTACCGAACAGACTGGCCAGTTCATCTTCCTCTACGCCTAGAGTTTCACCGAGCGCGTCGTCGCACTTGCTGCGGACCAACCCTCTATAGAATGATGAAGTGGAGTCTCCACTGATCGCCGGGTCCGCCTGCCAGAGGGCTGTGAGCGCCTGAGCACATTCGATGTGCCAGTCGCCCATTTTTCTCGGTCTCTGCTTGACCCAGGACTGCAGCTCGGTCAGCGAGACGAGTCGTGGGAAGGCTCGCCTCACGAACGGGTCCTACACCGGTTGTCCGGTGAGGAATACGTAGAGATGCCGCAGCCTGAGCGCGTGTTTGCGCATCGTCAACCACAGCATCCCCAGCCCTTCGTTAGAAGGGTGTTGGCAGCAGATGGATCTTCTCACCAAAGGAGCCCGCCTCTTCCAAAGGAATCGGAAGAGCGCGCGCTCCATTTTGGCGAGCGTTTTGGCTGGACAAGGCACGACGGTCAAGCGGTAGTAGATGGCGGACGCTATAAAAGTGTTCGCCACCTCCGCTCGACCTTTCAAGGATAGTTTGCACTCGGCCCACTTCTGGGTGAGTGCAAACACCTTGGCTGTCACTTCGTTCCAGTTCTTCTCCACCTGGAGGTCCGGACCAAACCAGACCCCGAGCAGCTTTACCGGTCCTTCCGTCCAGCGTCCGACGACGCCATCGGAAGGCATCGGTCTGTCTCTCCACGATCCGAGTTGCAAACCAATGGACTTGTCCCGGTTCAGCTTCGCTCCTGTGAGACTTTCATATTCCTTTAGTAAGGTGCCGACTTCCTCGATTTGCGAGGCGCTCGACACCATTACTGTCACGTCCTCGGCGTAGGCCGACGCCGCTTTCCGCAGTCCCGGTTCCAGAGGGATGCCCTGTAATAGCTTCAGCTTCCGCAGTAGTGGCTCGAGAGTCAGTACGTACAGAAGGGAGGAGAGAGGGCATCCCTGTCGAATGGATCGCGTAATATGGAACGGCTCCGAGAGGTAACCGTTCACCTTGACCCTTGAGCAGATGTTGCTGTTGTGCATTGCAGCAATCCAGCCCCTGAACACGGGTCCGAAGCCTGCCGCCTCGAGCACCGCATCCAGGTAACGATGGTCAACCCTATCGAAAGCCTTAGACTGATCCAAGTTGATCAGGGCCCCACCGAAGCCGGGTTTACACCCTACCCTCTCTATGATGTATCGCATGAGGTGGAGGTTGTCGTTTATGGACCTGGTCGGGATCGCGCATGTCTGCGCTTCTCCCACCAGGTTCTCGACGACAAGCGCCAGCCTCTTTGCCAACACCTTGGCCAAAATCTGTAACTCTGTGTTTAGCAGAGTTATGGGCCGGAAGTTGCCTATGTCATCCCCCTTATTCTCGTCCTTCCTGATTAGTGTGACCACGCCCCCGGTTACAGAACTGGCAATTCTCCCGTTCTGTTGCCAGTTGCAGTAGACCGCTTCCAGGAGACCGGAGAATAAGTCCGGCATTGCTACGTAAAA
The DNA here is from genome assembly GCA_964016885.1 of Eledone cirrhosa. Taxonomy (NCBI): domain Eukaryota; kingdom Metazoa; phylum Mollusca; class Cephalopoda; order Octopoda; family Eledonidae; genus Eledone; species Eledone cirrhosa. Next base: position 74,589,266 of record OZ024744.1, on the reverse strand, counting down.
TTCGTAGGGTAGACCGTCGAGACCTGGAGATTTGCGTTTGCCGCATTGGCTCAGCGCGTCCCCTATCTCAGTGGCTGAAATCGGCTTTTCGCAGAACTTCGCCTCGCTGTCCGAGAGTCGCGGTAGGCCGTCGAGGTATGGACCGAAATCCATAGCCTCTCCCGGCGCGCCGCTCCCCCCGAACAGCCGAGCAAAGTGCCGCTGAAAAGCCGCACACATCTGCTTCGGCTCACGTATCACGCGTCCGTTTTGGTCCTTCAAAGACCGAATCGTGGACTTGTTGCCACTTTTTGCCTCCGTCACTCGGCCCTAGCTAACAGCTTTGGCTCCCTCGTTTCCCAGAGCACGTATTTTGCTTCTGGCAACGCAGCCCTCGTGCTTTGCGTCGAAGAACTGGTCCAAGGCCGTTCTCGTTGCTAGCACGCTGGCTACGTTGCCACTTCTAATTGCCTCTTCTACTTTATCTACCAGTTCCTTCTCGGTTCTATTTCTATCTAACGCTAATTCTTTACTAAAAACTATCGAGTCTAATCTAGCTGCCCTCTTGAGAGAGTACCACCATCTGTTGTTCACAATGGCCCCTGTCAAGTGCTGTTTAACTAAAGTGCTAATCCGTCTACTGTAGTCTTTGCTTGTCGGTAACGACAAGTTCAGCTTCCAGTAGCCGGGTCCTTGTCTATGGGTTCTATCAAGGTTGGCCATGCAGGTCACTAGTTTGTGATCTGAATAGGCAACCATGAACATTTGTGGACAGCTTAACATGTCCCTATCCTTATTTCTAACTAGAACCCTATCTAGGTACGATCTAGATGTTCCGCTACGATTACTCCACGTCCACAGTGGCGCAGTCGGAAAATCTAGTCGATATCTATCGGCCAGGTCAAGTCGGTCGATTAACTGTTTGAGGCTGTTACACCCCCCCCTTTATCGGGACATGCTCCCACATAGTCCCAACGTGCATCTAGGATTCCATTCCAGTGCCCCACTAAAAGCAAGGAGCGGGATGTTCCCAGAAAAGTTTCTAGACGTTTGAAGAAGTCTGGCCGCGGTGTCCCGGATGGGGCATATGCGGCCACCAGCCTGAAGGCTCCACCTTCACTACCGTCAACGTCTAGGACCACCAGTCGACCCTCCGGGTCCAGATGTACCGTCTGTGTTACGAGGCCCAGGTGTTTCCGCAGCAAAACGGCAACTCCGCCCCCACCCCCCGGTTGACAGAGAGATGCGTAGATCTCAAAGTCATCGAAGATGGGGGCCAGCTGTCGCTCGCCGTGGATCCTGGACTCGCAAATGGCTACCACATCCAAACTGTGCGACCTGAGGTCGTTTAAGAGTTTGCCCTGTTTCCAGGGCATCCCCAGGCCGCGTACGTTCACACATCCAACTCTTATATTGGCCATGTTGGTGCTGAAAAGTTAAAAGAGGAAAAGAGATCACTCACCCTTCGCCTCCTGGGGACCAGGCCGCACGATTTCCATGGGGGTGTTGGAGGGGTTGTCTGGATGGGTGGTGGTTTCCGGCGGGGTGGGGACGCAGATGTTTGGTGGGGTGGGGTCTGGTGGGATGGGGGTGTCTGGGGTGGGGAGGCATTTGAGAAGGACGCGGTTGAGTGGTTTCACGCAGGAATTCCCCACATCCTTCTCAAATGTTTCTTTTAGGGACCTATAAGTTTGTATAGGGACCCAAATCAGTTTAAGGTTCAGTTTTTTGCTATTTTTTATAGAGTGGGCGAAAGTTTTCCCTTCGGTGAAAACCGAAGGGTCGTTCGTGATGGTCTCCATTAGTGTTTTGTTTTCAGTGTTTATGTAAGTGTAAGTGTAATTTTCTTGTGTTGTGTTTGTTTTTGTCTGTAGTTCTTGTGTAGGTATTTTGTTTTCAGGAGGTGGGGGTTTTGTTTGTGATATTTGTGTTGTTTGTGTTGGTGGTTGTATGTTTGTGGTAGTGTTTGCTGGTTTTTTGCTTTTGTGATGTCTTTTCTTTCTTTTCGAGCGATGGGGTTCTCCCTCGTCTTCACTGGGTGATGGCGAGATAGCCTCATCTGTTGTATCGTCTGTGTGATTGGGGAGGGGTATGTCTTGGGGAGCTGTTGTGTCTGTATGTGATTTTGCAGTGGTTTTAGGTGGAGTGGGGTTGGGTGGGACTGTGTTTGTTGTGGTTATTTTTGTGTGTTGGTGTTGTTGTTGTGGTGGTGTTGGTGGTTGTGTTGTTTTGATGGGTGTCGGCAGATAGATAGAGAGATAGATAGATAGATAGATAGAGAGATAGATAACGACAAGAAGTGTACCTTATTTATACTGTATCAGCCATTGAAACGTTAATTTTTGTCTGATAACCGTGTGATAAACAGGTGAAACTCCAGAGTAACAAGACTCACCATTTAGCCTTAATATAATTGTTTCTACTTTTGGCACAAACCCAGAAATTCACCAGGCCATTACTGGTACTTTATTTTATCGATCCCGCAAGGACGAAAGGCAAAGTTTACCTCCACGGGATTTGCGGTCAGACCGTAAAGGGACGTAACTATGCTGGAAAGCATGGCGCCCGACCCTCCACCGATACTGCCAATTCACCGCCCTCCATTTAGCCATTTATCCTTAATATAATGAATATTAAAACTCTACTTGAGTATTGAGTACTCCTTTCTGTCAGCCGTCAAACACGGATATATATGTATATATATATGTGTGTGTGTGTGAGCGAGAGAGTTTGTGTGTGTGTACGTATGTGTGTATTTGCGTATATGTGTATATTTTGCATGTAGGTATGTGCATATGTGTTTGAATGTATGCACCTGGATGGAGAGGTGGTGCAAGCTTGAATAACTTATTGTCTGTCTAGTACAGTGGAAAGTTCTTGAATAAGCTGTCCTTCGAGCGATGCCATGACATTTTACATCGTTTTCCGATCCCTAATGCCCTTCGTGAATATTCTCTCCCAAAACACACATACGCACACATTCCTTCTTCCTTCCTGCTCCCACGTTCATATACATAGACACACACACATACATATTATACATATTATATTATGTATATATGTGTGTGTGTGTGTGTGTGTCTATGTATATAATATGTATGTTTATATATGTATGTATATATATATATGTACATATATATATATGTACATATATATATATATATATTTATATATATATATGTGTGTGTGTATGTGTGTGTGTGTGTGTGTGTGTGTGTGTGTATGTAGCTATATATGTATCTACGTATGTGTCTATGCATGTATGTATATTGCTTAAATATTAAAGCAAATTTACTGGCAGTATGTCAACTTATTCACGTAGATTTGATCGTCCGTTTCAAAGAATTCATTGATTTTCATTCAAACATTCGTTTCGTAAATCATGCTTCGTTAAATCAACGGAATCTTTGCTTGAGAAGAAACTTCTGCCATATTTTATAATAATAATTGTTTCTACTTTTGGCACAAGACCAGCAATTATCCCAATGCATTACTGGTACTTTATTTTATCGACCCCGTAAGGATGAAAGCAAAGTTAAACTCGGCGGGATTTGAACTCAGATTGTAAAGGGACGTAATAATAATAATTGTTTCTACTTTAGATACAAAGGATTAAAGGCAAAGCTAACTTCGGCATGATTCGAACTCAGAAAATTAAGGGCCGAAACTCCATGCCATAAAGCATGTTGTCCGACGCTCCACCAATACTGCCAATCCACCGCTCTAATAATAATGATTTCTACTATAGGCACAAGGCCAGCAATTTTGGCGGAAGGGAAATTCGATTAAATTTACCCCACTACGTTACTGGTGCATTATTTTATCGACCCCGTAAGGATGAAAGGCAAAATTTAACCTCGGCGGCATTTGAACTCAAACCATAAAGGGCCGTAACCCTTTGCTGCAAAGCATGGCATCAGACCGTCCACCGATACTGCCAATCCACCGCCCTCTAATAATAATAATAATAATAATAATAATAATAATAATAATAATAATAATAATAATAATGATTTCTTTATTAACCACAAGGGTTTACATAAAGTAGACATTAAGGACAGTGCAGGACAATGCAGGACGGTACAAATGGGCATTTCTGCGTGTAAAAAAAACAAAAACAGAGGATGTAACAAAAATAACAATGAAAATAACAATGAAAAATTCCCCAATAGGGGGGAGACTTCGGAGGGACATTTGTGGAGAAAGCCCAGTAAAAAGCCACAATGACCCTGACCACCAAGGCAAGTGCCCTCTCCCAGTTTTCCACCTTTAATTTACAGATATATGCTCAGAGTAGGCCCATTCACTCGGGCCATTCTTGCTTCTCTCACCCATCTTTCAACAAAATGCTGGGAAGAGAGCACTTCCCTCTCTACTCTGATTTTCCTTTTCAAATGAAATTTGAAAAAGTCAATCAGAGCATCACCGAAGAGGTAAGTGCTCGTCTTCAGCCCTTTCAAACGTGTCCACCATACTATCTCTTTCGCCATGGCCACCAGGCAGATAAAAACTGCCTGCCCTTCCCGGCTAAAGGAGGAGGGCGGGGCAATCCTCACGATGGACTCAGATGATAGCCGGATCCGTCCTAAACGCGACAGCAGGTGTTCGACATAAACCCACAAGTCAGCAATTTTCGGACACTGGACGAGTGCGTGCAGGACGGTTTCGTCGCCCTGCGCGCATCTCGGACATGCCCGGCTGACGGCACCTCCATGCCTGTAGAGTTTATCCCGAACTGGCAAGGCTCCTCGGTAGCACTGCCAGGCCAGAGATTTCTGGAAGTTGTCCATAGGCCCCGGCCCGAAAGTTCTTCCGAAGAGATTGGCTAGTTGATTTTCGTCGACGCCTAGAGTTTCCCCAAGTACGTCGTCGCTCTTCCCCTCCACTAATCCTCTATAGAACGCCGAGGTGGAGTTTCCACCGATCACATTGCCCGATTGGTCGAGGGCTGTGAGCGCCTGAAGACATTCCTGTCTCCAGGCGCTCCCTCTCGGTCTTCGCTTGACCCAGGACTGCAGCTCCGTCAAGGAAACGAGCTGGGGAAAAACGCGTCTAGCAAAAGGCGACCACACCTGATCACCGTCGAGGAAGAGGTGGAGATGTCGTAGCCTGAGCGCGTGCCTGCGCATCATCAGCCACGGCATGCCCAGCCCTCCACGTAGCGGGTGTTGACAACAGATTGACCGCCTGACCATCGGAGCACGTCCCTTCCACAAAAAGCGAAAGAGCAAACGCTCCAGCGCAGTCAGGCGAGGCTTAGGACAAGATACGACGGTTAGGCGGTAGCAGATGACAGACGCGATGTACGCGTTAGCCACCTCCGCTCGACCTTTCAGGGATAGCTTCCTCTCGGCCCATTTCTGGGTGAGAGAAGCCACCCTGCTCGTCACCTCGTCCCAGTTTTTGTCCGTCTGGAGGTCCGGACCGAACCAGACCCCTAGCAATTTAACCGGTCCGTCCGTCCAGCGCCCGACGACGCTGTTGGACGGCATGGACCTGCCTCTCCAGGTGCCGAGCTGCAGGCCCACTGACTTTTCCTGGTTGATCATTGCTCCTGTCACCGCTTCGTATTCTCTTAGTGTAGTGCCGATCGCCTCGATGTGTTTGGCGTTCGACACCACTACGGTGACATCGTCCGCATATGCTGACACGGATCTTCCGCATCCTAGTTCGCGCGGGACTCCCCTCAACGTCTCCAGTTTGTGCAGTAATGGCTCGAGAGTCAATACGTACAAGAGGGACGAGAGGGGACATCCTTGGCGGACCGAGCGCATGATGTTGAACGGTTCCGACAGGTGACCGTTCACTCTCACTACAGAGCAGATGTCGCTGTGCATGGCAGCGATCCAGCCTCTGAAGACGGGCCCAAAGCCAGCCGCCCTCAGGACTGCCGCTAGGTAACGATGGTCGACCCTATCGAAAGCTTTCGACTGATCTAAATTGATCAAGGACCCACCCGTGCCAGGTTCCCTAGCTACCCTCTCTACGATGTATCGCATGAGGTGGAGGTTGTCGTGGATGGATCTGTCAGGAATGGCGCATGTCTGCGCCTCTCCCACCAGACCACCAACGACAAGCGCCAACCTCTTTGCTAGAAACTTGGCCAAAATCTTAAACTCTGTGTTTAGCAGAGTTATGGGCCGGAAATTGTCTATGTTATCCCCCTTGTTCGGATCCTTTCTCAGCAGTGCCACCGCTCCTCGGCTCACAGAACTGGGAATTCTCCCGTTCTGTTGCCAGTTGCAGTAGACGTCCGCCAAGAGGCCTCCGAACAAGTCTGGCATCTGTACGTAAAGTTCATAGGGCAGACCATCCAAACCAGGCGATTTACCCCTTGTGCAGCCAGTCATTGCCTCCCGTACTTCAGCGGCTGTTATCGGCTTTTCGCAACACTTCGCCTCAGTGGCCGAGAGCCGCGGCAGTCCGTCGAGGTAGACACTAGAGTCCATCCCTCTACCCGGTCCCCCGCTGCCCCCGAACAGCTGAGCGAAGTGTCGCTGAAAAGCTTCACACATTTGCCCGGGATCGAGTAGCATGCGCCCGTCGTGGTCCACCAAAGACCGGATCGTGGCTTTGTTGCCACGACGCGCCTCCGCCACTCGGGCCCATTGAACGGCTTTCGTCCCCTCGTGTCTGAGAACACGCACCCTAGCTCTGACAACGCAGCCTTCGTGCTTTGCATTGAAGAATTGGTCAAGGGCCAATTTCGCCGCAAGCACGTCGGTCGCAATGCCTTTGCTAAGCGCCTCGTCTAATTTTCTAACTAGTTCTCCCTCTGCTCTATTTTTCTCTATTGCTAAAGCCTTACTAAACCTAATCGATTCTATTCTAATCGCTCTTTTCAGAGCAAACCACCACTTGTTGTTGACGATGGCCCCCGTCAACGCCCGCTTAACTAGTTCGCTAATCCGGTCTCTGTAGGCCTTGCGCGCTGGTAAGGACGCGTTTAGCTTCCAGTAGCCGGGTCCTCGTCTATGAAGCCTATCTAAGTCAAGCACACAGGTCACGAATTTGTGGTCCGTGTAGCTGACTATCTTGAATTGTGGACAGCCTATGCTAGACCTATCTATTTCCCTACAAAATACTCTATCTAGATATGATCTGGATGACCCTATGCGGTTTGTCCAAGTCCACATTGGCACATTCGGGAAATCCAATCGGTACCTGTCAGACAGTTCAAAACGCCTGAGCAGGTTGGTGAGGCTCTTGCACCCTCCACCCCTATCCGCTAATCCCACACAGTCCCAGCGTGCATCTAAGATCCCGTTCCAGTCGCCCACTAACACTAAAGAGCGGGACGTTCCAAGAAAGGTCTCCAGACGCCGGAAGAAATCAGGCCGCCCTGCTCCTGTCGGGGCATAGACGGCCACTAGCCTGAAAGCTTGCCCGTCTCCGCTGGTCACGTCCAGCACCACCAGCTTACCCTCTGGGTCCAGGAAGATGGCCCGTATGGCGAGATCCAAACCTCTCCGAAAAAGCACAGCAACTCCTCCACCCGATCCAGGACGGCTGGGAGATGCGTACACATCGTAGCCGCCGAAGATCGGTGCGAAGGCCCGTGCTTCGGAGAATCTGGTCTCGCTGATGGCCACTACATCTATGTTTAGTGACCTGAGGTCGTTGAGCAGGTGACCCTGCTTCCATGACGACCCCAAGCCACGCGCATTTATGCTGCCTATTCTGAGTGAGGTCATGTTTAAAATAGAGTGGAAAAGATGGGAAAGACCACTTACCGTACTTTTGGTAGAGGAGGGATGGTTTTTACATCCCTTTTCACTTGATCGTCTGGTGAAGGGACCGTTGAATCGTCCCTTCGGCTGGTCGTCGGCTCTTCTAAGAGAATGTCTGAATATACTCTTCGATTAATGGTTCCTCCTAGGTCCCTGAAATCACCAACTGCGTTGGGGAATTTCGTTTTAATGTTTGTGTATTGTTTCTGTGCTATTTTTAGCAGTCTTATGTTAGTTGGCGTTTTGATTGGTGCTGGTATTATGTAGTCCTGTTGTGAAATGTCTGTGTGTTCAATTATGTAAGTCATTAGTTTCTTGTTGTGTGTATTTATTGCCGTGCATTTGTTTTTCTGGGGGTGGGGTGTGGTTCTGCTATTTTCTTGTCGTTGTTGCTGGGTGTGTGTTTTTTGTTGTTGTGTTTGCGATGTTGGTGCTTGTGGTGGTGGTGTTGAAGGTGTTGTTGGCGGTGGGGTTGTCGCCGGTGGTGATGGTGGCGCTAGTGTGGGTGGTGATGGTGTTGGTGTTGTTGCTGCTGTGGGTCTCTTTGTAGTAGAATTTACCCTTTTCTCATTTCTTTCCTCCCTTTTCAAAGGCGACGATGCGCTGCTTCTGCGTTTGTGCCTTCTTACGACCTTTTGCCATCTCTCTCCCACCTCACACTCCATGTCTGATTCTGTGAGGTCGGGGAGGGGTACCAACTCCACTCTTTCACTTGTTGTTGTTGGTGATGTTTGCACTGGAGTCTCTGTTGCAGCTGCATTTGGTATTGCTGTTGTTGTTGTTAGTATTTCCACTGCTGCTGCTGTTTTTGATTTCCGTGGAGTGGGTATGGGTGCCACGGGCCTATCGTTCCTGGTTGCCGCTTGTCCTGTTGCTGGTAGCCGTGGAGCCGGATTCGGAAGGAGGGGGGTTTTCTCCTTTCTCAGGGTCTTCTCGTTGCAGAAGGCCCTGAGGTGAGTCTTCGATCCACTGCGAAAGCATTTCGGGCGTTTGCCCTCAACACTTATGGGCAGTTGAGTGCCGTTATCGAAGTCTATCACATCCGGGATAGCTTCGATGCACTCCTGGTTGGTTTGGATTAGCATCTCAATGGAGGAGCCGACCCAATCTTCTCTTACTTTTTTCTGTACTTGCAGTACAGTTGTTTTGTCCTCGATTCCGACGAGGACAGACGCGGCCAGCCAAGAAGGGGTCATTCCGGGGGGGACGTGGGTCAGTTTGACCCTCACAATTTTTGCCCACAGTAGGAGGGCACCAACACCATTTCCTCGCTCCTTAGGGTCACTACTGATTGGGCCTTTGCCTCCTGGGGTGTGGCAAAAAGTACGTCTACGGTGGCATATTTTTTGCCTCGGGTGATGTGCGTTTTCCGCTGCCACACAGACCCCAAGGCTTTTTGTATTTGGGCCTCTGTGGCTCTTTCCACCCTACGGGATTTTGTACTTACTGTACGGTACGTGACCGTACAGTGCTCTTGGGTTTCGAAAAAATTTTTCGCTGCCTTGCAGATTGCTCGGTGTCCGTTCTTTGTCACCATCTTCTTCGCTTCCTCTAATTCCTCATTTGTTATGAGGATTGTTTCCAAGTTTTTCGCAATACCTGCAAATGAGATTGGTTTTTCTCTGCTGTTGTTGTTGTCGTCAGAGCTGCTGGTACTTTTGTTGTTGCTGCAGGTACTACGACTACTGCCTCCGCCGCTGTTGCTGTGGTTGTTGTTGGTGTTGCTGCTGCTAATGCTGTTGTTGTTTATGCTGCTGGTGATGCTGTTGCGGCTGCTACTGTTGTTTTAATTGTCACTGTTGCTGTTGTTATTACGGCTGCTACTGCTATTATTCCTGACGTCAGACGAATGAACTGGGTTTTCGTATTTCCCGCACACCTGTTTCGTCGCTGTCGTCGTCGTCGTGGAGAAACCTTGCACGCTTTGCACGAGACTTTTCTTTTCTTTCGTCACTTGCGAAAGAGAAGGGAGGGAGAGAGACACATTTAAAGAAGGGAGGGAGAGAGACAATCTTCTCTCTGCTGTAGTGATGATTGAGGAAGAAGAAGACGGAATGAGTGGGAGTGACGTATGAAATTTCTTTTTCGTAGCCATGTTGTTTTTTGTTTAAAATGAAATTTTGGGTACAAAACCCCAATAACTGATTATTTAACCCCGAAGGGCCAAATAACGGACAGAAAGACCCCTCTCACGAGGAGGAGGGTGTCTTTATCAACAATTTGGTTCAAGTTTTAAACAATTTACAATTGTTTTAACGGTTAAAAATTACTATACCTTACAGAGCCGAGCCTCCGTCAACCATGGCATTCAATAATAATAATAATAATAATAATAATAATAATAATAAAGAGGAAGGCATCAAAATATATAGATAGACTCAAAAGAAAAAAGAAAAAACAAACAACAAAAGCAGCACAGCAACAACAGTAAAAAACGAGAAAAACAGAGAAAAACAAAAACAAAAAAAGAAACCCCAAAAACGTAAAGAAAATAAGAATGAAGAGAGAAGCAGGCGGACGGACAGAGAAGAGGGGGGGAAAAGTAAAACTTAAAAAACAAAAACTAAGTCGGACATTCGAATACTACATTACAATGAAACTTATGCTTATTCATTTTTGGGGCCCTTTCTGCCCGTGTGTTTGTTTGTTTATGTGTGTCCGTATACAGCGTGGTGATAATGCCACACAAGGGCCAAGTGGGATGGCGGATCCACAGATGGCTATGTAAACATACATTCGCCAATCCTCGATAAGAGTGTTTAAATATCGAACATAAACAGTTCGAATAACGGTGAAATGGAGACTAGAACGTCATGTGACAGACTCTCACCCAACAGGTGCCCCCTGGCTCAGCAGCAGGAACCTGACTGTCAACGAAATACTGCTGATGTTGGAGGAAGAAGAAGAAGGAAAGGGGCCAGAACCAACTGGACGAAAGAATTGAATAGAACTGTTATGCAATGCTACCTGAAAAGTAACCCCAAGGAGAGGGGCTACAGGAGACGGATGCATAACATCTGGAACGAGATTGGTTTATTTAAATTAGATGAACAAAAATTGGCCGGGCAGGCTCGGGTAATAAGAACTAATGGGTGGATAAGCGAGCTGGAACTGGAGGAACTGAGCAGAGAGAATGGCTTGGAGATGGCGGGTGTAGTATGCCAGACAAGCGAGCCGGCGGGAAATGAAGGTGAGGAGGTCCTGAGAGCGAAGGAACCACCCGAAGCAGACAATGATCTGAATACTGAGATAAATAATACCTGGAACAGAGATACGGCCACTGAGGAGATGAATGCTGACGGGCTAGGACAAGATTCGGTTGACATCCTAAATTTAGTGGTAGATGAGTTGAACAATGATAGTGGGAGACCTATGAACCTAAGATTTGTAGACAGGAAAAAGTTAAAAGAAACAACAGCTAAGGTAAACAAAGTCATCCCATACCTTGAGGCGAGGAGTCTTCACCAGTGCAACAATATCCTCAAAGCAACAGCAAATACGGTGAGGAAACTACTTGGTATAAAAGCGAGAGGAAACAACAGACAAGAAAGAGCAGAGCCGTGGTGGAAGAAGCGACTGAGTGGGCAAATCGGGGAAATGAGAAATGACATAGGAAAGCTTGAGTCACTACTGAATGGGACACTAAAAAACATAGGCACTAAAAATAGACTGGAAATAAAATACAAAACTAGGAGTAAAAAGCTAAATATTATCATAGAGGAATTGAAGCAACGCATTGTAGCAAAGAGTGCCAAAATCAGGCGATACGAGAACAGAGTCAGTCAGTATAAACAGAACCGCATGTTCGACAACAACCAGAAGATGCTGTTTGGACAGCTTGAGGGGAAAGAAAGAGGCACCGACTTGATCCCTGGGGCGGAACAAGCTAAAACATTCTGGAGAGGAATATGGGAGCAGGGTGTTAGACACAATGCCCAGGCAGGGTGGATTGAGACAGTACAGAGGGAGATCGGTGAGCAGGCACAGCAACAGACTGATTTGAGTATCACAGTTGAAACTCTTAAGGGGCAAGCCAAAAAACTAACCAACTGGAAATCACCAGGCCCAGATGGTGTGCAGGGGTATTGGATTAAACATTTAACATCCCTCCACCCGAAGCTGACGGCCATGTTCAATGACTGCTTGGTGTCGGGTGAGGTGCCAGAGTGGTTGACAAAAGGTACCACAGTTCTGATAATGAAAGACCAAATCAAGGGTAATGATGTCACCAACTATAGACCTATCACATGTCTGCCCGTAATGTGGAAACTGTTGACGAGCATTGTGTCTGAGGAAATCTACCATCACCTCCACACAAACAACTTGTTGCCGGACGAACAGAAGGGATGCCGAAAGAAGTCACGTGGTACAAAGGACCAGTTGCTTATTGATAAGATGGTAATGGGGAATTGCAGGAGGAGACACACTGATCTTGCCATGGGATGGATAGACTACAGAAAGGCATTTGACATGGTGCCTCATTCCTGGATCACCAAAAGCCTGGAGATCTTCAGGGTGGCAGATAACATCAGACAGTTGCTGGGCAGGAGTATGGGGTCCTGGGAGACAGAGTTGACATCAACTGGAGTATCCTTGGGAAGCGTGAAGATCAAGAGAGGTATCTTCCAGGGAGATAGCCTGTCCCCTCTGTTGTTTGTCCTTGCCCTGATGCCCTTGACCATTATGCTGCGAAAAGTGAGAGCAGGATACAAGTTGGGAAGGGGAGAGCTTACCATCAATCACCTCCTCTTCATGGACGACCTTAAGCTCTTCGGGAAAAGTGAGAAGGAGTTGGATGTGCTTGTTGACACTGTCCGTATTTTCAGCAGTGATATATGTATGCAGTTTGGTATTGGTAAATGTGGAGTCATTGTGATGAGGAGGGGTAGGTTGAGCAGAAGTAACGGGATCCAGATACCAACAGGTGAGATGATAAAGGAAATTGACTCTGAGGAAGGATACAAGTATTTGGGCGTTCTGGAGGCTGATGGCATAAAGAACAAAAAAATGAAGGAATTGTTAAGAACTGAATACATTCGGAGAGTAAGGAGCGTATTGAAGTCACATCTGAACAGCAGAAATGCCATAAGCGCAGTAAATTCCCGAGCTGTGTCTATTATTAGGTACAGTGCGGGAATTCTGAGATGGAATGTTGCTGAACAAAAAGAAATGGATAGGAAGACTAGGAAGCTATTGACTATCTACAACATGTTCCACAAGAGGAGTGATGTCGATAGACTCTACCTAAGGAGATCGGAGGGTGGAAGAGGTCTTATCAGCATAGAGGACTGTGTTCAGATGGAGAAAAACAACCTATACAAATACGTGACCTATAGTAAGGAGCCAATGCTCAGAGCTGTACTGAAGGAGGGGACAGTAGGCCAGGGGATACCCAAGGAGGAAATAACATCAAGGAGGAAGAGCAGCCTTAAGGGAAAATCCCTTCATAGTACCTTCTTTGAGAAAACTGAATTTAGAGATCCACAGACATGGAACTGGTTGAGAAGAGGAGACCTCAAAAAGGCTACAGAAGGAATGCTAATGGCTGCGCAGGAGCAGGCCCTCAAAACGAAGTGGTTGAAGCACCATATCTACAAGGAGGAGGCTAGCCCACTGTGCAGGATCTGTGGAGAGAGAGAGGAGACTGTGGCTCACATTGTGTCCGAGTGTAAACACCTAGCCCAGACCCACTATAAGGGCTGGAGACACGATGTGATGGGCAGGGTGATCCACTGGCACCTGTGCAAAGTAAACAATCTACCACATTCTGAGAAATGGTATGAGCATAGGCCAGAGGCGGTGATGGAGAACAATCAGGTGAAGGTGCTGTGGGATTTTAGGATACAGACGGACAAAAAACTGGAACACAATAGACCTGACCTGGTGGTTGTGGACAAAGAAAAAAGATCGTGCCTGATTGTGGATGTGGCCTGCCCGTTCGACACGAGAGTGCAAGAGAAGGAGAGGGAGAAAATTGACCGATACCAGGACCTAAAGTGGGAGGTGAAAAGGATTTGGAACTGCCATGAAGTCAAAGTGATCCCGATTGTCATAGGCGCACTGGGGACTATCTCCAAAGGTTTCCAGGGATGGTTAAAGAAAATCGGCCCCTTCACGCTTTTTGGAACGCTTCAAAAGGCATGCTTGCTTGGAACGGCAAGAACCCTCCGATACGTCCTGAATATCTGAGGCTGCAGGTAGTGGCTTGATATTCAATCCAACGGACTTTCCAGTTAACCAACATCAATGACTGAGATTCAAGGAATAACAATAACAATAATAATAATAATGATTTCTTTATTAACCACAAGGGTTTACATAAAGTAGACATTAAGGACAGTGCAGGACAATACAGGACGGTACAAATGGGCATTTCTGCGTGTAAAGAAGAAAAACAGAGGATGTAACAAAAGATAACAATGAAAAATTCCCCAATAGGGGGGAGACTTCGGAGGGACATTTGTGGAGAAAGCCCAGTAAAAGGCCACAATTACCCTGACAACCAAGGCAAGTGACCTCTCCCAGTTTTCCACTTTTAATTTACAGATATATACTCAGAGTAGGCCCATTCACTCGGGCCATTCTTGCTTCTCTCACCCATCTTTCAACAAAATGCTGGGAAGAGAGCACTTCCCTCTCTACTCTGATTTTCCTTTTCAAATGAAATTTGAAAAAGTCAATCAGAGCATCACCGAAGAGGTAAGTGCTCGTCTTCGGCCCTTTCAAACGTGTCCACCATACTATCACTTTCCCCATGGCCACCAGACAGATAAAAACTGCCTGCCCTTCCCGGCTAAAGGAGGAGGGCGGGGCAATCCTCACGATGGACTCAGATGATAGCCGGATCCGTCCTACACGCGACAGCAGGTGTTCGACATAAACTCACAAGTCAGCAATTTTCGGACACTGGACGAGTGCGTGCAGGACGGTTACGTCGCCCTGCGCGCATCTCGGACATGCCCGGCTGACGGCACCTCCTTGCCTGTGGAGTTTATCCCGAACTGGCAAGGCTCCTCGGTAGCACTGCCAGGCCAGAGATTTCTGGAAGTTGTCCATCGGCCTTGGCCCGAAAGTTCTTCCGAAGAGAATGGCTTGTTGATTTTCGTCGACGCCTAGAGTTTCCCCAAGTACGTCGTCGCTCTTCCCCTCCACTAATCCTCTATAGAACGCCGAGATGGAGTTTCCACCGATCACATTGCCTGATTGGTCGAGGGCTGTGAGCGCCTGAAGACATTCCAGTCTCCAGGCGCTCCCTCTCGGTCTTCGCTTGACCCAGGACTGCAGCTCCGTCAAGGAAACGAGCTGGGGAAATACGTGTCTAGCAAACGACGACCACACCTGATCACCGTCTAGGAAGAGGTGGAGATGTCGTAGCCTGAGCGCGTGCCTGCGCATCATCAGCCACGGCATGCCCAGCCCTCCACGTAGCGGGAGTTGACAACAGATGGACCGCCTGACCATCGGAGCGCGTCCCTTCCACAAAAAGCGAAAGAGCAAACGCTCCAGCGCAGTCAGGCGAGGCTTAGGACATGGTACGACGGTCAGGCGGTAGCAGATGACAGACGCGATGTACGCGTTAGCCACCTCCGCTCGACCTTTCAGGGATAGCTTCCTCTCCGCCCATTTCTGGGTGAGAGAAGCCACCCTGCTCGTCACCTCGTCCCAGTTTTTGTCCGTCTGGAGGTCCGGACCGAACCAGACCCCTAGCAATTTAACCGTACGTCCGTCCAGCGTCCGACTGCGCTGTTGGACGGCATGGACCTGCCTCTCCAGGTGCCGAGCTGCAGGCCCACTGACTTTTCCTGGTTGATCATTGCTCCTGTCACCGCTTCGTATTCTCTTAGTGTAGTGCCGATCGCCTCGATGTGTTTGGCGTTCGACACCACTACGGTGACATCGTCCGCATATGCTGACACAGATCTTCCGCATCCTAGTTCGCGCGGGACGCCCCTCAACGTCTCCAGTTTGTGCAGTAATGGCTCGAGAGTCAATACGTACATGAGGGACGAGAGGGAACATCCTTGGCGGACCGAGCGCATGATGTTGAACGGTTCCGACAGGTGACCGTTCACTCTCACAACAGAGCAGATGTCGCTGTGCATGGAAGCGATCCAGCCTCTGAAGACGGGTCCAAAGCCAGCCGCCCTCAGGACTGCCGCTAGGTAACGATGGTCAACCCTATCGAAAGATTTCGACTGATCTAAATTGATCAAGGACCCACCCGTGCCAGGTTCCCTAGCTACCCTCTCTACGATGTATCGTATGAGGTGGAGGTTGTCGTGGATGGATCTGTCAGGAATGGCGCATGTCTGCGCCTCTCCCACCAGACCACCAACGACAAGCGCCAACCTCTTTGCTAGAAACTTGGCCAAAATCTTGAACTCTTTGTTTAGCAGAGTTATGGGCCGGAAATTATCTATGTTATCCCCGTTGTTCGGATCCTTTCTCAGCAGTGCCACCGCTCCTCGGCTCACAGAACTGGGAATTCTCCCGTTCTGTTGCCAGTTGCAGTAGACGTCCGCCAAGAGGCCTCCGAACAAGTCTGGCATCTGTACGTAAAGTTCATAGGGCAGACCATCCAAACCAGGCGATTTACACCTTGTGAAACCAGTCATTGCCTCCCTTACTTCAGCGGCTGTTATCGGCTTTTCGCAACACGTCACCTCAGTGGCCGAGAGCCGCGGCAGTCCGTCGAGGTAGACACTAAAGTCCATCCCTCGACCCGGCCCACCGTTGCCCCCGAACAGCTGAGCGAAGTGTCGCTGAAAAGCTTCACACATTTGCCCGGGATCGAGTAGCATGCGCCCGTCGTGGTCCACCAAAGACCGGATCGTGGCTTTGTTTCCACGACGCGCCTCCGCCACTTGGGCCCATTGAACGGCTTTCGTCCTCTCGTGTCTGAGAGCACGCACCCTTGCTCTGACAACGCAGCCTTCATGCTTTGCATTGAAGAATTGGTCAAGGGCTAATTTCGCCGCAAGTACGTCGGTCGCAGTGCCTTTGCTAAGCGCCTCGTCTAATATTCTAACTAGTTCTCCCTCTGCTCTATTTTTCTCTATTGCTAAAGCCTTACTAAACCTATTCGATTCTATTCTAATCGCTCTTTTCAGAGCAAACCACCACTTGTTGTTGACGATGGCCCCCGTCAACGCCCGCTTAACTAGTTCGCTAATCCGGTCTCTGTAGGGCTTGCGCGCTGGTAAGGACGCGTTTAGCTTCCAGTAGCCGGGTCTTCGTCTATGAAACCTATCTAAGTCAAGCACACAGATCACGAATTTGTGGTCCGTGTAGCTGACTATCTTGAATTGTGGACAGCCTAAGCTAGACCTATCTATTTCCCTACAAAATACTCTATCTAGATATGATCTGGATGACCCGATACGATTTGTCCAAGTCCACATTGGCACATTCGGGAAATCCAATCGGTACCTGTCAGACAGTTCAAAACGCCTGAGCAGGTTGGTGAGGCTCTTGCACCCTCCACCCCTATCCGCTAATCCCACACAGTCCCAGCGTGCATCTAAGATCCCGTTCCAGTCGCCCACTAACACTAAAGAGCGGGACGTTCCAAGAAAGGTCTCCAGACGCCGGAAGAAATTAGGCCGCCCTGCTCCTGTCGGGGCATAGACGGCCACTAGCCTGAAAGCTTGCCCGTCTCCGCTGGTCACGTCCAGCACCAACAACTTACCCTCTGGGTCCAGGAAGATGGCCCGTATAGAGAGATCCAAACCTCTCCGAAAAAGCACAGCAATTCCTCCCCCCGATCCAGGACGGCTTGGAGATGCGTACACATCGTAGCCGCCGAAGATCGGTGTGAAGGCCCGTGCTTCGGAGATTCTGGTCTCGCTGATGGCCACTACATCTATGTTTAGTGACCTGAGGTCGTTGAGCAGGTGACCCTGCTTCCATGACGACCCCAAGCCACGCGCATTTATGCTGCCTATTCTGAGTGAGTTCATGTTTAAAATAGAGTGGAAAAGATGCGAAAGACCACTTACCGTACTTTTCGTAGAGGAGCGATGGTTTTTCCATCCCTTTTCACTTGATCGTCTGGTGAAGGGACCGTTGAATCGTCCCTTCGGCTGGTCGTCGGCTCTTCTATGAGTATGTCCGAATATACTCTTCGGTTGATAGTCCCTCCTAGGTGTCTGAAAACACCAACTGCGTTGGGGAATTTCGTTTTTATGTTTGTGTATTGTTTCTGTGCTATTTTTAGCAGTCTTATGTTAGTTGGCGTTTTGATTGGTGCTGGTATTATGTAGTCCTGTTGTGAAATGTCTGTGTGTTCAATTATGTAAGTCATTAGTTTCTTGTTGTGTGTATTTATTGCCGTGCATTTGTTTTTCTGGGGGTGGGGTGTGGTTCTGCTATTTTCTTGTCGTTGTTGCTGGGTGTGTGTGTTTTGTTGTTGTGTTTGCGATGTTGGTGCTTGTGGTGGTGGTTTTGAAGGTGTTGTTGGCGGTGGGGTTGTCGCCGGTGGTGATGGTGGTACTAGTGTGGGTGGTGATGGTGTTGGTGGTGTTGCTGCTGTGAGTCGCTTTGCAGTAGACTTTACCCTTTTTTCATTTCTTTCCTCCCTTTTCGAAGGCGACGATGCGCTGCTTCTGCGTTTGTACCTTCTTACGACCTTTTGCCATCCCTCTCCCACCTCACACTCCATGTCCGATTCTGTGAGGTCGGGGAGGGGTACCAGCTCCACTCTTTTACTTGTTGTTGTTGGTGATGTTTGCACTGGAGTCTCTGTTGCAGCTGCATTTGGTATTGCTGTTGTTGTTGTTAATATTTCCACTGCTGCTGCTGTTTTTGATTTCCGTGGCGTGGGCATGGGTGCCACGGACCTATCGTTCCTGGTTGCCGCTTGTCCTGTTGCTGGTAGCCGTTGATCCGGTTTCGGAAGGAAGGGGGGTTTTCTCCTTTCTCAGGGTCTTCTCGTTGCAGAAGGCCCTGAGGTGAGTCTTCGATCCACAGCAAAAGCATTTCGGGCGTTTGCCCTCAACACTTATGGGCAGTTGAGTGCCGTTATCGTAGTCTATCACATCCGGGATAGCTTCGATGCACTCCTGGTTGGTTTGGATTAACATCTCAATGGAGGTGCCGACCCAATCTTCTCTTACTTTTTTCTGTACTTGCAGTACAGTTGTTTTGTCCTCGATTCTGACGAGGACAGACGCGGCCAGCCAAGAAGGGGCCATCCCGGACGTGGGTCAGTTTGACACTTACAATTTTTTGCCCGCAGTAGGAGGGCACCAACACCATTTCCTCGCTCCTTAGGGTCACTAAGGATTGAACCTTTGCCTCCTGGGGTATGGCAAAAAGTACGTCTACGGTGGCATATTTCTTGCCTCGGGTGATGTGCGTTTTCCGCTGCCACACAGACCCCAAGGCTTTTTGTATTTGAGCCTCTGTGGCTCTTTCAACCCTACGGGATTTTGTAGTTACTGTACGGTACGTGACTGTACAGTGCTGTTGGCTTTCAAAAAATTTGTCCGCTGCTTTGCAGATTGCTCGGTGTCCAGTTTTTGTCACCATCTTCTTCGCTTCCTCTAATTTCTCATTTGTTATGAGGATTGTTTCCAGGTTCTTCGCGATACCTGCAAACGAGATTGGTTTTTCTTTGCTGCTGTTGTTGTTGTTGTCGTCAGAGCTGCTGTTAATTTTGTTGTTGCTGCAGGTACTACGACTACTGCCGCCACCGCTGTTGCTGTGGTTGTTGTTGTTGTTGCTGCTGCTAATGCTGTTGTTGTTTATGCTGCTGATGATGCTGTTGCGGCTGCTACTGTTGTTTTCATTGTCACTGTTGCTGTTGTTATTACAGCTGCTACTACTATTATTCCTGACGTCAGACGAATGAAATTGGTTTTCGTA
Source organism: Eledone cirrhosa (assembly GCA_964016885.1). Taxonomy (NCBI): domain Eukaryota; kingdom Metazoa; phylum Mollusca; class Cephalopoda; order Octopoda; family Eledonidae; genus Eledone; species Eledone cirrhosa. The sequence goes on along the minus strand of OZ024744.1, from coordinate 74,569,692 downwards.
TTTCCCGCACACCTGTTTCGTCGTTGTCGTCGTCGTCGTGGAGAAATCTTGCACGCTTTGCACGAAACTTTTCTTTTCTGTCGTCGCTTGCGAAAGAGACGGGAGGGAGAGAGACACATTTAAAGAAGGGAGGGAGAGAGACAATCCTCTCTCTGCTGTAGTGACAATTGAGGAAGAGGAAGACGGAATGAGTGGGAGTGACCTATGAAAATTCTTTTTCGTAGCCATGTTGTTTTTTTGTTTAAAATAAATATTGGGTACAAAACCCCAATAAACAGTTATTTAACCCCGAAGGGCCAAATAACGGGCAGAAAGACCCCTCTCACGAGGAGGAGGGTGTTTTTGTCTACAAGTTGGTTAAAGTTTTAAACCATTTACAATTGTTATAGCGTTCAAAATTTACAGTACCTTACAGAGCCGAGCTTCCGTCAACCATAGCATTCAATAATAATAATAATAATAATAATAATAATAATAATGGTTTCTTATATAGGCACAAGGCCAGTAATTTGGGGGGAGGGGAAAGTCGATTAAATCGACCTCAGTGCGTGACTGGTACTTTATTTTATCGACCCCATAAGGATGAAAGGCAAAGTTAACCTCGGCGGGATTTGAACTCAAATAATTGTAATAATAACAATAATAATAACAACAACAACAACAACCACCACAACTACTACTATTACAACTTCAATAACAATAACAACAAAACCAACAATACCGTCAATTTGTGGGCTGCAAGTCGATTTTATGTTATCTAGAATTTGAATGGTATTTTATTTTATCGTTTCCATAAGGTTGAATTTGAAATTGACCTCGGTAGGATTCGAACTCAGAAACTAAAGAGCTAATACAAATGCTACATAGCATTTGCCCGACGCTCTAAAGACTCTGCCAATCCGCCATCCTAAAAAGAAATAATTCTTTATTTATTTCACCACTTAAGTTTATTCATACATATAATTTCATGATACTTTAAAATGGGATTTACAAATTTTACAAATTCGTGTTGTGTGGGACAACCAAATCACAGTGAACCCCGGCATTCGCGGTCCATGTTATTGGCGGAATTTTCCTTAGAACTTAACTAATAATTATTCGTAGAAACCACTGCATATTCGCGGAACATAAATATCTTCCACGATTTTTTAATGACTTTTTTCGTGGCAATATATATATATATTCACGCGTTTTAACGCTAAATTATTAATAACAATATACCGTATTTGCCGGCATATATTTTACGTTATGTTTTGAATTTTATAGTCATTTTTATGGACCATGTTCAATATTCGTGGTTTCTCACTCTTCGCGGATGGTCTAGGAATGTAATCCCCACGAATACCGGGAAACTGTATATAAAAATGAAGGAACAGGTTTTACAATTTATGAAGAAAAACACAAATAATCTCGTATAATAATTTTAAAAAAGTGTATAATAAAACACGCAGTAAATGAAAATATAATTTAATTTTCACAAGGCCAAACTACGAAAACATGCATGGAAAGAAATCTGCGTAGATCAGAGCTGCCTCATATAGTTTTCAATGTTCAAAAGTCTAGATTCTAGACGTGGGCAACCTGCAGCCCGCGAACCTTTCTGAAAGGCTCGCCTAAGTCACCTAAGGGAAATCTTTCTGATTTTTTTGCCTCAACTTTTCAGTCGTAATTTATGCTTCCATCATTTTTACGATCGAGGAAAACAACGTGTACGAATTCTGAAGAAACAAATCAAAACAACCTGAGTTATCACCTGTTTTTAATGTGAGCACGAATGTAAAATAGCGCTTGCGGCTCGCCTGATGATTAGCCATATCTCATGCTTCTCGAAAAAGGTTGCCCATGTCTGGTCTAGAATCTGCCGTGAGAAATTCTTCGGTCAGCGTGGGTAGATGTTTACATCGTGTAGTTGATTGACATTTGCGATATAATAAATCTTATGAAAGTATTTATCATTAACCAATCGTTTTTTGTTTGCTTTTCTCCGTTTGTCATTTGATCCTATTTATTTCCTCATATATATCTCAGCTGAAATGTTCTGAAGTATTTGATATTTGATATTCGTCATTGATCATTATTTTGATGTCCTAGCAAAGAACTGCTAAGTTATTTACATACTCAAATAATTATAAAGGTAACTACTAATATAATTATTGCGATAACTACGTTAACAACTAAGATAACAACGTTAATTACTTTGGTGTATACAAAGGTAACTACAAAGGTGGTTGCGTGTGCAGTACAAATGTAAAATACATATGGAAAATCAAACAAGGTCAAATGACTAAAATGGTAATCTCAATAATAACAATAAATTCACATTAATATATAAATAATGTTAAATAGCTCTGACAGTATAAAACAAGGGCCCTGTGCTTAAGCACATCTAAGCACAATAGTAAATCCGGCATTGATTCTTCACCATAAATACCAAACGGTCTTTCTTGCCAACATAGGCGATGGTTCAACTCATGCATGAGATAACAATTATTCGAAATTATGTGTTTGTATAAGTCATTTTTGTTTTATACCATTCAGTCTTTCAGTGGCCACCCTAGACAACCCAACAGCTAAATACGAACCAAATGTAGCCTACAAAACACAAAATACATTACCCAGCGGAATAAAAATTCAAATTCATTTTAAAACCAACCTATTATACTGGTACCAAAAGAAACGAACATCATCAGGCCACAATTGAGTTCAATATCCGGTAATAAATCCCTTCGTAAAAAAGTTCTTTCAACAAAGATATTAGTTCACATACTATCATAGAAATGATATACTATATATATATATAATTTTTTTCTTATACAAAAGTACCCCCCCCCCCCCCCAAAAAAAATGTAGTAGCCCAGACTAGCCTAAATCCTACTATATAAAACACAAATAGCCAGTTATATAATATTTATATCAACATAAAAACCACAAAAGTAAAACCCAACGTACCAGGGACCCTTCACCAGCGATCTTAGTTCATGCAGTGTCACTGGTATGATATAATGTATACAACCTCTCTTTACTCAACCTTACCCAACAACTAAACACACACAGTCTAATGCAATTACTTAGTTAAATAAAATAAAAATTAAAATCAAATCAACCTCATTATATTGATACACCCATCCAATACATGCATACACACACACACACATAAATTTGTGTGTATATTTATATATATATATATATATACATATGGTTTTATAACAATAATAATAATAATATATATATATATATATAAATGGAAGAGAATGAAACGAAATTTCATTTCTCACTCTTAGTACGGCACTTACTTATATATATATATATATATGTATATATATATATATATATATATATATATATATATATATATATATATATATATATATATATATATATATATATATATATATATATATATATATATATATACACGGTGCTCCAAAAATGTATACACACTTTTATTAGTATGCTGTTGAATTTGTATACATCTTTGGGGGATACCCTGTATATATGCATGCATAAATATATACATAAACGCAAATGTATGTAAGAGTGCTTATTTTCTTTACTTTGTTTACTTAATTTTATTTTCCTGCGAGGGTCTTTTGGAGTACTATGATCATATTTGTCAAAGTTTCATTCACGTTTTCGTATCTACATATCATTTATGTTTGTGAAGCCTTACACTATTTGTTCTTAATCCATTATCTCCATGTTGCACGGTAATAGCAGTAACATATTATTAATCTATAAAGATTAGTGACTTTAAGGTATATTAATGAGATAATTCTTTTTTTTTTCTACAGCCTTATTGCCTAATTAAATTTATTCTTGGTCTTTCTTTCTCCAGCATTTACTGATTTTATGAAGATAATGTTCCCCAATATGACGTCTTATGCGGTAGGCCTTTTAAAATGAAATTAAGAAGTAAAATTAGAAGTATAAACAACAACAAAATGTCAAAGATGTGTATCGTTACTATGAACTTGAAAGGTTATACCATAATATATTCACAAAAGCAATATTTTCTATTATCAAAGTTGTTCACCCATCTTCTCCCGCAAGACTTATATTTCATAATCAATAATATTCTTTAATATTATTCATTTATTTATCTATTTATTTATTTATTTATTTATTTACTTCCTTATTTTGTTTTACTTTATCATTCAAAAATCGGTTTTTACAGTTACAAATGTCTCCAGTAAGTAAAGTGTATACTGTTTTCGAAAAGTCGGTATTATATTATTTTCTGTAAACCACATCACACCCACCTCTGAGTATATACATACCACAAACACACAAGCACATACAAATACATGCGGACATACACACGCACATACACATAGAGACATATAGACTCACATACACACACACCCATATATATATATATATATATATATATATATATATATGTGTGTGTGTGTGTGTGTGTGTGTGTGTGTGTGTGTGTGTGTGTGTGTGTGTGTGTGTGTGTGTGTGTGTGTGTGTGTGCGTGTAGGTGAGTGTAGGTGAGTGTGTGTGTATATATATATACAGGGTGCCGACGGTATTTGAGGACATGTATTTTTAGTCATTTTATTTGACTAATTTTTATTGATCTTCCATTTCAGAAAATAACAATGAAAATAACTATGCTTACTAATGAAACTAAAAGGCATGCTGTTTTTGTGGCTTTAAAGGCTAAGCATGGTGATTTAGAAATTTCTCGATTTCTGAAAGTTGCAAGACCTTTTGTCCACAAGATTACGTGAGAGTTAGAGAAAGATGGAAGCGTGTTACCTGTATCAAAACGTAAAAAACATTCCAAACGCCCTGATTCTATCAGGACACCTGAATTTATTCAGGAAGTTAAGCAAAACATTGATGACAATCCAAGAAAATCAATTAGGTCAATTGAAAATGTTGGTGTGTCAGAAACAACAATCAGAAATGTTGTGCATGAAGACATCAGTTATAAATGTTACGTGATGAAGAAAGGTCAATTCATGTCAGAAAAAACAAAAGAAAAGCGTTTAATCAGATCCTAAAGACTTTTAAACAAACTTAAAAATCCATCAGAAGATAATCTGATTTGGTTTTTCTCAGATGAGAAAAATTTTGACCAGGACCAGAAAACTAACAGAAGTAATGACAGGTGTCTATGTGCAGACCCTTCTGAGGCTCCAAGAGTAATGTACACAACATTTCCTGCAAGTGTCATGATTTGGGGTATTGTACGCAATGAAGGACATGTCATGCCTCCTCACTTTTTCTACAAGGCCTTAGGATGAATGCTGCTGTGTATATTGAGGTTCTGGAAAAAGTTGTTAAGCCTTGGGTCAACAGTGCATGCAATGGAAGGCCTTATGTCTTTTAACAAGATCTGCACCATCACACAAGGCTCAAATGGCACAAGAATGGATGGCTCACAATTTGCATGGTCACGTAACCCACAACATTTGGCTTCCTAATTCTTCAGATCTCAATCCACTGGACTACTATGTATGGAGCATCGTTGACGAAAATGTCACTGAACACCCCCATAGCCTCAAAGATTATTTGAAAGCCGCCATAAATCGAGTCATGTTCGATATGAACAAGGACCATTTAATGCGAGTTTGCAAACGACTTCGACCCCGTGTAGAGGTAGTTATTGATGCTTATGGTGGTTTTATTGAATTAAATTATTAAATTGATAATTTAGCTTTATGTTTATGTTATTTTTATAAGAATACAGTTTTTTCTGTTATATAAGCGTTTTGTTAAACCATTAATCTGTCCTCAAATACCGTCCGCACCCTGTATATATATATATAAATATATATATATATATATATATATATATATATATATATATATATATATATATATATATATATATATATATATATATATATATATATATAATATATATATATTTATATACAGGGTGTCTCTCAAAAGGATATACACACTTTGATTACCTGTACAGGCATAATTTCTTAGAATCCACAGCCTTTTTGTATACACTTTTTTTGGAAATCCTCTACATATGCGTGCATATGTATGTACATATGTGTACATATACAATCATACACCCAGATAGATAAATATATATATATATATGTGTTTATGTGTATGTGCATATGTGTATATATACATATGCAAGTGTGTATATATGTATATGTGTATGTATGCATAGACACTGTTCGTTCAATAACAATAAGCAAACTGAATCTTTGTATGTCTTTGATCTAGGGAGTATCACACAGAATCTCTACTATGGTTTAAAGAGATGGTAACGTTGGAAAGAAGCAAATATGGCAACTTTGGCAATGTTGTTTTTTTATCCGTCTCACTATTTCATTTTAATTTTATGCAATCTGGAATCTGAGTTAGATGTGATCTTCAGAGCAAACGCGACGCAGGGGAATTTATAAACGGTTCTTAATACCCGACAAGATTCCAGATATCAGTCAGCATGTCTTAGTTTTCGCTTGACCAAGGACTGGAAACTTGTCAAGGAAACATATAGAGGGTATTGACAGTGTATTGCGTCGTCCCTTCCACAAAAATTGAAAGCGGAGACGAAACAATTTGGTCATTGATCATGCAGTAACATATAGCGGAAGTGATATACGCACTTGTAACTTTATTTGATCGTTCAGAGATAGCTTCTCAGTTTATTTCTGGTTGAGATTTGTTACAATGCTCGAAAACTGACAAGGATCCTATTTACATAGAGATCCGGACCGAATTAGATACCAAGAAACTTTACTTGTCTATCTTTTCAGCACCTCAGGATGCTGTCCGAGGGCATGAAGTTCTCTTTCCAGATTTTATCCCTCAGATTGCAGTTAGCAGCTCCTCCATATTAAGTGATAGATTTAAACTGGTTCTTTCTGGAAGTTGTTAGATACTTTCCAGAGCCTCATGAGAAATTATTGAAGGTTGGTTGAATAGTTCATTAAAATGGTCTTACCAACGTTCCCTTTATTCATGTTCTATCTCGTTTCTACCACCATTCTCAGACGGACATAAACTCCCCCTCATAATGGAAACCAGCAGGTGTCTGGATCTCAGTCACCTTGTGGGTCTTACCATTTATATTTCAATAACCACAGTTTCTTTTGTAGTAGGATGTTTGAATCTTTGAGTCACCTGGAATCTTACTGTTAATCATGTCTGTAGCTTGATAGTATTTAATGTTCTCAAATATATCTGCCGTGTATGTGGGCTGTTTACAACA
>OZ024744.1:74522497-74554997 GCA_964016885.1 Eledone cirrhosa | reverse complement strand
TGAGCTCAAGCCGTTTCGGCGGCTAATTCTGGACTAAAATTTTAGTCCAGAATTAGCCGTCGAAACGGCTTGAGCTCAGCCGTCGGGATCCTACTCGTTTCTATTACCCACTCTACTACCCTAAGTATTGAGTACTTTGGTGCGTTATGATCCACCTGGTTCCTTACCACATTTCCTTCGTTCTCTCTCTCTCTCTCTCTCGCTCTCTCTCTCTCTCTCTCTCTCTCTCTCTCTCTCTCTCTCTCTCTATATATATATATATATATATATATATATATATATATATATATATATATATATATATATATATATATATATATTTAATATAGATGAGATTCTACAGGACTAGAACTGTTTCATTCATTAGAAATCATCAGGAATTAAAACTGTTATACTCTGCTATGTATTGAGTACCTTACTTACTGTGGTTACCTCCGATTCAACCCGGAATAACGTATATATATATATATATATATATATATATATATATGTAAAAGTTCTATTTAAATTGTTGGGATACAACAAGCAAATATTTTTATAACTGATATAAAGCACTGAACAAATATTTGGAGTAAAAATACGATATTAACAAATGGAAACTATATTTATAAAACCATATTTATTTCCTTATACATATTTCAAGGACACCAAGTTAAATTATGGTGTGCTTTCATCAGATAAAATATAATATAGATCAGTTTTATAAATAAATATTGACATACCCTTAAAAAATGCAACCATTACTGTTGGAAGCTCCTGGATATATATATATATATATATATATATATATATATATATATATATAAATGATATTAATAAATGAAAACTATATTTATAAAACCATATTTATTCTATTATATATAATTCAAGAGTACCAACACTTTTGTACGCTCTCATCAGGTAAAATACAAAGTTTGTTTTATAAATAGTGACATACCCAGGAATCAAGGTCCGTTTGGATAGTCCAAACGGACCTTGAACCGTTAAATACAGGGTTTGTTTTGTAAGTATTGACATGCCCAGGAATCAGACCTTAACGGTTCAAGGTCCGTTTGGACTATTCAAACGGAACTTGAACCGTTGGTGTCTCATTTCTGGGTATGTAACTAATTATAAAACAAATTTCGTATTTTTTTCTGATGAGGGCGTACCAAAGTTTTGGTACCCTTGAAATATATATAATAGAATAAATATGGTTTTATAAATATAGTTTCCATTTATTAATATCCTTGATATTATACTCCAGATATCTGTCGAGTGCTTCGAATCTGTTATAAATATATATATTTGTTGAATTACCAACAAATTAAATATCCCTTTGCTTATATATATATATATATATATATATATATAAAATAATTAAGTCAAACATGTTAAGTTTGGCTTCGTTTACTATAAATTCCCTACGAAGAACTGGAACCATATGATTCCAGTCCCTCGTAGGACTAACAACACATCCAGGAGCTGAACATATCGATGTACTGACAAAGTGGAACACATTTCAACGCTATGTTTACCTGTTCTTTCTACATTAATTCGTACTGCCTGAAGAGTTCACAGCCAATAATAGCTGTCACTGAAATATATATAGCAGAGAATTATAATAAACGAAGCCATGTTTGACTTACATATTTTACATTACTCCGGAGTAAATAAACCAACCTGCGTACTTCGTCGAGTGCTCCAACCTGCATACTGAGGTAAACAACTAACACATACTCAAAATTGATATCTATATGTATATATATATATATATGGGGGGGGGGGGGAGTGTACATAAATGAATAAATGTATATATATATATAACGTAGGAAATGTGGTAAGGAACCAGGTGGACCCTAACGCAGCAGAGTACTCGATTCTTTGGGTAGTAGAGTGGGTAATAGGAAAAGTTTCAGGACCCCGACGGCAGAGCTCAAGCCGTTCCCTATATATATATATATATATATATATATATATATATATATATATATATATATATATATATATATATATCGAATGTAGGAAAGTAACGCATGAGATGATATATATAACAATAAATAGTAGAACGGAAAAATATGCTGAAGAGATTCTTTCAGTGTAATATCAAAACATTTATTTATTTATAAAAGAAATATTTCCACATTTAATAATGGTACCAGTTTCAGCATTATATGCTTTGTCAACTGCGGATATGCATATTATATATAAATATATATATATATATATATATATATATATATATATATATATATATATATATATATATATATATATATGTGCGTGTGTGTGTGTGTGTGTTTGTAAATATATTAAGTGTTTCCGTAGAAAAGGTAAAGGAAAGGAGAGTACTCTATGTAAGCTACAGAGCTATTTAGTTATGTAATAAATAATATAAGACAATTATTCCATTTTCCCAAGGTTTCACGAAGACAGACGAGCTCGACACAGACGTCTGACATAGCTCGTCAGAATGAAATTTTATTTAATGCATATACAAGCAAACTAGCAAACAAAAGCAAATAAGAAATAACGCGTTTAAGAAGAAGAAGAAGAAGAAGAAGAAGAAGAAGAAGAAGAAGAAGAAGAAGAAGAAGAAGAAGAAGAAGAAGAAGAAGAAGAAGAAGAAGAAGAAGAAGCGATTTTTGGAAGTTTCCATAGGCCCTGGCTGAAAGTTCTCCGGAAGAGAGCAAACTTCTGATCTTCGACGCCCATGATCTCTCCGAGAACGTCGCCACTCTTCCCCTCCACTAGTCCTATATAGAACGCCGAGGTGGATGTGTCACCGATACTGGTGCCCAGCTGGCAGAGGGCAGTGAACGCTTGGAGACATTCCAGTTTCCAAGCGCTATCCCTCGGTCTTTTCCTGACCCAGGCCTGCACCTCCGTCAAGGAGACGAGCTGAGGGAAAACGTGCCTGGAGAACAGCCGCCACAACTGTTCACCGTCAAGGAAGCACCAGAAATGCCGCAGCCTAGGCGCATGTTTGCGCATCATCAGCCATGGCATGCCCAGTCCTCCACGCAACGGGTGTTGACAGCAGATGGACCTTCTGACCATGGGAGAGCGTCCCTTCCACAAAAAGCGGAAGAGGAGGCGCTCCATTTTGGTGAGAGTTGGGCCAAGTCAAGGGACGACGGTGAGGCGGTAGCAGATGACGGATGCGATGTACGCATTTACCACCCCCGCCCGGCCTTTCAGGGACAGCTTCCTCTCGGCCCACTTCTGGATGAGGGTGGTCATCTTGCTCGTCACCTCGTTCCAGTTTTTCTCCATCTGGAGGTCCGAGCAATTTAACCAGTCCGTCCGTCCAACGCCCCACGACGCCGTCGGACCACATGGACTTGTCTCTCCAGGTGCCGAGCTGAAAGCCCATCGACCTTTCCCGATTTATCTTTGCTCCTGTCACCTCTTCGTATTCCTTGTGAGCGGTGCCGAGCATCTGGACGTGTCTGGTGCTCGACACCACCACGGTGACGTCGTCAGCGTAAGCCGACTCGGATTGCCGCATCCTAGTTCGCATACGACGCCCCTCATCGCCCCCAGTTTGTGCAGTAACGGTTCAAGAGCCAATACGTAAAAGAGGGACGAGAGGGAACAAGCCTGGCGGACCGAGCGCATGATGCTGAACGGCTGCCACAGGTGACCGTTCACCCTCACAACCGAGCAGATGTCGCTGTACATCGCAGCGATCCAACCCCTGAAAACGTGCCAGGTTCCTTAACCACCCTCTCTATGATGTATCACATGAGGAGGAAGTTGTCGTCTATGGATCTCTCCGGAATGGCGCATGTCTGCTCCTCTCCAATCAGGCCATTGACGGCAAGCGCCAATCTCGTTATAACAACTTGGCCAAAATCTTGAACTCTGCGTATAGCAGAGTTATGGGCCTGAAGTTATCACATACCCCTTGTTCGAGTCTTTTCTCAGCAGCGCCACCGCTCCCCGGCTCACAAAACTGGGAATGATCCCGTTCGCTTGCCATTTGCAGTAGACGTCTGCCAAGAGGTCAACGAACAAATCTAGCATAAATGCATATCCTAAACGGCTCTTCTAGATTTCTGACTAGCTCTCCCACTACTCTATTTTCCTCTATCACTAGTCGTTTGCTAAACCTAATCGACTCTACTTTAATTGCCCTTATCAGGGCGAAAAACCACCTGTTGTTGACGACCGCTCCCGTCAACGCCCGCTTAACTAATACGCTAATCTGGTCTCTGTAGGCTTTACGCGCCGGGAAAAACGCTTCAGCTTCCAGTAACCGGGTCTTTGTGGTCTGTGTAGTCGACTATTTTAAATTGTGGACAACTTATACTAGCCTTATCTAGTTCCCTGCAGATTTCCCTATCTAGATACGATCGGGATGACCCGATGGGGTTTGTCCATGTCCACATTGGCACGTTCGGGTGATCCAGTCGATACCTGTCAGACAGTTCAAAACGTCTGAGCAGGTTCGTGAGGCTCTTACACCCTCCTCCCCTATCCACTAGCTCCACACAATCCCAGCGTCCATCCAAGATACCGTTGCAGTCACCCACTAACACTAAAAAGCGGGACGTTCCAAGAAAGGTCTCTAGACTTCTGAAGAAATCTGGCCGTCCTGCCCCTGTCGGGGCATAGACGGCTGTTAGCCTGAAAGCGTAGCTTTCGGTGCCGTTCACGTCCACCACCACCGACTTACCTTCTGGGTCCAGGAAGATGGTCCCTTTGGCGAAACCCAAGCCTTTCCGAAACAACACAGCCACTCCGCCTCCCGCTCCCAGACGGCTCAAAGAAGCGTACACCTCGTAACCGTCGAAGATCGGTGCGAAAGCTTGCATTTCGGAGATTCTCGTCTCGCTGCTGGCCACTACATCTATGTTTAGTAACATGAGATAGTTAAGCAAGTGACCCTGCTTCCAAACCTAACTCAAGCCACGCACGTTTACACTTCCGATCCTGAATACGGCCATGTTGGGTGAGGAACGGGGCAAGTGAGAAAGGATCACTTACCTTGATCGTCTGGTGAAGAGACCGTTGAACCGTCCCTTCGGCTGGTCGTCGGCTCTTCTGTGAGTATATCCGACATAATCTCCGGTTGAGTGTCCCTCCTAGGTCTCTGAAATCACCAACTGCGTTGGGGAATTTCATTTTAATGTTAGTGTATTGTTTCGGTGATATTCTTACCAGTCTTATGTTCGTAGGAGTTTTGATTGGTGCTGGTATTATGTAGTCGTGCTGTGAAATGTCTGTGTGTTCAATTATGTAAGTCATTAGTTTCTTATTGGGTGTATTTATTGCTGTGCAATTCTTTTGTTGGGGGGTGAGGTGTGGTTTTCCTGTTTTCTACTCGTTGTTGCTGGGTGTGTGTGTTTTGTTGTTGTATATGCGTGGTTGGTGCTTGTCGTGGTGTTTTTGAAGGTATTTTTGTTGTTGGCGGTGGGGTTGCCGCCGGTGGTGATGGTAGTGCTAGTGTGGGTGGTGATGGTGTTGGTGGTGTTGCTGCTGTAAGTCTCTTTGTAGTAGCCTTCACCCTTTTTTCATCTCTTCCCTCCCTTTTCGAAGGCGAAGATGCGCTGATTCTGCGCTTGTGTCTTCTTGCGACCTTTTGCCATCCCTCTCCCACCTCACACTCCATGTCCGATTCTGTGAGGTCGGGGAGAAGTACCAGTTCCACTCTTTCAGTTGTTGTTGTTGGTGATGGTTGCAGGGGAGTCTCTGTTGCAGCTGCAGTTGGTATTATTGTTGTTGATACTTCCACTGTTGCTGCTGTTCTTGATTTCCGTAGCGTGGATATGGGGGCCACGGACATATCCTTCCCGCTTGCCGCCTGTCCTGTTGCTAGTAGCAGTGGAGCCGGTTTCGGAAGGAGGGGGGTTTTCTCCTTTCTCAGGGTCAGAAGGCCCTGAGGTGAGTCTTCGACCCACAGCGAAAGCATTTCGGGCGTTTGCCGTCAACCTTTATGGGAAGTTGAGTGCCGTTATCGAAGTCTATCACATCCGGGATAGCTTCGATACACTCCTGGTTGGTTTGAATTAAAATCTCAATGGAGGCGTCGACCCAATCTTTTAATACTTTCTTCTGTACTTGCAGTACAGTTGTTTTGTCCTCGATTCCGACGAGGATAGACGCGGCCAGGCAAGAAGGGACCATCCCGGGGGAACTTGGGTCAGTTTGACCCTCACAATTTTTTGCCTGCAGTAGGAAGGCACCAACACCATTTCCTCGCTCCTTAGGGTCACTAAGGATTGAGCCTTTGCCTCCTTGGGTGTGGCAAAAAGCACGTCCATGGTGGCATATTTCTTGCCTCGGGTGATATGCGTTTTCCGCTGCCACACTGACGCTAAGGCATTTTGTAGTTGAGCCTCTGTGGCTCTTTCAACCCTACGTGATTTTGTGCTTACTGTACGGTATGTGACCGTACAGTGCTGTTGGGTTTCGAAAAATTCTTCGGCTGCCCTGCAGATTACTCGGTGTCCGGTTTGCGTCACCATCTTCCTTGCTTCCTGTAATTCTTCGTTTGTTATAAGGATGGTTTCCAGGTTCTTTGCGATACCTAGAAACGAGATTGTTTTTTCTTTCTTGTTGTTGTTGTCGTCAGAGCTGCTGTTACCTTTGTTGTTGCTGCAGGTACTACGACCGCCGACGCCGCTGCTGCTGTTGCTGTTGTTGTTGCTGTTGTTGTTGTTGTTGTTAGTGTTGTTGTTGTTGTTGTTGTTGCTGTTGCTGTTGATGTTATTACAGCTGCTTTTGCTATTCTTCATGAGGTCAGACAATTGAAATGATTTTCTGTATTTACTGCACACATATTTCGTCGTCGTCGTCGTGGAGAAATGTTCCACGGTACGCGCAAACTATTGATGAAGAACGCTACGAGAAACTACATTTTCCTTTTTGTTGAATGGCGTCGCTTGCGAAACAGGCGACAGAGGTGACACCACATTTAGAGAAGGGAGGGAGAGAGAAATCTTTTCTCTGACATAATGTCGATTGGGGAAGAAGAAAGGGTTGGGAGGGACCTGTGAAAATTCTTTTTTGTAGCCATGTTTTGTTGTTTTTTAAAATGAATATCGGGCACAAATCCCAATAACTGGTTATTTAACCCTGAAAGGCCAAATTACGGGCAGAATGACCCCTCTCACGAGGAGGAGTGTGTCATTTTCTACAATTTGGTGCAAGTTTTAAACAATTTACAATTGTTATAACGGGTAAAAACTACAATACTTTACAGAGCCGAGCCTCCGTCAAACATGGCATTCAGCAATAATAATAATAATAATAATAATAATAATAATAATAATAATAATAATAATGATTTCTTTATTGGCCACAAGGGCTGACATCAAGAAAAACATCAGACAGAACAGGACGGTACGATGTGGGTTTTGTGCGTGTAAATATTTTTATTATTTATATAAGAAAAGAAAAGACATACAACATATATATATATATAAACAATAAAATGAAAATTGAAACAAAGAAAAATTCCCCAATAGGGGGGAAACCTCCGAGGGTTACTCGGGGCGAAAACCACACAAAAGACCACGGCCACCCTGACTACCAAGGCAAGCGCCCTCTCTCGAATTTTCCATCTCTCAAACTACAGACGTATATTCAGAGTGGTCCCATTCACTCGGACCATTCTCGCTACATTCACCCACCTTTCAACAAACTTGCTAGAAAGCAGCACTTGCCTCTCCACCCTGATTTTCCTCTTCAAGTGAAACTTGAAAAAGTTAATTAGGGATTCGCCGAAGAGGAAAGTGTTTGTCTTTAATCCTTTTAACCTTGTCCACCACACAATCTCTTTCGCCATGGCCACCAGGCAGATGAAAACCGCCTGTCCTTCCTCCTTAAAGGAAGACGGCGAGACCATCTGCACACTGGACTCAGTCGACAACCGGATCAGTCCCACACGTGACAGCAACTGTTCGACATAGCTCCACAAGTCAGCAAAGCTCGGGCACTGAACGAGTGCGTGCACAACGGTTTCGTCGCTATGCGCACATCTCGGACAGGCTCGGCTGACGGCAATTCCGTGCCTGTAGAGCTTATCTCGAACCGGTAGCGCTCCCCGGTAGCACTGCCAGGCCAGGGATTTTTGGAAGTTATCCATAGGCCCCGGGCTGAAAGTTCTCCGGAAGGAGACGAGCTGTGGGAAAATGTGCCTGGCGAACGGCGACCACAGCCGTTCACCATCAAGGAAGCACCAGAGATGTCGCAGCCTCAGCGCATGTTTGCACATCATCAGCCATGGCATGCTCAGTCCTCCACGCAACGTGTGTTGACTGCAGATGGATCGTCTGACCAAGGGAGCGCGTTCCTTCCACAAAATGTGGAAGAGGAGGCGCTCCATTTTGGTGAGAGTTGGGCTGGAGCAAGGGACGACGGTGAGGCGGTAGCAGATGACGGATGCGATTTACGCATTCGCCACTTCCGCCCGGCCTTTCAGGGACAGCTTCCTCTCAGCCCATTTCTGGGTGAGGAGGCCAGCCTGCTCGTCACCTCGTTCCAGTATTTCTCCATCTGTAGGTCCGGTCCGAACCAGACCCCGAGCAATTTAACCGGTCCGTCCGTCCAACGCGCCACGACGCTGTCGGACGGCATGGACTTGCCTCTCCAGGTGCCTAGCTGCAAGCCCACCGAATTTTCCTGGTTTATCTTTGCTCCTGTCACCGTTTCGTATTCCTTGTGAGCGGTGCCGAGCATCTGGACGTGTCTGGTGCTCGACGCCACAACGGTGACGGCGTCAGCGTAAGCCGACTCGGATTTCCCGCATCCTAGTTCGCGTGGGACGCCCCTCATCGCCCCCAGTTTGTGCAGTAACGGCTCGAGAGCCAAAACATACAAGAGGGACGAGAGGGGACAACCCTGGTGGACTGAGCGCATGATGCTGAACGGCTGCGACAGGTGACCGTTCAGATGTCGCTGTACATTGCTGCGATCCAACGCCTAAAAAAAGGGCTTGAAACCGGCTGCAATAATAATGCTTTCTTTATTAACCCCAAGGGTTTACATAAAGTAGACATTAAGGACAGTAAAGGACAATACAGGTCGGTACAAATGGGCATTTCTGCGTGTAAAAAACAAGAAACAGAGGATGTAATAATAGAACAATGAAAAAATATTCCCAAATAGGGGGGAGACTTCCAAGGGACATTCGTGGAGAAAGCCCATTAAAAAGCCACAGTGACACTGGCCACCAGGGCAAGTGCCCTCCTCCCAGTTTTCCACTTTTAATTTACAGACAAATACTCAGATTAGGCCCATTCACTCGGGCCATTCTTGCTTCTCTCACCCATCTTTCAATAAAATGCTGGGAAGAGAGCACTTCCCTTTCTACCCTGATTTTCCTTTTCAAATGAAATTTGAAAAAGTTAATCAGGGCATCACCGTAGAGGTGAGTGTTCGTCTTCAGCCCTTTCAATCGTGTCAACCATATTATCTCTTTCGCCATGCCCACCAGAGAGATAAAAACCGCCTGCCATTCCCGGCTAAAGGAAGAGCGAAATCCTGACGATGGACTCAGCTGATAGCTGGATCCGTCCTAAACGCGACAGCAGGTGTTCGACATAAACCAACAAGTCAGCAATGCTCGGACACTGGACGAGTGCGTGCAGGACGGTTTCGTCGCCCTGCGTATTCTCTGACATGCCCGACTGACGGCACCTCCATGCCTGTACAGTTTATCTCGAACTGGCAAAGCTCCTCGGTAGCACTGCCAGGCCAGAGATTTCTGGAAGTTGTCCATAGACCCCGACCCGAAAGTTCTTCCGAAGAGATTGGCTAGTTGATTTTCGTCGACGCCTAGAGATTCCCCAAGTACGCCATCGCTCTTCCCCTCCACTAATCCTCTATAGAACGCGGAGGTGGAGTTTCCACCGATCACATTGCCCGATTGGTCGAGGGCTGTGAGCGCCTGAAGACATTCCAGTCTCCAGGCGCTCCCTCTCGGTCTTCGCTTGACCCAGAACTGCAGCTACAGGGCGACCACACCTGATCACCGTCGAGGAAGTGGTGGAGATGTCGTAGCATGAGCGCGTGTCTGCGCATCATCAGCCACGGCATGCCCAGGCCTCCACGTAGCGGGTGTTGACAGCAGATGGACCGCCTGACCATCTGAGCGCGTCCCTTCCACAAAAAGCGAAAGAGCAAACGCTCCAGCGCAGTCAGGCGGGGCTTAGGACAGGGTACGACGGTCAGGCGGTAGAAGATGACAGACGCGATGTACGCGTTAGCCACCTCCGCTCGACCTTTCAGGGATAGCTTCCTCTCCGCCCATTTCTGGGTGAGAGAATCCACCCTCCTCGTCATCTCGTCCCAGTTTTTGTCCGTCTGGAGGTCCGGACCGAACCAGACCCCTAGCAATTTTACCGGTCCGTCCGTCCAGCGTCCGACGACACTGTTGGACGGCATGTACCTGCCTCTCCAGGTGCCGAGCTGCAGGCCCACTGACTTTTCCTGGTTGATCATTGCTCCTGTCACCGCTTCTTATTCTCTTAGTGTAGTGCCGATCGCCTCGATTAGTTTGGCGTGCGACACCACTACGGTGACATCGTCCGCATATGCTGACACTGATCTTCCGCATCCTAGTTCGCGCGGGACGCCTCTCAACGTCTCCAGTTTGTGCAGTAATGGCTCGAGAGTCAATACGTACATGACGGACGAGAGGTGGCATCCTTGGCGGACCGAGCGCATGATGTTGAACGGTTCCGAAAGGTGACCGTTCACTCTCACAACAGAGCATATGTCGCTGTGCATGGCAGCGATCCAGCCTCTGAAGACGGGCCCAAAGCCAGCCGCCCTCAGGACTGCGTCTAGGTAACGATGGTCGACCCTATCGAAAGCTTTCGACTGATCTAAATTGATCAAGGACCCACCTGTGCCAGGTTCCCTAGCTGCCCTCTCTGCGATGTATCGTATGAGGTGGAGGTTGTCGTGGATGGATCTGTCGGGAATGGCGCATGTCTGCGCCTCTCCCACCAGACCACCAACGACAAGCGCCAACCTCTTTGCAGCACCTTGGCCAAAATCTTGAACTCTGTGTTTAGCAGAGTTATGGGCCTGATATTATATATGTTATCCCCCTTGTTCGGATCCTTTCTCAGCAGTGCCACCGCTCCTCGGCTCACAGAGCTGGGAATTCTCCCGTTCTGTTGCCAATTGCAGTAGACGTCCGCCAAGAGGCTTCCGAACAAGTCTGGCATCTGTACGTAAAGTTCATAGAGCAAACCATCCAAACCAGGCGATTTACCCCTTGTGCAACCAGTCATTGCCTCCCGTACTTCAGCGGCTGTTATCAGCTTTTCGCAACACTCCGCCTCAGTGGCCGAGAGCCGCGGCAGTCCGTCGAGGTAGACACTAAAATCCATCCCTCGTCCCGGCCCGAAGAGCTGAGCGAAGTGTCGCTGAAAAGCTTCACACATTTGCCCGGGAGCGAGTAGCATGCGCCCGTCGTGGTCCACAAAAGGCCGGATCGTGGCTTTATTGCCACGACGCGCCTCCGCCACTCGGGCCCATTGAACGGCTTTCGTCCCCTCGTGTCTGAGAGCACGCACCCTAGCTCTGACAACGGAGCCTTCGTGCTTTGCATTGAAGAATTTGGTCAAGGGCCAATTTCGCCGCAAGCACGTCGGTCGCAATGCCTTTGCTAAGCGCCTCTTCTAATTTTCTAACTAGTTCTCCCTCTGCTCTATTTTTCTCTATTGCTAAAGCCTTACTAAACCTAATGGATTCTATTCTAATCACTCTTTTCAGAGCAAACCACCACTTGTTGTTGACGATGACCCCGTCAACGCCCACTTAACTAGTTTGCTAATCCGGTCTCTGTAGGACTTGCGCCCTGGTAAGGTCGCGTTTACCTTCCAGTAGCCGGGTCCATCAAGCCTATCTAAGTCAAGTACACAGATCACGAATTTGTGGTCCGTGTAGCTGACTATCTTGAATTGAGGACAGCCTATGCTAGACCTATCTATTTCCCTACAAAATACTCTATCTAGATATGATCTGGATGACTCTATACGATTTGTCCAAGTCCACGTTGGCACATTCGGGAAATCCAATCGGTACCTGTCAGACAGTTCAAAACGCCTGAGCAGGTTGGTGAGGCTCTTGCACCCTCCTTCCCTATCCGCTAATCCCACACAGTCCAAGCGTGCATCTAAGATCCCGTTCCAGTCGCCCAGTAACACTAAAGAGCGGGAAGTTCCAAGAAAGGTCTCCAGACGCCAGAAGAAATCAGGCCGCCCTGCTCCTGTCGGCGCATAGACGGCCACTAGCCTGAAAGATTGCCCGTCTCCGCTGGTCACGTCCAGCACCACCAACTTACCCTCTGGGTCCAGGAAGATGGCCCGTATAGCTTGATCCAAACCTCTCCGAAAAAGCACAGCAACTCCTCCTCCCGATCCAGGACATCTGGGAGATGCGTACACTCGTAGCCGCCGAAGATGGGAAAGACCACTTACCGTACTTTTCGTAGAGGAAGGATGGTTTCTCCATCCCTTTTCACTTGATCGTCCCTTCGGCTGGTCGTCGGCTCTTCTATGAGTATGTCCGAATATACTCTCCGGTTGAGAGACCCTCCTAGGTCTCTGAAATCACCAACTGCTTTGGGGAATTTAGTTTTAATATTTGTGTATTGTTTCTGTGCTAATTTTACCAGGCTTATGTTAGTTGGCGTTTTGATTGGTGCTGGTATTATGTAGTCGTGCTGTGAAATGTCTGTGTGTTCAATTATGTAAGTCATCAGTTTCTTGTTGTGTGTATTTATTGCCGTACATTTGCTTTTCTGGGGGTGGGTGTGGTTCTGCTATTTTCTTGTCGTTGTTGCTGGGTGTGTGTGTTTTGTTGTTGTGTTTGCTATGTTGGTGCTTGTGGTGGTGGTGTTGAAGGTGTTGTTGTTGTTGGCGGTGGGGTTGTCGCCGGTGGTGATGGTGGTGCTAGTGTGGGTGGTGATGGTGTTGGTAGTGTTGCTGCTGTGAGTCTCTTTGCAGTAGCCTTTACCCTTTTTTCATTTCTTCCCTCCCTTTTCGAAGGCGACGATGCGCTGCTTCTGCGTTTGTGCCTTCTTACGACCTTTTGCCATCCCTCTCCCACCTCACACTCCATCTCTGATTCTGTGAGGTCGGGGAGGGGTACCAGCTCCACTCTTTCACTTGTTGTTGTTGGTGATGTTTGCAGTGGAGTCTCTGTTGCAGCTGCATTTGGTCTTACTTTTGTTGTTGTTAATACTTCCACTGCTGCTGCTGTTCTTGATTTCCGTAGCGTGGATATGGGGGCCACGGACATATCCTTCCCGCTTGCCGCCTGTTCTGTTGCGGCTAGCCGTGGAGCCGGTTTCGGAAGGAGGGGGGTTTTCTCCTTTCTCAGGGTCTTCTCGTTGCAGAAGGCTCTGAGGTGAGTTTTCGATCCACAGCGAAAGCATTTCGGGCGTTTGCCCTCAACACTTATGGGCAGTTGAGTGCCGTTATCGAAGTCTACCCCATCCGGGATAGCTTCGATGCACTCCTGGTTGGTTTGGATTAACATCTCAATGGAGGTGCCGACCCAATGTTCTCTTACTTTTTTCTGTACTTGCAGTACAGTTGTTTTGTTCTCGATTCCGACGAGGACAGACGCGGCCAGACAAGAAAAGGCCATCCCGGCGGGGGAGGGGGGGTCAAACTGACCCCCCCCCCGGGATGGCCCCTCGCAATCTTTTGCGCGCAGGTACCACAACTACTGCCCCCGCCGCTGTTGCTGTGGTTGTTTTTGTTGTTGCTGCTGTTGCTGTTGTTGTTGCTGTTGCTGTTTATTCTGTTGTTGTTTATGCTGCTGCTGATGCTGTTGTGGCTGCTACTGTTGTTTTCCTTGTCACTGTTGCTGCTGCTGCTGCTGCTGCTGCTGCTGTTATTACGGCTGCTACTGCTATTATTCATGACGTCAGACGAATGAAATGGGTTTTCGTATTTCCCGCACTATTTTTTCGTCGTTGTCGTCGTCGTCGAGAAATGTTCCATATTTTGCACGTGATTTTGTAAACTATTTTAATTTACTGGC
Source organism: Eledone cirrhosa (assembly GCA_964016885.1). Taxonomy (NCBI): domain Eukaryota; kingdom Metazoa; phylum Mollusca; class Cephalopoda; order Octopoda; family Eledonidae; genus Eledone; species Eledone cirrhosa. The sequence goes on along the minus strand of OZ024744.1, from coordinate 74,541,002 downwards.
GTCGCTTGCGAAATAGAAGGGAGGAAGAGAGACACATTTAGAGAAGGGAGGGAGAGAGACAATCTTCTCTCTGCTGTAGTGACGATTGAGGAAGAAGAAGACGGAATGAGTGGGAGTGAGTCGTGAAAATTCTTTTTCGTAGCCATGTTTTTTTTTTGTTTAAAATAAATATTGGGCACAAAACCCCAATAAGCGGTTATTTAACCCCGAAGGGCCAAATAACGGGCAGAAAGACCCCTCTCACGAGGAGGAGGGTGTTTTTGTCTACAATTTGGTTAAAGTTTTAAACAATTTACAATTGTTATAGCGATCAAAATTTACAATACCTTACAGAGCCGAGCCTCCGTCAACCATGGCATTCAATTATAATAATAATAATAATAATAATAACAGGCACACCAACAAACTGATTTGAGTATCACAGTTGAAACTCTTAAGGGGCAGGCCAAAAGACTGACCAAATGGAAATCACCAGGCCCAGATGGTGTGCAGGTGTATTGGATTAAAAATATAACATCCATTCACCGGAAACTGACAACCATGTTCAATGACTGCTTGATGTTAGGTGAGGTACCAGAGTGGTTGACAAAAGGTACCACAGTTCTGGTAATGAAAGACCGAATCAAGGGTAATGATGTAACCAACTATAGACCTATCACATGTCTGTCCGTAATGTGGAAACTGTTGACAAGCATTATGTCTGAGGAAATCTACCATCACTTCCACACAAACAACTTGTTACCGGACGAACAGAAAGGATGCCGAAAGAAGTCCCGTGGTACAAAGGACCAGTTACTTATTGATAAGATGGTAATGAGGAATTGCAAGAGGAGACACACTGGTCTTGCCATGGGATGGATAGACTACAAAAAGACATTTGACATGGTGCCTCATTCTTGGATCACCAAAAGCTTTGAGATCTTCAAGGTGGCAGATAACATCAGAAAGTTGTTGGGCAAAAGTATGAAGTCCTGGAAAACAGAATTAACATCAGCTGGAGAATCCTTGGGAGGCGTGAAGATCAAGAGAGGTATCTTCCAGGGAGATAGTCTGTCCCCTCTGTTGTTTGTCCTTGCCCTGATACCCCTGACCATTATACTGCGAAAAGTGAGAGCAGGATACAAGTTGGGAAAGAGAGAGCTTACCATCAATCATCTCCTTTTCATGGACGATCTTAAGCTCTTCGGGAAGAGTGAGAAGGAGTTGGATGTGCTTGTTGACACTGTCCGTATTTTCAGCAATGATATATGTATGCAATTTGGTATTAGTAAGTGTGGAGTCCTTGTGATGAAGAGGGGTAAATTGAGCAGAAGCAACGGAATCCAGGTACCAACAGGTGAGATGATAAAGGAAATTGACACTGAAGAAGGATACAAGTATTTGGGTGTTCTGGAGGCTGATGAAGAACAAACAAACGAAGCATTTGATAAGATCTGAATACATTCGGAGAGTAAGGAGCGTATTAAAGTCCCATCTGAACAGTAGGAATGCCATAAGTGCAGTAAATTCCCGAGCTGTGTCTATTATTAGGTACAGTGCGGGAATTCTGAGATGGAATGGTGCTGAAAAAAAGAAATGGATAGAAAGACTAGGAAGCTATTGACTATCTACAACATGTTCTACAAGAGGAGTGATGTCGATAGACTCTACTTAAGGAGATCTGAAGGTGGAAGAGGTCTTATCAGCATAGAGGACTGTGTTCAGATGGAGAAAAACAACCTGCACAAATACGTGACTGACAGTAGGGAGCCAATGCTCAGAATTGTACTGAAGGAGAGGACAATAGACCAGGGGATGTCCAAGGAGGAAATAACAATAAGGAGAAAGAGCAGCCTTCATGAAAAATCCCTTCATAGTATCTTCTTTGAGAAAACTGAATTCAGAGACCCACAGACATGGAACTGGTTGAAAAGAGGAGACCTTAAAAAGGCTACAGAAGGAATGCTAATGGCTGTGCAAGAGCAGGCTCTCAAAACGAAGTGGTTGAAACACCATATTTACAAGGAGGAGTCTAGCCCACTGTGCAGGATCTGTGGAGAGAGAGAGGAGACTATGGCTCACATTGTATACGAGTGTAAACACCTAGCCCAGACTGACTCTAAGGGCTGGAGACATGATGTGATGGGCAGGGTGATCCACTGGCACCTATGCAAAGTAAACAATTTACCACATTCTGTGAAGTGGTATGAGCATAAGCCAGAGTCGTTGATAGAAATAGATCAGGTGAAGGTGCTGTGGATTTTAGGATACAGACGGACAAGTAACTGGAACACAATAGACCTGACCTAGTGGTTTTGGACAAGGAAGAAAGATCGTGTCTGATTGTGGATGTGGCCTGCCCATTCGACACGAGAGTGCAAGAGAAGAAGATGGAGAAAATTAACCGATACCAGGACTTAAAATGGGAGGTAAATAGGATTTGGAACTGCCATGAAGTCAAAGTGGTCCCGATTTTCAAAGGCGCACTAGGTACTATCTCAAAAAGTCTCCAGGGATGGTTCAAGAAACTTGGTCCCGCCATGCTTTTTGGAACGCTTCAAAAGGCATGCTTGCTAGGAACAGCAAGAACACTCCGATACGTCCTGAATATCTGAGGCTGCAGGTAGTGGCTTGATATTCTTTTCAACAAACTTTCCAGTTAACTAACATCAATGACTGAGACTCAAAAACAATAATATAATAATAATAATAATTACAAATATCTAGGTGTTTGTGAAGGAGACGGAATCAAGCACTCGACAATGAGGGAAGGGATAAGGAAGGAATGTTACCGCAGAGTAAGAGCAATCTTAAGAACGGAATTGAATGCAAGGAATAGGATCGATGCCATAAACACGCTTGCCATACCTATAGTAACCTACAGTTACAACGTCATCAACTGGTCAAGCACAGATATCCGTAGGCTCGATACAAAAATTAGAACATTCTTAACAATGCACAGAATGCATCACCCTAAGGCAGATACATATAGAATATATCTCCCTAGGAAAGAAGGAGGACGTGGGTTAGTCCAGTTAGACATTGCGTTGAAAACTGCAACAATTGGATTATCTACGAGAATCACATGATTGGATGATCAAACTCGTTTTGAAACACGAAAGCATCAAAAGATCATATTCCATTACAAAAGATGCACAAAGATACAGTAATGGACTACAAATTTCAGAAGTCCCATTTACTGCTGAAATGGAAAACACAGAAAAAGCAAAGCAGATAAAAGTAACTGCAAAGAAAGAACTGCTACAGAAACTGGCTAAGAAATTGCAAGAAAAGCCTCTGTATGGAAAATACCCAGAGAGAGCTAACAATCCTGATGTTGACAAAACTTTAACCCATCAGTGTTTGGCATCAAAAAATTGCCAACATAATATAAAAATGGATGCAACCCATTATGCCATGTATGTAAAAAACAACCAGAGACCATTGATCATATAATTTCAATGTGCAGTCCTATAGCTCCAACCGAATACCTAAACAGGCATGACAGAGCTGCACAATACATACATTGGATAATGTGTAAGCATTTTGACCTGCCCCATCAAAAGAATTGGTGGGAGCATCAACCACCCCCCGTACTTGAAAACGATCACATCTCAATCTTGTCGAACTTTAGCATCCAAACAGACCGAAAAATAGGTGAAAATAGATCTGATATAATACTGAAGGATATTAAAAAGAGGGTATGCCTGCTAAATGATATGTCTGTTCCAATAGACAAGAATGTATCTATAAAAACATTTGAAAAATTGAGCAAGTATAAGGACCTGAAGATAGAAATTGGAGAAATGTGGAAATTGAGAACTAAAACAATACCAGTGGTTGTAGGCGCTCTGGGAATGATACCTAAGTGTCTAATGATTACTTATCGCAATTCCCAGGGAACCCGCATATAGGAGAAATACAAAAGATAGTAATGGGAAATGCCCATATACTAAGGAAGATTCTGTCAATTTAAGTACATCCCAAGTCTAAACACCTAAAGATGCATGTGTGTGTATGTATGTTCTTTCTTGAACATGGCGAACCTTGTTGTCTCTTGAGGTCACTGGTTGTGACTTGGTGATAACTCGTATGAACATAAAGCAAGATAAATGCAACTATAATAATAATAATAATAATACGATCTTAAACTCTTTGGGAAGAGTGAGAATGAGTTGTGTTTACTTGTTCACACAGTTCGTATTTTCAGCGATGATATATGCATGGAAGTTGGTATTAATAAGTGTGGACTCCTAGTGATGAAGAGGGGTAAATTGAGCAGAAGCAACGGAATCCAAGTACCAACAGGTGAGATGATAAAGGAAATTGACACTGAGGAGGAATACAAATATTTAGGTGTTCTGGAAGCAGATGACATCAAGAACAAAAAAAAAATGAATGAATTGATAAGATCTGAGTACATAAGGAGAGTAAGGGGCGTATTAAAATCACATCTAAATAGTAGGAATGTCATAAGTGCAGTGAATTCCCGAGCTGTGTCTATTATTAGGTACAGTGCGGGAATTCTGAAATGGAATGTTGCTGAACAAAAAGAAATGGATAGGAAGACTAGGAATCTATTGACTTTCTACATGTTCCAGAGAGGAGTGATGTCGATAGACTCTACTTAAGGAGATCTGAAGGTGGAAGAGGTCTTATCAGCATAGAGGACTGTGTTCAGGTGGAGAAAAACAACCTGCACAAATACGTGACTGACAGTAGGGAGCCAATGTTCAAAATTGTACTGAAGGTGAAGACAATAAACCAGAGGATGTCCAAGGAGGAAATAGCAACAAGGAGGAAGAGCATCCTTCATGAAAAATCCCTTCATAGTACCTTCTTTAGGAAAACAAACTTTAGAGATCCACAGGAAACCTTTAAAAAGCTACAGAAGGAATGCTAATGGCTGCGCAGTACGAAATGGGTTAAACACCATAATGACAAGGAGGAGGCTAGCCCACTGATTAGGATCTGTGGAGAGAGAGAGAGAGAGGAGACTGTGGCTCACATTGTATCCGAGTGTAAACACCTAGCCCAGACTTACTATAAAGGCTGGAGACATGATATGATGGGCAGGGTGATCCACTGGCACCTATGCAAAGTAAACAATTTATCACATTCTGAGAAATGGTATGAGGATAAGACAGAGTCGGTGATAGAAATAGATCAGGTGAAGGTGCTATGGGATTTGAGGATACAGACGGATAAGAAACTGTAACAAAATAGGCCTGACCTGGTGGTTTTGGACAAGGAAAAAAGATCGTGCCTGATTGTAGATGTAGCCTGCCCATTTGACACGAGAGTGTAAGAAAAGGAGGTGGAGAAAATTAATCTACACCAGGACTTAAAGTGGGAGGTAAAAAGGATTTGGAACTGCCATGAAGTCAAGATCGTCCCGATCGTCCTAGGCGCAATAAGTACTATCTCAAAGAGTTTCCTATGGTGGTTAAAGAAAATTGGGCCCGCCCCGCTTTTTGGAACACTTCAAAAGGCATGCTTGCTGGGAACCCTACGATACGTCCTGAATATCTGAGGCTGCAGGTAGTGGCTTCATATTCATTTCAACAAACTCTCCAGTTAAATAACATCAATGACTGAGACTCAAAGAACAACAATAATAATAATAAAAATAATAATAATAGTAATAATAATAATAATAATAATAATGATTTCTTTATTAACCACAGGGGTTTACATAAAGTAGACATTAAGGACAGTGCAGGACAATGCAGGACGGTACAAATGGGCATTTCTGCGTGTAAAAAACAAAAACAGAGGATGTAACAAAAAATAACAATGAAAAATTCCCCAATAGGGGGGAGACTTCGGAGGGACATTTGTGGAGAAAGCCCAGTAAAAAGCCACAATGACCCTGACCACCAAGGCAAGTGCCCTCTCCCAGTTTTCCACCTTTAGTTTACAGATATATACTCAGAGTCGGCCCATTCACTCGGGCCATTCTTGCTTCTCTCACCCATCTTTCAACAAAATGTTGGGAAGAGAGCACTTCCTTCTCTACTCTGATTTTCCTTTTCAAATGAAATTTGAAAAAGTCAATCAGAGCATCACCGAAGAGGTAAGTGCTCGTCTTCAGCCCTTTCAAACGTGTCCACCATACTATCTCTTTCGCCATGGCCACCAGACAGATAAAAACTGCCTGCCCTTCCCGGCTAAAGGAGGAGGGCGGGGCAATCCTCACGATAGACTCAGATGATAGCTGGATCCGTCCTAAACGCGACAGCAGGTGTTCGACATAAACCCACAAGTCAGCAATTTTCGGACACTGGACGAGTGCGTGCAGGACGGTTTCGTCGCCCTGCGCGCATCTCGGACATGCCCGGCTGACGGCACCTCCATGCCTGTAGAGTTTATCCCGAACTGGCAAGGCTCCTCGGTAGCACTGCCAGGCCAGAGATTTCTGGAAGTTGTCCATAGGCCCTGGCCCGAAAGTTCTTCCGAAGAGATTGGCTAGTTGATTTTCGTCGACGCCTAGAGTTTCCCCAAGTACGTCGTCGCTCTTCCCCTCCACTAATCCTCTATAGAACGCCGAGGTGGAGTTTCCACCGATCACATTGCCCGATTGGCCGAGGGCTGTGAGCGCCTGAAGACATTCCAGTCTCCAGGCGCTCCCTCTCGGTCTTCGCTTGACCCAGGACTGCAGCTCCGTTAAGGAAACGAGCTGGGGAAAAACGCGTCTAGCAAACGGCGACCACACCTGATCACCGTCGAGGAAGAGGTGGAGATGTCGTAGCCTGAGCGCGTGCCTGCGCATCATCAGCCACGGCATGCCCAGCCCTCCACGTAGCGGGTGTTGACAACAGATGGACCGCCTGACCATCGGAGCACGTCCCTTCCACAAAAAGCGAAAGAGCAAACGCTCCAGCGCAGTCAGGCGAGGCTTAGGACAAGGTACGACGGTTAGGCGGTAGCAGATGACAGACGCGATGTACGCGTTCGCCACCTCCGCTCGACCTTTCAGGGATAGCTTCCTCTCCGCCCATTTCTGGGTGAGAGAAGCCACCCTGCTCGTCACCTCGTCCCAGTTTTTGTCCGTCTGGAGGTCCGGACCGAACCAGACCCCTAGCAATTTAACCGGTCCGTCCGTCCAGCGCCCGACGACGCTGTTGGACGGCATGGACCTGCCTCTCCAGGTGCCGAGCTGCAGGCCCACTGACTTTTCCTGGTTGATCATTGCTCCTGTCACCGCTTCGTATTCTCTTAGTGTAGTGCCGATCGCCTCGATGTGTTTGGCGTTCGACACCACTACGGTGACATCGTCCGCATATGCTGACACTGATCTTCCGCATCCTAGTTCGCGCGGGACTCCCCTCAACGTCTCCAGTTTGTGCAGTAATGGCTCGAGAGTCAATACGTACAAGAGGGACGAGAGGGGACATCCTTGGCGGACCGAGCGCATGATGTTGAACGGTTCCGACAGGTGACCGTTCACTCTCACCACAGAGCAGATGTCGCTGTGCATGGCAGCGATCCAGCCTCTGAAGACGGGCCCAAAGCCAGCCGCCCTCAGGACTGCCGCTAGGTAACGATGGTCGACCCTATCGAAAGCTTTCGACTGATCTAAATTGATCAAGGACCCACCCGTGCCAGGTTCCCTAGCTACCCTCTCTACGATGTATCGCATGAGGTGGAGGTTGTCGTGGATGGATCTGTCGGGAATGGCGCATGTCTGCGCCTCTCCCACCAGACCACCAACGACAAGCGCCAACCTCTTTGCTAGCACCTTGGCCAAAATCTTAAACTCTGTGTTTAGCAGAGTTATGGGCCGGAAATTGTCTATGTTATCCCCCTTGTTCGGATCCTTTCTCAGCAGTGCCACCGCTCCTCGGCTCACAGAACTGGGAATTGTCCCGTTCTGTTGCCAGTTGCAGTAGACGTCCGCCAAGAGGCCTCCGAACAAGTCTGGCATCTGCACGTAAAGTTCATAGGGCAGACCATCCAAACCAGGCGATTTACCCCTTGTGCAGCCAGTCATTGCCTCCCGTACTTCAGCGGCTGTTATCGGCTTTTCGCAACACCTCGCCTCAGTGGCCGAGAGCCGCGGCAGTCCGTCGAGGTAGACACTAAAGTCCATCCCTCTACCCGGCCCCCCGCTGCCCCCGAACAGCTGAGCGAAGTGTCGCTGAAAAGCTTCACACATTTGCCCGGGATCGAGTAGCATGCGCCCGTCGTGGTCCACCAAAGACCGGATCGTGGCTTTGTTGCCACGACGCGCCTCCGCAACTCGGGCCCATTGAACGGCTTTCGTCCCCTCGTGTCTGAGAGCACGCACCCTAGCTCTGACAACGCAGCCTTCGTGCTTTGCATTGAAGAATTGGTCAAGGGCCAATTTCGCCGCAAGCACGTCGGTCGCAATGCCTTTGCTAAGCGCCTCGTCTAATTTTCTAACTAGTTCTCCCTCTGCTCTATTTTTCTCTATTGCTAAAGCCTTACTAAACCTAATCGATTCTATTCTAATCGCTCTTTTCAGAGCAAACCACCACTTGTTGTTGACGATGGCCCCCGTCAACGCCCGCTTAACTAGTTCGCTAATCCGGTCTCTGTAGGCCTTGCGCGCTGGTAAGGACGCGTTTAGCTTCCAGTAGCCGGGTCCTCGTCTATGAAGCCTATCTAAGTCAAGCACACAGGTCACGAATTTGTGGTCCGTGTAGCTGACTATCTTGAATTGTGGACAGCCTATGCTAGACCTATCTATTTCCTTACAAAATACTCTATCTAGATATGATCTGGATGACCCTATGCGGTTTGTCCAAGTCCACATTGGCACATTCGGGAAATCCAATCGGTACCTGTCAGACAGTTCAAAACGCCTGAGCAGGTTGGTGAGGCTCTTGCACCCTCCACCCCTATCCGCTAATCCCACACAGTCCCAGCGTGCATCTAAGATCCCGTTCCAGTCGCCCACTAACACTAAAGAGCGGGACGTTCCAAGAAAGGTCTCCAGACGCCGGAAGAAATCAGGCCGCCCTGCTCCTGTCGGGGCATAGACGGCCACTAGCCTGAAAGCTTGCCCGTCTCCGCTGGTCACGTCCAGCACCACCAGCTTACCCTCTGGGTCCAGGAAGATGGCCCGTATGGCGAGATCCAAACCTCTCCGAAAAAGCACAGCAACTCCTCCACCCGATCCAGGACGGCTGGGAGATGCGTACACATCGTAGCCGCCGAAGATCGGTGCGAAGGCCCGTGCTTCGGAGATTCTGGTCTCGCTGATGGCCACTACATCTATGTTTAGTGACCTGAGGTCGTTGAGCAGGTGACCCTGCTTCCATGACGACCCCAAGCCACGCGCATTTATGCTGCCTATTCTGAGTGAGGTCATGTTTAAAATAGAGTGGAAAAGATGGGAAAGACCACTTACCGTACTTTTGGTAGAGGAGGGATGGTTTTTACATCCCTTTTCACTTGATCGTCTGGTGAAGGGACCGTTGAATCGTCCCTTCGGCTGGTCGTCGGCTCTTCTAAGAGAATATCTGAGTATACTCTTCGATTGATGGTTCCTCCTAGGTCCCTGAAATCACCAACTGCGTTGGGGAATTTCGTTTTAATATTTGTGTATTGTTTCTGTGCTATTTTTAGCAGTCTTATGTTAGTTGGCGTTTTGATTGGTGCTGGTATTATGTAGTCCTGTTGTGAAATGTCTGTGTGTTCAATTATGTAAGTCATTAGTTTCTTGTTGTGTGTGTTTATTGCCGTGCATTTGTTTTTCTGGGGGTGGGGTGTGGTTCTGCTATTTTCTTGTCGTTGTTGCTGGGTGTGTGTGTTTTGTTGTTGTGTTTGCGATGTTGGTGCTTGTGGTGGTGGTGTTGAAGGTGTTGTTGGCGGTGGGGTTGTCGCCGGTGGTGATGGTGGTGCTGGTGTGGGTGGTGATGGTGTTGGTGGTGTTGCTGCTGTGGGTCTCTTTGCAGTAGACTTTACCCTTTTCTCATTTCTTTCCTCCCTTTTCAAAGGCGACGATGCGCTGCTTCTGCGTTTGTGCCTTCTTGCGACCTTTTGCCATCCCTCTCCCACCTCACACTCCATGTCTGATTCTGTAAGGTCGGGGAGGGGTACCAGCTCCACTCTTTCACTTGTTGTTGTTGGTGATGTTTGCACTGGAGTCTCTGTTGCAGCTGCATTTGGTATTGCTGTTGTTGTTGTTAATATTTCCACTGCTGCTGCTGTCTTTGATTTCCGTGGAGTGGGTATGGGTGCCACGGACCTATCGTTCCTGGTTGCCGCTTGTCCTGTTGCTGGTAGCCGTGGAGCCGGATTCGGAAGGAGGGGGGTTTTCTCCTTTCTCAGGGTCTTCTCGTTGCAGAAGGCCCTGAGGTGAGTCTTCGATCCACAGCGAAAGCATTTCGGGCGTTTGCCCTCAACACTTATGGGCAGTTGAGTGCCGTTATCGAAGTCTATCACATCCGGGATAGCTTCGATGCACTCCTGGTTGGTTTGGATTAGCATCTCAATGGAGGAGCCGACCCAATCTTCTCTTACTTTTTTCTGTACTTGCAGTACAGTTGTTTTGTCCTCGATTCCGACGAGGACAGACGCGGCCAGCCAAGAAGGGGTCATTCCGGGGGGGACGTGGGTCAGTTTGACCCTCACAATTTTTTGCCCGCAGTAGGAGGGCACCAACACCATTTCCTCGCTCCTTAGGGTCACTACTGATTGGGCCTTTGCCTCCTGGGGTGTGGCAAAAAGTACGTCTACGGTGGCGTATTTTTTGCCTCGGGTGATGTGTTTTTCCTCTGCCACACAGACCCCAAGGCTTTTTGTATTTGGGCCTCTGTGGCTCTTTCCACCCTACGGGATTTTGTACTTACTGTACGGTACGTGACCGTACAGTGCTCTTGGGTTTCGAAAAAATTTTTCGCTGCCTTGCAGATTGCTCGGTGTCCGTTCTTTGTCACCATCTTCTTCGCTTCCTCTAATTCCTCATTTGTTATGAGGATTGTTTCCAAGTTTTTCGCAATACCTGCAAATGAGATTGGTTTTTCTCTGCTGTTGTTGTTGTCGTCAGAGCTGCTGGTACTTTTGTTGCTGCAGGTACTACGACTACTGCCTCCGCCGCTGTTGCTGTGGTTGTTGTTGGTGTTGCTGCTGCTAATGCTGTTGTTGTTTATGCTGCTGGTGATGCTGTTGCGGCTGCTACTGTTGTTTTCATTGTCACTGTTGCTGTTGTTATTACGGCTGCTACTGCTATTATTCCTGACGTCAGACGAATGAACTGGGTTTTCGTATTTCCCGCACACCTGTTTCGTCGCTGTCGTCGTCGTCGTGGAGAAACCTTGCACGCTTTGCACGAGACTTTTCTTTTCTTTCGTCGCTTGCGAAAGAGAAGGGAGGGAGAGAGACACATTTAAAGAAGGGAGGGAGAGAGACAATCTTCTCTCTGCTGTAGTGATGATTGAGGAAGAAGAAGACGGAATGAGTGGGAGTGACGTATGGAATTTCTTTTTGGTAGCCATGTTTTTTTGTTTAAAATGAAATTTTGGGTACAAAACCCCAATAACTGGTTATTTAACCCCGAAGGGCCAAATAACGGACAGAAAGACCCCTCTCACGAGGAGGAGGGTGTCTTTATCAACAATTTGGTTCAAGTTTTAAACAATTTACAATTGTTTTAACGGTTAAAAATTACTATACCTTACAGAGCCGAGCCTCCGTCAACCATGGCATTCAATAATAATAATAATAATAATAATAATAATGTTTTCTTTATTAACCACAAGGGTTCACATAAAGTAGACATTAAGGACAGTACAGGACAATACAGGACGGTACAAATGGGCATTTCTGCGTGTAAAAAAACAGAGGTTGAAATAAAATAACAAAGAAAAATTCCCCAATAGGGGGGAGACTTCCAAGGGACATTTGTGGAGAAAGCCCATTAAAAGACCACAGTGGCCCTGACCACCAGGGCAAGTGCCCTCTCCCAGTTTTCCACCTTTAATTTACAGACACATACTCAGAGAAGGCCCATTCATTCGGGCCATACTTGCTTCTCTCACCCATCTTTCAACAAAATGCTGGGAAGAGAGCAGTTCCCTCTCTACCCTGATTTTCCTTTTCAAATGAAATTTGAAAAAGTTAATCAGGGCATCACCGAAGAGGTAAGTGCTCGTCTTCAGCCCTTTCAAACGTGTCCACCATACTATCTCTTTCGCCATGGCCACCAGACAGATAAAAACTGCCTGCCCTTCCAGGCTAAAGGAAGGGGGCGGGGCAATCCTCACGGTGGACTCAGCTGATAGCTGGATAGGTCCTACACGTGACAGCAGGTGTTCGACATAAACCCACAAGTCAGCAATGCTCGGACACTGGACGAGTGCGTGCAGGACGGTTTCGTCGCCCTGCGCGCATCTCGGACATGCCCGGCTGACGGCACCTCCATGCCTGTAGAGTTTATCCCGAACTGGCAAAGCTCCTCGGTAGCACTGCCAGGCCAGGGATTTCTGGAAGTTGTCCATAGGCCCCAGCCCGAAAGTCCTTCCGAAGAGATTGGCTAGTTGATTTTCGTCGACGCCTAGAGTTTCTCCAAGTACGTCGTCGCTCTTCCCCTCCACTAATCCCCTATAGAACGCCAAGGTGGAGTTTCCACCGATCACATTGCCCGATTGGTCGAGGGCTGTGAGCGCCTGAAGACATTCCAGTCTCCAAGCGCTGCCTCTCGGTCTTCGCTTGACCCAGGACTGCAGCTCCGTCAAGGAGACGAGCTGGGGAAAAACGTGTCTTGCAAACGGCGACCACACCTGATCACCGTCGAGGAAGAGGTGGAGATGTCGTAGCCTGAGCGCGTGTCTGCGCATCATCAGCCACGGCATGCCCAGCCCTCCACGTAGCGGGTGTTGACAGCAGATGGACCGCCTGACCATCGGAGCGCGTCCCTTCCACAAGAAGCGAAAGAGCAAACGCTCCAGCGCAGTCAGGCGGGGCTTAGGACAAGGTACGACGGTCAGGCGGTAGTAGATGACGGATGCGATGTACGCATTCGCCACCTCCGCTCGACCTTTCAGGGATAGCTTCCTCTCGGCCCATTTCTGGGTGAGAGAAGCCACCCTGCTCGTCACCTCGTCCCAGTTTTTGTCCGTCTGGAGGTCTGGACCGAACCAGACCCCTAACAATTTAACCGGTCCGTCCGTCCAGCGCCCGACGACGCTGTTGGACGGCATGGACCTGCCTCTGCAGGTACCGAGCTGCAGGCCCACTGACTTTTCCTGGTTGATCATTGCTCCTGTCACCGCTTAGTATTCTCTTAGTGTAGTGCCGATCGCCTCGATGTGTTTGGTGCTCGACACCACTACGGTGACATCGTCGGCATATGCTGACACGGATCTTCCGCATCCTAGTTCGCGCGGGACCCCCCTCAACGTCTCCAGTTTGTGCAGTAATGGCTCGAGAGTCAATACGTACAATAGGGACGAGAGGGGACATCCTTGGCGAACCGAGCGCATGATGTTGAACGGTTCCGAAAGGTGACCGTTCACTCTCACTACAGAGCAGATGTCGCTGTGCATGGCAGCGATCCAGCCTCTGTAGACGGGCCCAAAGCCAGCCGCCTTCAGGACTGCCGCTAGGTAACGATGGTCGACCCTATCGAAGGCTTTCGACTGATCTAAATTGATCAAAGACCCACCCGTGCCAGGTTCCTTAGCTACCCTCTCTACGATGTATCGCATGAGGTGGAGGTTGTCGTGGATGGATCTGTCGGGAATGGCGCATGTCTGTGCCTCTCCCACCAGACCACCAACGACAAGCGCCAACCTCTTTGCTAGCACCTTGGCCAAAATCTTGAACTCTGTGTTTAGCAGAGTTATGGGCCTAAAATTATCTATGTTATCCCCCTTGTTCGGATCCTTTCTCAGCAGCGCCACCGCTCCTCGGCTCACAGAGCTGGGAATTCTCCCGTTCTGTTGCCAGTTGCAGTAGACGTCCGCCAAGAGGCCTCCGAACAAGTTTGGCATTTGTACGTAAAGTTCATAGGGCAGACCATCCAAACCAGGCGATTTGCCCCTTGTGCAACTAGTCATTGCATCCCGTACTTCAGCGGTTGTTATCGGCTTTTCGCAACACTCCGCCTCAGTGGCCGAAAGCCGCGGCAGTCCGTCGAGGTAGACACTAAAGTCCATCCCTCGATCCGGCCCGCCACTGCCCCCGAACAGTTGAGCGAAGTGTCGCTGAAAAGCTTCACACATTTGCCCGGGATCGAGTAGCATGCGCCCGTCGTGGTCCACCAAAGACCGGATCCTGGCTTTGTTGCCACGACGCGCCTCCGCCACTCGGGCCCATTGAACGGCTTTCGTCCCCTCGTGTCTGAGAGCACGCACCCTAGCTCTGACAACGCAGCCTTCGTGCTTTGCATTGAAGAATTGGTCAAGGGCCAATTTCGCCGCAAGTACGTCGGTCGCGATGCCTTTGCTAAGCGCCTCATCTAATTTTCTAACTAATTCTCCCTCTGCTCTATTTTTCTCTATTGCTAAAGTCTTACTAAACCTAATGGACTCTATTCTAATTGCTCTTTTCAGAGCAAACCACCACTTGTTGTTGACGATGGCCCCCGTCAACGCCCGCTTAACTAGTTCGCTAATCCGGTCTCTGTAGGCCTTGCGCGCTGGTAAGGACGCGTTTAGCTTCCAGTAGCCGGGTCCTCGTCTATGAAGCCTATCTAAGTCAAGCACACAGATCACGAATTTGTGGTCCGTGTAGCTGACTATCTTGAATTGTGGACAGCCTATGCTAGACCTATCTATTTCCCTACAAAATACTCTATCTAGATATGATCTGGATGACCCTATACGATTTGTCCAAGTCAACATTGGTACATTCGGGAAATCCATTCGGTACCTGTCAGACAGTTCAAAATGTCTGAGCGGGTTGGTGAGACTCTTGCACCCTCCTTCCCTATCCACTAATCCCACACAATCCCAGCGTGCATCTAAGATCCCGTTCCAGTCGCCCACTAACATTAAAGAGCGGGACGTTCCAAGAAAGGTCTCCAGACGCCGGAAGAAATCAGGCCGCCCTGCTCCTGTCGGGGCATAGACGGCCACTAACCTGAAAGCTTGCCCGTCTCCGCTGGTCACGTCCAGCACCACCAACTTACCTTCTGGGTCCAGGAAGATGGCCCGTATGGCAAGATCCAAACCTCTCCGAAAAAGCACAGCAACTCCTCCCCCGATCCCGGACGGCTGGGAGATGCGTACACATCGTAGCCGCCAAAGATCGGTGCGAAAGCCTGTGCTTCGGAGATTCTGGTCTCGCTGATGGCCACTACATCTATGTTTAGTGACCTGACGTCGTTGAGCAGGTGGCCCTGCTTCCATGACGACCCCAAGCCACGCGCATTTATGCTGCCTATTCTGAGTGAGGTCATGTTGAAAAGGAGTGGAAAAGATGGGAAAGACCACTTACCTTACTTCTCGTAGGGGAAAGACGGTTTTTCCATCCTTTTCACTGCTTGTGGCCTTCTCAGGAAGGATGTCCTTATAAATCCTCCTGGAGAGTGCTTGTCGGAAGTCTCCGATGTCTTTGGGGAATTTTTGTTTTAGTGTCATGTACGTTTTCTATGTGATGCGAGTGATTTGTATCTGTGGAGGTGGTGTGAATTTTGGGGTTGTTGTGTAGTCTTTTTCTGTGATGCTGGTGTTGTGTTGGATGTAGTGTAATAATTGCTTGTTGTTCAAATTTAATGCTGTGTAGTGTGTATCGTTTTGGTTGTTTTGTTTTGTTTGCGTTTGTTGTGGGTTTGTTTCTGTTTCGCATTTTGGTGACTTTTGTGGTGTAGGTGATGGTGGTGTTGGGGTTAATGATGGTGATGGTGTTGGTGTTTGGGTTGATGGGGTTGGTGATGCTGGTGTGGATGGTGGCATATCTGTCCTAACTTTTTTGTTTCTTAATTTATTTGTTTCCCTCTGTATTTTGTTTTTGGAGGGGGAAGGAAGAGAATTTTTTTCTTTTTTGGTTTCTTTTTTTTTCCGTATATCGTTTCCCACTCCTCGTCGTCACAATCTGTCTCCAGTTGTGATAGGCCGGGGAGTGGAAAATCCTCCACAGCCGTTAGTTTTGGTTGTGGCGTGGTGGATGGTGTAGGCGCTGGTGCTAGTTATGAAGCGTTGGGTGGTGGTGGTGTTGGTTTTGCTGGTGGTGGTGGTGGTGGTGTTGGTTTTGCTACTGTTGCTGGGGTTGTTGCTGTTATAGTTGCTACTGTTGTTGCTGCTACATTTGTTGCTGCCATCTCTGCTACTGGTGGTGTTGATGGTTGTGTCACTGGGGTGGGTAGGAGAGGTGGCCTCAACCTTTTAGCCTGAGGGCAGAAAGCCCTTAGGTGGGTTCCTTCACCACAAACGACACACATAGGTCTTCTGCCCTCGACAATTACTGTGAGGTGGCTGCCGTCAGTGAGGTCTATTACCTCTGGGATCTCCTCAATGCTTTTTTGGTCCGCTTGGATCAGGAGCTCCATCCCAGATCCGGACCAGTTCTCCTGCTTTTCTTTTGCTATTGCTATTATTTTCGTGTTGGCTTCGTTGCCGGCGAGGACATCCGCTATTAGCCAGGGAATTTCGATGGCCGGTGGAACGTGGGTCACCCTGATCTTTACGAGTCTCTGGCCACCATAGCTTGGGACGAGTGTGAAGTCGTCACTTCTTAATGGGGCCATGGAGTGTTTTCTAGCCTCCTCTGGTGTTTCAAAGAATACGCCCACGGTTCCATACTTTTGCCCACGTCTGATGTGGGTTTTTCTTGCCCACACATGTCCCAAAGCTTTTTGGATTTGGGACTCGGATTCCCGTTCCACTCGGCGCGATTTTACATTTATTGTTCTATACGACACGGTGCATAGGCGCCGATGCTCCATTTTATTAGGTGGGGGGGGGGGGGGGAGGCTGACCCTGTACCCATCTTTCTTTACCATTTGTTTGGCATTTTCTAAATCCTCCTGAGTTACCGTAAATGCTTCGAACTGTTTTGCTACTCTGGCGAAACTGAGGGGGATTTTTATAATGTCATTGTTGTTGTTGTTGCTATCGTTAATATTAATTTTAGTTTCAGTTGTGGTGGTGGTGACGTCAGTCGTCTTTGGTGGGGAAGAGTCCATTTTGCTTGATTTCATTTCGACATCACGAGTTAATTTTTTTTTTTCTTCTTTTGTTTCTGTTGTCGCGGTGGTGGTGGTGGTGGTGGTGGTGGTGGTGGTGGTTGTCGCGGTTGTGGTGGTGGTGGAAGCTTTAAAACCTGCAGTCATTGGTAATGGCGGGAAATGAATGTCTGCCTGAGACAAATTTAAAATATTGCTAGTGCTTATATTTTTTTTGTGTTGGCAAACGTAGTAACATTTACAATGGTGGTGTCGGTGTGAGGTGTTAATTTGTGAGGAAGGCTTTCAGCTGCTTCGTGCAGAGGTGAATTAGCCATTTTTTTCAAAGAAATTTTTTTGATAATAATAAAAGTTTAAATTTTGGGCACAAGGCCCCAATCTTTTTGGGTGTCCTTTTCGGAAAACAATGTATGTGCGCTTATAAACAGTTAACAATAAAATTTTCCATAAATGACAATTTTTAACAAACGGAAATAACAAACCTTTGCGGAGCTCACGATGATACGATTTACTACGTAGGTCGCCAATAATAATAATAATAATAATAATAATAATAATAATAATAATAATAATAATGATTTCATTTATTGGCCATAAGAGCCGATATGTAGGGTACAATACAAAGACAAAGACAGTGGAGGTTTACAATAAGGTCGAGTAAAAGTGCACAATGGCAAGTCTAATTTAACAATGAAGATATAAAAAATATAAAATAAACTATGCATAAATATAATAAAATAAATTCCCATTTGAATCAGGTACCCACTCAATCCTGAACCACCCAGCGCTTCTAGGGCACCCAGGGAAATGACCCCTCTCCTCAAGTTAGCTAGCCTATAGGCGCATAGTCAGAGTAGGTCCATTCACACGGGCCATTCTTGCCACAGTCATCCACCTTTTAGCAAATGTACTGGGGTCATCACTTCTCTCTCTCCGCCCTCACCTTCCTTTCCAGGTGAAACTTGAAGAAGTTGATGAGGGATTGGCCGAAGAGAAAAGTATCTGTTTTCAGTCCTTTCAATCTAGTCCACCATATAACCTCTTTCGCAACTGCCACCAGACAGAGGAAAATTGCCTGCACTTCCTGACCTGAGGATGGTGGCGGGTAGATTTTCACTATGGACTCGGCCGATAGCTGGATCCGTTCTACACGCGACAACAGTTGTTCGGACATAACTCCACAAGTAATGCACGGACATTGGACAAGTGCGTGCAGAACCGCTTCGTCGCTCTGTGCGCATCTCGGGCAGGTCCGTCTGACAGCACTTCCGTGCCTGTAGAGTTTATCCCGGAATATATATATATGCACACACACACACAAATTTCTATACACACATACACACACGTACGCACACACAATAACAATTAACAGTGCTGCGATCGAATGTGGCTTTTTAGCCCAGCCAATGATCTAAATGATCTAAAATGTCT
>OZ024744.1:74487497-74514997 GCA_964016885.1 Eledone cirrhosa | reverse complement strand
AGCTGTTTGCCCTCAGTCCTTTTAACCTCATCCACCATATTACCTCTTTCGCCATAGCCACCAGATAGAGAGAGACCGTAACTCCTTCATTCTTAAATGAAGGCGGCGGGTTGATCCTCACGATGGACTCGGCTGACAACTGGATACGTCCTACACGTGCCAGTAACTGTTCGACATAATTCCACAGGTCGGACACTCCTCGGCACTGAACAATTGCGTGCAGAACGGTTTCGATGTCCTGCTCGCATCTTGGACAGGTCTTTTTGGCAGGTTCTCTACTAGGGCGTCCGTGCCTGTAGATTTTGTCTCGAACTGGTAGAGCTCCTCGGTAGCACTGCCAGGCCAGAGACCTCTGGAAGTTATCCATAGGCCCTGGACGGAATGTCCTCCCAAACAGACTGGTCAGTTCGTCTTCCTCGATGCCTAGATAAATAGATAGATAGATTGATAGATAGATAGATAGATAGACAGATAGATAGATAGATAGATAGATAGAGAGAGAGGTAGATAGATGGATTATTTCTTTATTAGCCACAAGGGTGCACAAGAAAAGGGAACAATACAAAGACACATGCCGGGGATTTTACATACAATCGTGTAAAAATATGAAACAAACAATAATAACAATCAAAATCCCCAATAGGCGGGAGGCGCCACAAATGGGTTGTTTAATACCCTGTCAATAGAACAACCCTCAACTTCAGGAGCGTGTTGTGCAAGTGATCCTTTCTTCCTTTTGCTCTCTTCTTCAACCTACAGGTTTATATACAGAGAACGCCCAGTCACTCGGGTCATTTTTGCCACATTCACTCACCTTTCAGTAAATTTCTCTCCACTTTGATTCTCCTTCTAAAGTGGTACATAAAGAAGGGAATGACTTCCAGAGAGAAAGGCATCTGTCTCAGTCCTCTCAATCTTGCCCACGATATAACCTCTTTCACCATAGCCACTATACAGAAGAAAACCGCATATCTTTCGTTTTGGAAAGAAGTTGCCGGTTTGATCCTTACTATGGACTCGGCAGTCAACTGGATTTGTCCCATACGCGACAGCAGTTGTTCTGCGGAGTTCCACAGGTCGGTTACGCCCGGGCAGTGTACAGTTGCGTGTAAGACGGTTACAATGTCCTGCTCGCATCTTGGACACATCCTCTTGGAAGGATCCTTGTTGGGGCGTCCGTGCGTGTAGATCTTGTCTCGAACTAGTAGAGCTCCTCGGTATCACTGGCAGGCCAGGAACCTCAGCAATTTGTCCATAGGTCCCGGGCGGAGAGTCCTATCAAACAGATTGGTGAGTTGGTCGTCTTCGACGCCTAGAGTCTCTTCGAGCACGCCGTCGTCCTTGTGGTGTACTAACCCTCTATAGAATGTCGAAGTGGAGTCTCCACTGATTGCCGTGCCAGCTTGACAGAGGACTGTGAGCGCCTGAACGCATTCAATGTACCAGGCACCCATCTTCTTCGGTCTTCGCTTGACCCAGTTCTGCAGCTCCGTTAGCGAGACAAGTTGCGGGAAGGCCTGTCTCACAAACGGTGCCCAGACCGGTTGGTCGGTGAGGAATACCTGGAAATGCCGCAGCCTCAGCGCATGTTTGCACATCCACAGCCACGGCATTCCAGGCCCTCTGTTGGAAGGGCGCTGACAGCACCTCCTCTCCAGCGGAGCCTGCTTCTTCCACAGAAACTGGAAGAGCATGCGTTCCATCTTGGCGAGGTGTTCACGGGAACAAGGCACGACAGTCAAGCAGTAGTAGATGACGGACGCTATGAAAGTGTTCGCCACCTTCGCTCGATCTTTCAAGGACAGTTTGCACTCTGCCCACTTCTAGGTGAGCGCAAACACCTTGGTCGTGATCTCGTTCCAGTTTTTCTCCACCTGGAGATCTGGACCGAACCAGAACCCGAGCAATTTCACCCGTCCGTCCGACAGCGTCCAACGACGCTGTCGGACGTCATCGGTTTGCCTCTCCACGTTCCGAGTTGCAAACCGACAGACTTGTCCGGATTCAGTTTTGCTCCTGTGAGACTTCATATTCCTGCAGTAAGTTGCCGATCGCCCCGATTTCCGAGTCTTCCGACCCTATTACTGTCACGTCGTCGGCATAAGCCGACGCCGCTTTCCGAAGTCCCGGTTCCAACGGAATGCCCTGCATCAGCTCCAGCTTCCGCAATAGTGGCTCTAGAGTCAGTACGTAAAGAATGGAGGAGAGAGGGTATCCCTGACGGATGGAACGGCTCCGATATGTAGCCGTTAGCCTTGACCATCAAGCAGATGTTGGTGTGCATTGCGGCAATCCAGCTTCTGAAGACGTGTCCGAAACCGGCCGCGTTGAGAACCGCTTCCAAGTATCTATGGTCGACCCTATCGAACGCCTTAGACTGATCTAAATTGATCAGAGCCGCACCAAAGCCGGGTTTATACCCCACACTCTCTGTGATGTATCGCATGGGTGGAGGTTGTCGTGTATGGACCTTGTCGGGATTGCACACGTTTGCGCTTTCCCTACCAGGTTCTCGACAAACGCCAACCTCGTTGCCAACACCTTGGCCAAATTCTTTAACTCTGTGTTGAGCAGATTTATGGGCCTAAAGTTGCTTAGGTCGAACCCTTGTTCTTGTCTTTTCTGATTAGAGTTACTACCCCCCTGCCTGCTGAACTGGAAATTCTCCCGTTCTGCTGCTAGTTACAGTAGACGGCCTCGAGGACACCAGAGAACAAGTCGGACATGCCTCTGTAAAACTCATAGGGTTGACTATCTAGACTGGGTGATTTGCCTTTCCCGCGGCGACCCAGAGAGTCCCGTATCTCACTGGCTGTGATCGGTCTTTCGCAGAACTCGGTGTCCATGCTCGAGAGACGAGGCAGGCCGTCGAGGTATGAACCGAAGACGCACCACCACTCTGCCCGAACATTTTCACAAAGTGCCGCTGAAAGGCCGCGAACATCCGCTTGGGGTCAAGTAGCACGCGTCCGTTTGGGTCTTTCAAAGACCGAATCGGGGACTTGTTGCCACTTTTCGCCTCTGTCACTCTGGTCCAGCTAACAGCTTTCGCTCCCTCGTTTCCTAGAGCACGTGATTTACTTCTGACCATGCAGCCTTCGTGTATCGCATCGAAGAACTGGTCCAGTGACTTTCTCGTTGCTAGCACCCTAGCTACGTTTCCACTTCTAAGCGCCTCCTCAACCTTGGCTACTAGTTCCGTTTCTGTTTTGTTTCTCTCTAAGGCTAACTCTCTGCTAAAGTCTATCGACTCAGCTGTAATTGCTTTCTTAAGGGAGTACCACCATCTGTTGTTGACGATGGCTACCGTCAATTGTTGCTTAACTAATCTACTTATCCGTTCACTGTAGGCTTTACGTGTCGGTAGCGACACGTTCAGCTTCCAGTATCCGGGTCTTCGTCTATGTATTCTATCACGGTTGACTATGCAGATTACTAGTTTGTGGTCTGGATAGGCAACCATGTCCATTTGTGGACAGCTTAACATATTCTTGTTCTTCTCTCTAATGAAAAACCTATCTAAATACGATCTTGATGTCCCACTGCGGTTTGCCCACGTCCACTATGGTGCAGTCGGGAAAATTGTCGATACCTATCGGCCAGTTGGAATTGACCGATTAGAGGTTTGAGGCTGTTGCACCCTCCTCTACAGGGACATGCTCCCACATAGTCCCATCGTGCATCTAGTATACCATTCCAGTTCCCCACTAAAAGTAAGGAGCGAGACGTTCCCAGAAAAGACTCTAGACACTTAAAGAAGTCTGGCCGCGGGTTGCGATTTCCCGGTCGGGGCATAAACGGCCACCAGTCTGAAGGCTCCACCTCAAATACTGTTCACGTCTAGGACTACCACTCTACCCTCCGGGTCCAAGTGTACTTGCTGTACTTCGACGTCCAGGTTTTTCCGAAACATGACAGCCACTCCCCCTCCACCTCCTGTCTGACAGAGAGATGCGTAGGTCTCCAAGTCATTGAAGATGGTGGTTAGTTGCTGCCTGTTGTGGATTCTGGACTCGGTGATGGCTATCACAACCATACCGTGTGACCTAAGGTCGTTTAAAAGTTGGCCCTGTTTCCAGGGCATCCCTAGGCCACGCACATATACGCTTCCAACTCGTAAACTTGCCATGTTGGTGGAGAAGAGTTGGCGAAAAAGGACGAAAAGGTGCACTTACCTTTTATTTTCCTGGAGATCGGGTTGTTCAATCTCCATTCAGGTGCTGCAGGTGTTGGGTGGGGTGTGGAAACATTTTTACAGGCCGCGGTTGATGGGTTTCTGGCAGGGGCTTCCCATGTCCTGCGAACATTTATTTTTCAGGTCAATATAGGCTTCCATAAAAACCCTTATAAACTTAAGGTGTGGAGACGATTCTGCTTTAATGAAAGTTTTGCCCTCCGTCTCAACCTTGAAGTTTTGGGAGATGACCTCCATCAAACTCTTATTATTTGTGTTGATGTATGCGTATTGTTGTTTGTGTTTTTGTTGTGTTGCTATTGTTTGTTGTTCGTTCGGGAGTTTTATTTTTATGGTGGGTGCTTGTGTTTGGGGTGATGTTGGTGTTGGTATTGCTGGTAGGGGGATGTTTGACTGTGGTGTTGTTTGTGTTGTTGTTTGTGTCTGTGGTTGTGTGTTGGTGTTGGTGATTGGAGTTTTTGGGGTTTTGTGGTGTCTCTTTTTTTGTTTTGGGGATTTCCAAGTCTCTCCTTCTTCACTTAAAGAAGGAGAAGCAGCCTCATCTGTTAATGAATAATCATCGTCAGGAGTGTGGGGTTGTGGTATGTTGTGTGGTGGTGGTGTTTCGGTGTGTGTTTTTATGGAAGTGTTTGATGGAGCGGGATGGGGTGGGGCTGTGTTCTTTAGGCGTGTTGTCTGTGTTTTTTCTGTTGTTGTTGGTTGAATGGCTGTTTGTTTTTGGTGTGTATGCTTGTTTCGGGTGTCGTTGTTGTTGTGGTGGTGGTTGTTTTGGTGACGGTGTTGGTAACAGTGTTTTCTTTTGTATTGTTTTGGTTCAGCGTGTTTGTAAAGGGCAGAAGGCCTTTAGGTGTGTGGTGCTATTGCAACGAAAGCAATGTGGTTTTCGTCCCTCAACCGAAATGCTTATATGGCTGTTGTTGTCCACCAGCACTTTTTCTGGTATTTTGGAGATTCTTTCCTGGCTCATTTACACCAGTATCTCCACATTTTTACCAGACATACGTGCTCTGGTTGACTTTTTGATGGAGAGGATGGTGTATTTTCTCTCCTCTAAAAATCCTGCCAATATCCACCAAATATTAATATTTGGTGGTATGTTTGTAATTCTGATTTTTTGTGTCCTTTTTCCCAGGTATGTAGGGAAAAATATGTATTTTTGTGACAGTATTGGCGTCACTGAGTACCTTTGTGCAAGGGTCTCGCTTTTGAGGAGTACCGAAATACTCCCGTACTGTTTGGCCCTCTGCATAAATCAATGTTTGGTAATATCTCCTTCAAGGTTGCCTCAATTTCCCCTTGACTTGGGAATGCTGGTCGTTTTGTTTCATTTGAAACAGTTCTGAAGGTAATTGTCCTTCGAAATGTTTCCAGGGGAATTTCTGGGGGTGGGTTTATTTGAAATCCACCGTTTTCACCAAAAGTGATAAACTCCTTTGCTTCAGAGAGCATCTGTTTCGCATTGGAGATATCGAGATCTTTGAACTCTTGTTTCTTGATGACTGTTTGCGTAAACATTTTTTTTGGTGTTGGTGTTATTGTTGTTGTCGGTTTTTCCGTTTGTAGTTGTGTCAATGGTTTCATTTTCTGTTGTTTTTGGTGTCTGTTGTTCACTGTGTGGTTCGATCTTGTTTTAATTTTTGTCTATATTGGCTTCCATGGTGACGCCAATACATGCGGAGTTAGAAGTAGCGTTATTATTATTTGTGACTCTTTCTGTAAAAGATTTATTTGTGTTGTTGTGGTGGTGGTTGTCGGTTTTTCTGTTTGTAGTTGTGTCTATTGTTTAATTTTTTGTGGTTTTTGATGTCTGTCGTAAGCTGTGTGGTCCATCTTGTAAGTTGCATTTTTCGGCTTCTTGGCAAAACAAAAGTTTGTTGTCACTATTTGTCTCCACAGTGACGCCTATGTAGGCAGAAATTGTGGTAACGTTACTCTCTGCATTTCTCTCTCTACTTTCTTCGTCAGCGTTCGGTAGCGTTGCTTCTACTAAGCTAGCCATTATCGATAGCAAAAATATTAAAATTTAGAAACATTTTTCAAATAAAATGTCCGCCCCTGTGGGGCGAAAACTGACATTAGCGCTCGGCTGACATTTCAGCCTGGGTGTTAATCTATCAATCAAAATAAATTTTCACACAATAAATTCTGTTTTTGTATAGAAAACTTTACAAAACTTACCGACGATCTAACGCCCATCCGGTCGATAGATGGATAGATGAATAGATAGATAGATAGATAGATAGATAGATAGATAGATAGATAGATAGATAGATAGATAGATAGATAGATAGATAGATATGTTTCTTTCTTAGCCACAGGGGTACAAAAGGAGGGGACAAATACAAAAGGGGAAGTTTACATACAATAAAAACGTGTAAAATACTATCACAAATGCAATTAAAAAATTTATCGATTTTCCCCAATAGGGGGAGACATTACATATGGGTAACACATACCCACGAAAAAATGTACAACCCTCATCTCCAGGAGTACGAAGAGTTAGTACCCCTTTCCTCTCTTCCTCTTTTTCCTCAACCTACATACTAATATAAGAGAAAAGGGCCATTCACTCGGGCTATTCTCGCCACTTTCACCCACCTTTCGTAAAACTTGCTAGGGTACAGCACCTCTCTCTCCATCCTGATTCTTCTTCCAAAGTGGTATTTGAAAAATAGAATAAGTTGTTAGCCGGAGAGAAAGGTGTCTGACCTCAGCTCTTTTAACCTCGTCCAACATACAACCTATTTCGCCATAGCTATCACAAAGGAAAACCGCATCTCCTACGTTTTTGAAGGAGGGTGGCGGTTTGATCATGACAATGGACTCGGTGGTCAACCGGATTTGTCCCACCCGCGACAATAGTCGTTTTACATAGCCCCCCCCCCCAGTCGGTAACGTCTGGGCAGTGTTCGAATGCGTGTGCGACGGTTTCTTCGTCTCGCACGCATCTCGGACAGATCTTTTTAGAATGGTCCCTGCCCGGGCGCCCATGTCTGTAGAGCTTGTCTCTAACTGGTAGAGCTCTTCGGTAGCACTGCCAGGCCAGAGACCTTTGGAAGTTGTCCATCGGTCCCGGGCAGAAGGTCCTACCGAACAGACTGGCCAGTTCGTTTTCCTCTACGCCTAGAGTTTCTCCGAGCGCTTCGTCGAACTTGCTGCGGACCAGCCCTCTACAGAATGACGAAGAGGAGTGTCCACTGATCGCCGGGTCCGCCTGCCAGGGGGCTGTGAGCGCCTGAGCACATTCGATGTGCCAGTCACCCATTTTCCTCGGTCTTTGCTTGACCCTGACTGCAGCTCGGTTAGCGAGACGAGTCGTGGGAAAGCTCGCCTCGCGAACGGGGCCCACACCGGTTGTCCGGTGAGAAATATGTGGAAATGTCGCAGCCTGTGTTCGTGTTTGCGCATTGTTATCCACGGCATCCCCAGCCCTCCGTTGGAAGGGTGTTGGCAGCAGATGGATCTTCTCACCAAAGGAGCCTGCTTCTTCCAAAGGAATTGGAAGAGCGCGCGCTCCACTTCGGCGAGCGTTTTGGCTGGACAAGGCACGACGGTCAAGCAGTAGTAGATGACGAACGCTATAAAAGTGTTCGCTACCTCCTTCAAGGATAATTTGCATTCAGCCTACTTCTGGATGAGTGCAAACACCTCGTACCAGTTCTTCTCCAGCTGGAGGTCCGAAACAAACCAGACCCAAGCAGCTTCACCGGTCCTTCCATCCAGTGTCCGACGACGCCATCGGAAGGCATCGGTTTGCCTCTCCACGATCCGAGTTGCAAACCAAGGGACTTGTTCCGGTTCAGCTTCGCTCCTGTGAACCTTTCGTATTCCTCCAGTAGAATGCCGACTTCCTCGATGTGCGAGGTGCTCAACACCATTACTGTCACGTCGTCGGCGTAGGCCGACGTCGCTTTCCGCAGTCCCGGTTCCAGAGGGATGCCCTGCAATCGTTCCAACTTCCGCAGTAGTGGCTCTATAATCAGTACATACAGAAGGGAGGAGAGAGGGCATCCATGTGGGATGGATCGCGTGATATGGAACGGCTCCGAGAGGTAGCCGTTCAACTTGACCCTTGAGCAGATGTTGCTGTTGTGTATTGCAGCAATCCAGCGCCTGAACACGGGTCTGAAGCCTGCCGCCTCGAGCACCGCATCCAGGTAGTTGATCAGGGCCACACCGAAGCCGCGTTTACACCCAACACACTCTACGATGTATCGCAGGAGGTGGAGGTCGTCGTGTATGGACCTGGTCGGGATTGCGCATGTCTGTGCTTCTCCCACCAGGTTTTTGACAAGCGCCAGCCTCTTTGCCAACACCTTGGCCAAAATCTGTAACTCTGTGTTTAGCAGAGTTATGGGCCGGAAGTTGCCTATATCATCCCCCTTATTCTCCTCCTTCCTGACTAGCGTGACTACGCTCCTGGCCACAGAACTGGGAATTCTCCCGTTCTGTTGCCAGTTGCAGTAGACCGATTCCAGGAGAGCAGAGAACAAGTCCGGCATTGCTACGCAAAATTCGTAGGTTAGACCTGGAGATTTGCGTCGGGACCTGGAGATTTGCGTTTGCCACATTGGCTAAGCGCGTCCGTTATCTCAGCGGCCGAAATCGGCCTTTCGCAGAACTTCGCCTCGCTGTCCGAGAATCGCGGCAAGCCGTCGAGGTTTGGACAGAAATCCCTAGCTCCTCCCGGCGCGCCACCCTGCCCGAGCAGCTGGGCAAAGTACCGCTGAAAGGCCGCGTACATCTGCTTCGGCTCACGTATCACGCGTCCGTCTTGGTCCTTCAAAGACCGAATCGTGGACTTGTTGCCATTTTCGCCTCCGTCACCGGGTTCAGCTAACAGCTTTGGATCCCTCGTTTCCCAGAGCACGTATTTTGCTTCTGACAAAGCAACCCTCGTGTTTTGCGTCGAAGAACTGGTCGAAGGCCGTTCTCGTTGCTAGCACGCTGGCTACGTGCCACTTCTTATTGCCTCTTCTACTTTATCTACCAGTTCTTTCTCGGTCCTATTTCTATCTAACGCTAATTCTTTACTAAAAAACAAACGAGTCTAATCCAACTGCCCTCTTGAGAGAGTACCACGATCTGTTGTTGACAATGGCCCTGTCAAGTGCTGTTTAACTAGATAGATAGATAGATAGATAGATAGATAGATAGATAGATAGATAGATAGATAGATAGATAGATAGATAGATAGATTTCTTTATTTGTCACAAGGTCACACAAGAAAAGGCGACAATACAAAGATATGCCGGGGATTTGACATACCGTCGTGTAAAAAATATAAAACAAACAATTACAACAATCGAAATCCCCAATAGGGAGGAAGCGCCACAAATGGGTTGTTTAATACTCCGTCGATAGAACAACCCTCAACTCCAGGTGCGTGTTGTGCAAGTGCTCCTTTCTTCCTTTTGCTATCTTCTTTAACCTACAGGCTTATACACAGAGAAGGCCCAATCACTCGGGCCATTTTCGCCTGATTCACCCACCTTTTAGTAAATTTACTGGGGTGCAGTGCCTCTCTCTCCACTCTGATTCTCCTTCTAAAGTGATACTTAAAGAAGGGAATCAATTGTTGTCCGGGGAGAAAGGCATCTGTCCTCAGTCCTCTCAATCTCGTCCACCAGATAACTTCTTTCACCATAGCCACTGTACAGAGGAAAACCGCCTCTCCTTCGTTTTTGAAAGAGGCTGGCGGTTTGATCCTTACTATCGACTCGGCTCTCTACTGGAGTGGGATGGGGTGGGACTGTGTTCTTCAGGGGTATTCTCTGTGTTTTTCCTGTTGTTGTTGGTTGAGTGGCTGTTTGTTTTGGTGTGTTTGCTCGTTTCGTCTCTTGTACTTGTGGCGGTGGTTGTTTTGGTGTTGGTAATAGTGTTTTGTTAATGATGTTGTTGTTGTGTGTTTGTGAAGAACAGGAGGCCTTTAGGTGTGCTGTGCTACCACAGCGAAGGCAATGAAGTTTAAGACCCTCCACGGAAATGTTTATTTTGTTGTTGTCGTCGATAACGACTTTTTCCGGTATTTTGGAGATTCTGTCCGGCCTCATTTGGCATCAGAATCTCCAAATCAGTACCCGCCCACCTTTATCTAATAGACTTTCGTATCGAAAGAATCATACCAGGTTCTGGCTCTACGAAGCCAGCCAAGATCGACCAGATGTTAATGTTTGGTGGTATATATATATATGTATATTTTTTTTGTGTGTGTTTTTCCCATGTACATAGGGAAAAAGGTGAATGCTTTTGACACCTTTGGTGTCACAGAATGTTTTGGGGCGAGTGCCTCGCTTTTAAACAGTACGGAAACACTTCCGTACTGTTTTCCTCGTTGGAGAAAGTCAATATTTGCTACAGTCCCCTTCAAGGTGTCTTCTATATCTCCTTGACTCACAAATATTGGCTTTCTCGTTGTGTTGGAGACAGTCCTGAAGGTCGCTGTCCTTCGAACTGTCTCTTCTTTTATTTCGAGGGATGACTTAATTCTAAAGCCATCCTTGTCTTCTAAAGTTACAAATGTTCTCCCTTGCTGGAGCATATCTCTTGCATTGGAGATGTCAAGATTTATAAAATCTTATTTTGTGTTCACTGTTTCAGCGAAAGCCATTTTGTTTTTGTGTGGTGTTGCCTCGGTGTTGGAAATCTCAATTTCTTGACGAGGTGAAACTTTATGTTTAGATGTATCTATGGAGTTGTTGTTGTTGTCTTTTTCATGTGTATATATGTTAATAGGTTTAATTCCTGTGTTTTCCTGTGTGTTATTTTTTCTCCGCTTCGACGGTAGAAATTTTAAAATCTTCAAGTGGTAATATGTTTTCCTCTTTGTTGACAGTCGTATAGATGGCGGCGTTCATAGTAGCAGAAGCAGATATAACGTTAATATCTTCCTCTCTACCTCTCCTCTCTGTCGACGTTCTCTAACGTTCTCTTCGGGCTATTCATGTTTTATAGTTGGCAAAATTTGATATTTTAAAACAATTTTTTATTTAAATTTTCGCCCCTAAAGGGTCGAAAAATGGGATTACCACCCAGTTAACAATTCAGCTTGGGGGTTAATCTACAAAATGATATGTTTTTTCAAACAATTAGATCGGTTTTTTGTATGGAAATTAACAAATAAGCTTACCGATGATGTTCCACGCGTCAGGCAGATAGATAGATAGATAGATAGATAGATAGATAGATAGATAGATAGATAGATAGATAGATAGATAGATAGATAGATAGATAGATAAACAAAAATCAAAGACTGCAATAACAAAACCAAAATATCAAGCATGTATTTTCGAATAATTGCAAGAAGACATCGTTCGTTATTGTGAATTGTGGAGTGTTTTGAAAATAGGTTTATCCAAAACAATTCCTTTGTTTATCAGTAAATATATTATAATTGTTTCTACTTTTGGCACAAGGCCAGCAATTATCCCAGTAAATTACTAGTACTTATAATGTTTAGTGTTTAATGTTTAATAATTGTTTCTAGTTTTAGCACAAGTCTAGCAATTATCCTAGTGTATTACTAGTACTTTTGCTGTTTAGTGTTTATTGTTTAATTATTGTTTCTACTTTTGGCACAAGGCCAGCAATTATCCAAATGTATTACTGGTACCGTTAATGTTTAATAATACAATGAATACAAGACAGAATCATCAGAAAGACTTCAATGATCGTAAAATGGTTCAAGCTGTATTTACTTGCCAATCTTTAAACCCAATGGAGGAGTACGATGAAAAAAGAACCCCGAAAACGGGGAGAAATTAGGCAAAAATGGGGAGATTTTACATAATAAAAGCTATACCCAGTCTGCCTTACATTCCGAGTCCAAATACTGACGAGGTTCAAATTTCCTTTCAATGCATTTTACTAGTTATGGATCGATTAATAGGTTTCACGCAAAATGCTTTCACTTGTGTGTCCATGTTTTATGAAATTAAATTAAAAGTGTGATGAAATTAATTGATTAATTGATTCGTGGAATGTATTAATAGATTAAATAGACCAGTAGTTGATTTGTACTTTTATTTGATAAAAGGGCTAGATCGAATAATGAGCCTGTAAATTATTTTACTGGCCAATGTTCCACAGAAGTACTGCCAGACCAAAGAATTTTGCAATTTCCCGATTTGAAAATCTGCAGTAAAATCGTTCAGTTGATCTTCTTCGAGGCCAAAATCATCATCTCCATACAAAGTCGCTTATTTTCGACAATAATACTCTGTTGAATGAAAAGTTTGTTCACCGTCTGCATTACTGAATTGGTAGAAAACTGCGAATGCCTCATAACATTGGCATTCATATACTGAAACAATATTGGTATACAATACTGGGCTCAAAAGCTTTGTTTACTCAGGTATTAGACTACAGTTCAACTGAAAATACATGCTTTATAACGATATATCTAACGCTTACCAGTTAAACTCGTTCACCGTCAGAAATTTCTTTTTAATGTTCAATACATTCAAAATGTCCTCATGTATGTATTAGAACCTATTTGGTTCAGAAATGTAGAACGATACCGTATGTTAAGCGGTTATGAAGATGATGACCACGTCAGAAATGATCTTATTGACACTTATTCGCGAAAAGTGTGATAAATGTGGCAAATGCCTAGTTTGCCTCCATACTCTACTTTCACCAGATAATCATAGTTTGTCTCAGGCCATATGTAACGAAAGTTGCCCTATATATATATATATATTGTTACCATCGCTTTCCTCTAGCCATGGAGTTTGGAGACATGAACCTAATGCTACCATTGTATTTTATATCAATGTGAACTGCTATTTCTTATGGCCATCTTTTCACCCCTTGATAATTTGTGTGTGAGACACGTTGGCTGAATGCTTCTGACAGGAACGAAAAGATTGATTCTTTTTAACTTCCCGTCTCCACGTAAAATGTGTAAATCAGTGGCTAGTTGAGAGATAGAGTCCTATCGGGTGCCAGTTGCTAATAGCTTTACCGTGTCAGTCGTCATAAACAGTCATGGCCGGCATAGACTGGTCTTAGCTTCTCGCTGTCTTTTATATCGGTAATCTAATTTATTCGGTCCTCAATGTTGCCATTGACTGACCAACGGTCAAAAATAATAAAGATACAATATAGACACAAACACATATATATAGTTTATCAAAGTTCTTTCGTTGCACATTTGCAACATCGTCAGTGATGCTATTGTTTCCTCCCGTAGCATTGTATTTTCTACGCCATCTTTATTTAGTCTGTTTACATATTTATTTATTAGTTTATTTTATTTTGTCTTCTTTGCGCATGCGTTTGTGTGTGTGTATAGTGTTTTCTTTGATGTGTGTTCGTGATTGGGTGACTGTGTATTGGTTAATGTATTCTATCTTTACTAGTGTGTGTTTATATGTGTTTGTTGTTATTGTGGTTGTGTATGTATTTATTTATTTATTTATCTATTTATTTATTTATACTTCCCTTAGGTCAGTGTTGTTTGTTGAGGACCGAATAAATTAGATTACCGCTAATAAAGACACAGAAGCGAAAAGCGAAAACCAACCAAACAGTGAGTGTGTTCTGGCAATATTACACACATATGACCCTCCCCAAGTATAACAATATATATATATATATATATATATATATATATATATATATATATATATATATATATACAGAAAATGATTTATCTGTGCACCAGTTTGTAAATAATTAACCCACAACACAAATAATAACCACCGCAGGAGCTTAAGAGGAAAACAACTGCAATAATATGTTCACTTTCCCTTTACGTTCGTACTATTAGTCATCAGAGTAAATGACAGGGAATTCTTACAGTTTGCTGCTAGTTATGATATACGTCTGCCAAAACAGGTGTGAACAGGTCTAACAAACAAGTAAATATCGCAGTGAAGTCTATGCAAGCCCAATCATTTCCTCAACTCCTAAACAATCGATGATTTTCGTAATTTGTGTGTTGTCAATGGCGGCTTTGCACAATAATTTGCATATACTTGCTAGTGTTGTGACAGACCATGGAAATAGACATTAAAATTCATCCTCTCCCGCCCACTCTTACAACTGAGGTAAAGTATTAGTGAAAACTTCATCGATCTACTTAAAACTGGATATTATCAGCCCATTGTGTTTCCTTGAAAACGTTGGTGTTTCTTTCCATGTTACACCTCTGCCTCTCTAGTGTCGGGTAGCTTCGTTCGCTGGTTAGACAAATTAACCGTCATGTCGTATGAGGAAAAATATTCGAAACATATTTCGCTGCTATCACGTCAAATGTTGTCCGTTGATAATCTTTAAGTTATTTACCAGTTACTCATCCAATTTATTGCTGGTTTTCTTATTCCTAGCTATAGATTATGGTCAGCCGCCCCTATTCACCGCATCCAAATATTTGTGACACTTTATATTGATCATTATTATATTTGAAGGACAGTAGATTGGTAGAATCGGTAGAGGGTCGGACGTCAATCTTTGCAGCATAGACTTACGCCCCTTTACGGTTTGAGGTGAACTTTGTCTTTCATCCTTACGGGGTCGATAAAATAAAGTGCCAGTAATGTACTGGGATTATTGTTGGCCTTGTGCCAAAAGTAGGAACAATTATTATATTTAAAATGTCATGCTATAGGCGTGCACTTAGAATTAGCTGGGTAGCTCACAGAACAAATTAATCTGTCCTGGAAGAGATTGGGGCCAATCGACAGGTGGTTGAAACAGTAAGGAAAATGAAACTTCATTATTGTGGTCATGCCATCAGGGCCTAAAGTTTGAATACCCGCATCCTTGTGGGACGAATGCAAGGGAAAAGGGCCAGTGAACAGCAGAAAAGGAGATGGATAGATAATTTTAAGGAATGGACAGGAAGGAGTTTGGCGGAATGTACGACAATGGCAAGAGACAGGAAAAGATAGAGAGTGCTGGTCCATAAGTACATGACCCGTGACCTTCAGATATGAGGATAGGATGAGAAGGAAGGAATATTGATCATGAAGATCATACAGAAACACCACTCTGTAATTAACTAATTATCCGGAAAAAATGGCTGAGCTACGCTATCCAGTTTGCATTTCCACATTGGTCTGCTCAGGAAATGTAGCTGTTACCTGTTAACCTTTTAGAGTTACTTGAGTTGGTTAGCGATGTTTTTACACATCATTTTCTTCGCTATATTAATGTCACTCCATTGAACCTAATAAGAATAATCTTTCATCTACTGTATCGAAGAGCATGAATATTTTACTGGATTGTATTCGTTGTTATTCACGTTCTAAAGTCCTGGAACTAGTTTATGGTTAAAAAAAAGATAGACCTTTGTTGAAAGTTATGTCCTTAAGAAGTAACAATGAATTCGTTCTCGATTCGGAACAACCGAACGTGGCGTAAACCCATTTTCGTTCATTCGCATGAAGATGTGTGTACATCACTTGCTCCGATCTGCCAAATTGCTAATAGAGCTATACGCAGTGATCTGAGACCTTTCAGTATATGATTTTTCTTTCAAACTATCCACAAGCCACATACCCCTATAACTCATTGGACCCCTCCTGTTGGCCCTTGGTATTGACCACATCGCCGGGAGTATCACGGCCCCTCTCAACGTTTGGTATCTAGATGATGCTACGTTGGGCGGGCCCGTACGGACGGTCTGCCATGACCTTCAATCGGTGGTTCCTACCCTGGTGAACGTCAGCCTCGATGCTGCGAGCTTTGCAGCCTCTGTCTTGGACGTGCCGTCCATTCTCCGTCAGGTTCAGGGGACTCCCAAAGAGGATGTCCTCATCCCCGGGTCACCTATCCACCCGCCGGCCATCCGCTCCACCATCAGGTCCAGGCTTCGGCAAGGCTTGATAGACGGCCACCCGGCTCTCTTTCTGCCGAGGAACTGGTTCGCCATGCCGTAGCTCCTCTATACACTCCGCAGCGCTACATGCTTCACCCAGACATCTCTCATCGCTGACCTCGATACTTGTATCCGAGCAGCAGCCGAGTGGATAAGCAACGTCAAGTTTGACGACATAGGGTGGCAACAGGCCGCCTTACCTCTCAGGTATGGCGGCCTAGGCCTCCGATCCCCGATCTCACTAGCTTTGCCGGCGTATATTTCGTCGGTAACCTCGTGCCGCATCCTCGTCAGCAGGGTTCTTCAAAACACAACAGAACCCTCTGTGTTCAGAGAACGTGAGGCCGCCTGTGAGACGTGGGACCGGCTGGGACTTAGCCCAGTAGACGTCCCTCCTCCTTCTCCCCCTGTTGACGTCAAGTTCCCCCCACGCATTTGGGATGCCATCCAGTGCAGCCTGGCCTCAGACAGGCTCACATGCAAGCTCGACCAGCACCGCCTTGCTTGTTTTCGTGCGGCATCCACACCCCACAGTGGTGCCTGGCTCCATGCCTGCCCTCTTTCCCCACTGGCCCCCAGCTAGACAACCATGGCCTGCGAATAGGCGTTTCCCTGAGGCTCGGCCTCCGGATCTGCCAGCCACACAAATGTCGCTGCGGTTCCACCGTGGAGACTTTCGGCCTCCACCCGTTTTCCTGTCGCCACAGTGCCGGCCGCATTCCACGCAATGCTGCCCTCAACGAGGTCATTAAGCATGGCTTGGATGCTACAGGCTTCCTTTCCCAGCTCGAGCCTGTGGGGCTGATCGAGGGGACGGCAAAAAGTCAGATGGCATGACCATCTTCCCGTTCCGCGGTGGAAAACCCCTCGTCTGGGAAGCCACTTGCACCGACACTTTCTGCAGCCGCAACATGGTACAGTCTGAATGACCCAGGTTCTGCTGCACGTCGGGCTGAGGGGGCCAAACTCCTCAAATACCGGTCGCTCTCCGACGGATTTGTGGTCGTACCTCTTGCAGTGGAGACTTCTGGTGTCCTCGGCCCCAGGGCTACCTTCTTACTCACCACCATAGGCGCTGAGCTGGCCAGCCGCAGGTGTGAGCCCCGCGAGTTGGAGTGGCTTTTCCAGCGCGTCTCCCTTGCCGTCCTCCGGGGAAACGCCTTCTCCATTCTGTCCGCCGGGGCTGTGGGTGGGCCCCATCGCGTTCCGTTGTAGTTGTGTTCAGATATTAACTCATCAATTCCAATTCTTTGTACAAGTTACTTAATTATTTAGATAAACGGAAGCGCATTAGAATTTAAAACAAAAAAACGCTATCCGTTTTTTTTACTTGCTCTCTCTTTTTTTTTTGGGGGGGGGGGGGGGGGGGGGGGGGCGTTACAGAAAGTATACTGAAACGATATTCACCTGTGCATTTTACAGAGAAGTTTCACGTCGCGTTTGCATTCATGCAGTCCTTGTGTGATCCTTACAAGATTTATGTCACTCACACTATCCCAAACAAATTCTTCATGTTCTCCCATTGGAACATTATGCAATGTCGTTATTCTTCGTATTCGACCAACTCTCTGCTTTGCTTTCGGGGCCCAGTGTAGCTGAGAGGCTGTTTTTGATTATGTGGTTGTTATTGTTGTTTATATTTGCATCCGCATCCGTCATCTGACATGTATATGAATGTTCCTACCACATAGCTAATTGCAGTGCACAACTGCCTAAATATTAGTGAACAATACTGGCATGTAATAGTAAATTTCTTAAGTGAGAACATCCACTCCCGGTGATTTTTCCCCATTCCCATTTCATTAGTTCTCAATATTTCAACCACCACACTCTAGCACAAAATCAGAGCATTTCTCTTTTGCATCAATGTCTATTCTTACATGACGAGTGTGATATTTTGTTATGCGCTACTTTTAATCGATTAACTATCTACTCTTATAATCTACTGATGTATATACTCTATAGCGTTTTATAGTAAATCTAACGGATGCTTTTTATGTCTTACTTTTTAGTTTAATGTTTTTGTTGTGTTTTTCATAATCATTGTGTTATTTTATTTTATTCTCGCACCTAAATATTATATCAACCCTAGTTTTATATTGGTTGGCATTTTTTATTCATTCAGGCATTTTAGCTAAGTATGTTAGCTTTCCATTATTCTTCCCGCCGGGGTTAACTTTGCCTTTCATCCTTACGGGGTCGATAAAATAAAGTACCAGTAATACACTGGGTAATTTGCTGGCCTTGTGCCTAAAGTAGAAACAAATATTCTTTACTGAGTAGCGTCAGACACCATGCTATGTAGCATAGAGTTATGACACCTTTACGTTCTGAGTTCAAGTCCCGCCGAGGTTAACTTTGCCTTTCATCCTTACGGGGTCGATAAAATAAAGTACCAATAATGCACTGGGATACTGTGCAGGCCTTGTGCCAAAAGTAGAAATAATTATTCTTTACTGGATAATGTTGATGCTTTGGGATGGTGGATTCACAATGCAATCATTATTTTCCTTGCTTTTCAGTCTAGTCTTGCTATTCACTTACAATCCAATGGAAAATATTATAACTATAACAATTTATTTTACTAGAAAAGCAGGTCATTTTGTTTTATCTAAAGTCTAAAAGTCTAAAGTCTGTCTTAAGACAGAAGGCTCATTTGGCCGGTGCTTATCCAGCTTTCATGACGTGAAGCGACTGAGAGTACGAGACTCCCCCCTGGACAGGACGCCAGTCCATCGCAGGGTTAAACCTCCAGCTATTGCTGGTACTCATTTTCAGCTGAGTAAACTGGAGCAATGTAAAATAAAGTGTCTTGCTCAAGGAAACGACACATCACCGGTCCGAGAATTGAACTCACAACCTTTCGATTGCAAGCATAATGCTGTAACCACTGAGTCATGCGCCTTCACCATTTCGTTTTATGCACTACTATAATTCCTCTATAAGATTCCTTGCTTAAAATTTTCTATCATTTGTGTTGTATTCTATTTAGATCGTGAAATCCTAAATATTTGTACATCTGAGTTTAATGTGATTTTGTTATCGGTGTTTCTTTATGTAACATGTGCATTCTCTGCAGCAGTGTTTCTAGTCGTTTATCACCTGCAGGGAAGAAATTGTAATCATCTGCTTACAAAAGATGGTAGATTGTCCTCGCATAGCATATGTATCTAAATTTAAATTCGCAAAACATGTCGGCTAAAAGTCTTGTCATAAAAGGAGTGGAGACATTGAAACTTCTGGGAATATTCCTCTTTTAATAAAGAGGAGCGCTAATAGGTTTGTATCTGCAAACAGTTATATTTATTGTATTTGCTTATTATTGCTGCTTATCGGGGCGGTAGAATTAGCAGAATCGTGAGTGCGTCAAACAAAATAAAATACGGCATTTAGTCACGGTTCTTTACGTATTGAGATCAGATCCTGCAGAGGTCAACCTTGTATTTAATCTCTTCAGGTATCAATGAAATAAAGTACCGGTCAAGCACTGGGGCCGATATAATCAGCTTTTTCCTTCCTTCAAATTGTTGACCTTGAGTCAATGTTAGAAAGAATCATTTAATCACTGCATTGCTATTGCAGATAAGGTTTGCAAGCTACGTCCTGGCAAGTTTTGATTGCATACATTTTAAGGTATGCTATATGTATAGTGCATTAATTGGACGACAAGGTCACTTCAGAAGCTCTCTACATTCCAGAACTATATCATGAGACTTATGACTGGCAAGCGGCTCAGTGACCGCATCTGTATCAGTGAGCTTCTCAACATCACCAGGCTTAGACCAATTACATCAGTTGTCAGGTTAAGAGTGCTTAAACTATAAGCTCAACTCGTGGTGTGAGTAAGTTATGCCTGGAAGGAAAGTTGGCTGGTAACAGTAGCTGAGGTCGGCAGCCAAAACGATGGCTTGATCATGTGAACTCATGGACTGGATTTGATCTTTGCTCTTTAAACTCTGCTGTTGGTGATCGAATTTTGTGGAGAAAAAACTTGCGGAGTTTAGCGTCTGGATAAATCTGTTTAGTTTAGTGTGCATTAAGATAGTGTTTCCATGAAGAGAGATAGCCAAGTGTTGTTTCGTATATTTTCAGTTTGTTACTAAACTTTTTTGCTAGTACTTTATATATACATTTTAAATAATTATCAAAAATATGATGGACTAAATTTTCGTAGTGTCTTTCATTCGTTCAGCTGCTTTTCACCTACATGTACCACCCTACGATTATTCAGATGAGGATTTTATTATCAACAATTTCGTCCGTAAAGATGCCTCTTACTTCTCTAAACAAGAAAAGAAGATGTATCATTTTTTATTCTTTAATTATTTACTTCTTTAGTTAATTTTTAACGTTAGAATTCTATATACATAAATTTATCACATGTTCCCTTTTATTTATATTTTATTTTTATTGGTCAGTGTTCTTTGGGTGTCTTGAAGTTTGATTTGTTTGTACAGTTTAACTTATATTTTTTATTGTATTATTATTGTGTGTGTAAGTGTGTGTGTGTATGTGTGTGTTTGTGTGTGTGTGTGCGTGTCAAGGGTGGTGGATTGGCATTGTTGGTAGATCGTCGGACAACATGGTTTGCGGCATAGAGTTACGGCTCTTTAAATTCCGAATTCAAATCTCACCGAGGTTAGCTTTGCCTTTCATCCTTACGGGGTCGATAAAATAAAGTACCAGTAATGCACTGGGTATTTGCTGGCCTTGTGCCTAAAGTAGAAACAATTATTTTATGTCAGGTCAGGCTTCTGTCTGCTACTGATATCATATAATCTAGTACAACCTGCTTTATGGTCGGATTGTCGCCGACTAAACCGATTCCCCACCAGATCTTGGTCTGATGAAGAGGGTAAGTGAACACCAGCATCACAAAAACAAGAGCTATTAAAGCTCGGTTGATTTCTTTAGAGTCAACAGACGTGCACCCAACTATGGGTGAAATAGCCTAGACAGGAGGGTCCAATAACCTGGTAAGGCAGCCCTCTAGAGTGTCGGTCACACACACAAATTACTGTAGTGAGGCTACCTGTCTCATATAGGACATTCTTCAGAAGTTCCCAAGCTACTATCTCAGGGATGGTGTCCCATTCAAAACACCAGAACATGACAAATTGCCTAAACTCTCTAGGCACATGGGAAAATACCCTTTTCCGCATTTCAAAAATATTGAGAGACATGATTAATTGCAAACTGGTGTTTGTGGTGCAGGAAAATGCTAAGCAGTCCCAGCTCCCACCCACCCCCGTTTCAGGAGTACAGGGCATCACTCCTGGTAGTGGAGTAAAGAAGATGCCAAACAGACGATGTAGAACTCAAGTTAGGAATAAGGTATTATGAGAATGTTATCGGGGAAAGGATCCATGAAAAGGATGCACAAATTGTGGATGGAAAGAGGGATGAGAGAATTTTTTTCTCAGAGGCTGGCTGTCCATGTTAACATAAGGACCAAGAATGTGATTTCCAAAGTAGAACTAGTAAAGATTCGTCGTATATTCCACAAAAAAGCAGGCACTGATGCTTTGAATAATGTTGTGAACAAAGAAGGTCTGGAAGAGGGGCACTCGTTTGACGACTCTGAAGAACTTTCTATTAAATAAAACATCATTGGAGTCGAGGAAGTTCGAGACACCATGCCATCTCATCCAGCTGAACCGGTGGTGAGAGTTCAGAGGTTCGACATTGATAATGAAAATTATAAAATCAGGGTGTTGTTTGAACATGAAATAAAATATAATCAAGGTTAAGAGATGTCTATCATTGTGGCTTACCACCGATGACCCCATCCCGTCCATGACAATTTGGGACTTTTAGCTTCAAGCACTTGTTCAAGTGCTCGGTTATCCTATAATGCAGGTTACTAATTTTCTTGTACCAGAATCCTTAGAGGCTGTGATGGCCAGGTGCCTTCCAACAAGACATTCTTGTAACAAGCTGTTTGACATCACTGGAGTAAATGCTGATGTTATTTGTTTCACATTCTGGTTTAGTTGTCACACCGTCTCATTATTATGAAAAGAAAGCATACCCAGATAATGTTCCAAAATTCAGTTGCCTCAACTAGATCAGGAAGCGCAATCTCCGTGTTGTATTTGCTATTGAGTTCCTTATAAAACTTAGAAGGGTTTGATAGAAAATGTTTATTTTGATAAAATTACTGTTGTTGATTTTTCAAAATTCCGAATCTTCAGACTGTCACATAGTATTTTCGTCATATGAAGATTGATCACACCAATATAGTCTACAGCTTAAAGATCATATTTTTTGGCTTAATGTCATTAT
This sequence comes from Eledone cirrhosa, assembly GCA_964016885.1. Taxonomy (NCBI): domain Eukaryota; kingdom Metazoa; phylum Mollusca; class Cephalopoda; order Octopoda; family Eledonidae; genus Eledone; species Eledone cirrhosa. Next base: position 74,492,693 of record OZ024744.1, on the reverse strand, counting down.
TTCCTTAGAGGTCAGCTTATGATTTTCCTTTTTAAATCCTTCCATGATACTAAGATGTTTTCTCCAGTCAATGATGTCTCTTTCAATTCTAAGTTTCCAGAATAGAGCTTCTATTTTTCCCTCCTTGCCCTTTTTTCTGGCTTTAACTCCCAGTCTCTTGGCAACTAATAATTGTTTCTACGTTAGGCACAAGGCCAGCAATTACCCAGTGTATTACTGGTACTTTATTTTATCGACCCCGTAAGGATGAAAGACAAATTAACCTCGGCGGGATTTGAACTCAAAATTGCAAGGGCCGTAACTCTATACGTCAAAGCATGGCGTCCGACCCTCTACCAATACTGCCAATCCAACTAATAATGCTACACTGTTTAGCAGCTTACGTGTTTTAGTAATGTCATTGGCTTTTACATTACCAATAACGACACCAGCAACAGCAGAGCAAATGCACTACCACCACCAACAACAACACCAACGCCTGTGGAAGATATGTCTCTCCCTGGCGTCACACTTGTGGACATGATTGTAATGAGGATAACAAGTGACAAGTCGTCTGCCAGAAGAACAAACATAAAAAAGAAAAAAAAGGGTCTCTCGACAAATTCCTCAACGTGAAGCACGGAAGCTGTGTTGTGAAAGCTAGGACGCTTGCTCTTAGATATGATGGAGGCACGCTTGACAAAAAAGCCACAATCCATTTTTTTGGTGGATGTGTGCGTCTTTTCAGTAACACTTCACTGAACTGTTCGGAAGAAGTGGTGGTCCTGATAGCGGGTGGACATCAATGTCTACGTCGAGGATATGCCACGGCTCTCGACCACAGAGGCAGAATTTTACGAAAAGCCAATAACAATTGTTGAGATACGGAAGACGATGGCTAACTGTACGAGGAGTAAACCACCTTGTTTGGATTGTCTTTCAGACGAGTTTTACGCTTACGTACTAAACTAGTTCGGTGACCTCTTAGCAGGTGTCTACTGCAACAAACAGAAAAATAAGGGAATTCTCAGTTCTGTGAGTCGCGGAGTTGTAGAGCTATTGAGCAAAGACCCGAACAAGGTGTCTATAAAGATAATATCAGGAAAATAATTCTGTTAAATGTAGAATTTAAAATGTTGTCCAAGGTGTTAGTGACAAGGTTGGTGCTTATCATCGGTGGTCTGGTAGGAGAGGCGCATACAAGCACCATTCCGAACACATCCATCCACGACAACCTCAACCTAATTCAACTATCATAGAGAGGGTAGCTAAGGAATCAGTTGAGAACGTCCTGAATATCTCCACACAGCCTCCCTTTAGCCGAGAGGGGCTGGAATTGTTTATCTTTCTTGTGGTCATGATGAAAGAAGTTATGAGGTGAACGCGTCTGTATAGGTAGAGGTTAAGCCCTTTCCGCTTTGGTGAAGTCTTGATTATCTTTTTCAGGTTTCAGATGATGAGGAAAATCAGGGTAAAGAGGGAAGTGTTGCTTTACAACCAGTTTGTTGAAAGGTAGGTGAGAAGGGTGAGCATTGTCCGAGTAAATAGGCTTGCTCTGAGAATGAGCCTGTAAATTGGAGAACATCTGAAAGAGTGCACTTGACGTAGCGTCCAAGTACCGTGGCCTTTTGTGGGCTTTCTTTTCGAGGGAAACGACATCCTCCTTGTACTTGTACTTGTGTCGACATTCACGCTGGACTGGTTGAGCCGGCTTCTTCCCTTGTCCTGATGGCATCCCTAACCATGGCTGGCAGCCCACGCACAACTGTCCCGGGCTAGGTCACTAGAGATAGCGAGCCAGTCACGGTTCCATCGGCGCAAGCCTTAATCGTCGTTGCCCAGGTCTTCAGCTGCCCGCCAACGCGCTTGTGCCAGTTAGGGAGTGGAGGTGGGAGGATAGAGGAGGATATTTCGAACGACGGCCTGGTAGATTCGCCCTTTGGTCGCCGAGGTGATCTCTCTTCTGTCCCACAAACACCGCTGTAGGCGCCCAAAAGCAGATCTGGCAGCACCTATGCGGCGCTTGGCTTCGGCTGCGCCCTGTCCCGTTGGAACCACTGTTGAGCCCAGGTAAACGAAGGAATCAACATCCCCCAGGTCCACGCCCTCGAGAGATATTGGCTGCCAGGCATCAGGCGAGACCAGTGACGTCATGACCTTCGACTTGGCGGCATTGATTCGTAGACCAACAGCGGCGGCTGCAGTGTGCACCCTTTCGAGAGCACCCTCTAGATCTGTCCCGTTAGCGCCCATCAACACGATATCATCCGCATAGGCTAGGGCCGTCACCACGACCCCTCTCCCGACCTCTACACTCGGGTAATCCCGGAGCGCTGTGTTGAGAGTGTAGGCAATGGCGTAGTTAAAGAGAGTTGGCGATAGCGCACACCCCTGCCGAACACCGGTCCCAACATCGAACGACTCCGTCTCCACACCATAGACCCTCACTCGAGCCCGAGTCGATCGGTAGTAGCCCTGTATGAGACGAAGCAGCTTCACTGGGATGCCGTCCGCCTGCATTATACGCCATAGGGCTTCCCAATATACCGAGTCGAAGGTAAAGTCGATGATGCAGAGGATGGTAGGCTGTTCCAGGACACGCTGGAGAATGAAGATATGATTAACGCACCCCCTCCCCAGACGGAAGCCGCCCTGAGAAGGACGGCCTGGAACCTCTTTAGCAGAAGAATTGCGAAGGTCTTGGCAGAAACGTCAATTAAACTGATACCCCTGTAGTTGGTACACAGTTTCCTGTTGCCTTTTTTGAAGAAGGGTAGGAGAGTCGCTTCGCTCCAGTCACTAGGAGAAGACTCGATGGAGCCAAGCTGCGAAAACATCAGGCTCGGCCTTGTAGACCTCAGCTGGAACGCCATCCTCGCCCGGCGCCTTGTTGTTCAGGAGATGTGTAAGGACACCACGTACCTCCTCGACCGTTGGAGAGACAGTGCTGCACCCGTATTCTTCTCCAGAAGGCTGCACGTAGGTTGGCGTAGATGGTAACGGGTTGTTGAGCAGCTCGGAGAAATGGTCCTGCCATCGGACTAGCCGGTCATTAAGATTGGAAATGACCGCCCCGTTCCGATCACGGATCATCTCGCTGATAACCGTACTGCTTCGGCTGGCCCGCTTCACCAGTTGGTAGAGCTTGCGCGAGTCACCACAGGCTGCTGCCCTTTCCGTCTGCTCCGCAAACTCGCACCAGTGTGCATTCCGATCGGCCTGAATAGCCCGAGATGTGCGACGTCGGAGATCTCGAAGATTCGGTGCACCCTCGAGTCGGGCCACTCTCGCCCTCTCCGCGCGATCAAGAGTGCCGCTAAAGATCCAGTCCCGATGGCGTCTTCGGGTCGACCCGAGATGCTCCCTGGCCACCTCAACCGTCGCCGCCTCGAGCGCGTTCCACTCCTGCTCCGGTTGCTGTTCCACTTCGTTACTCAGCATTTGGAATCGGTTTCGCAGCTCTAGCCGGAAAGCATTTCCAGCATTGAGCTTGAGTCGCGAGATGTCGATCCTTTTCTGGCGGTTGGGAAGAGGTTTCGCTTGCAGCCGCAGACGAAGTGTTGCTCGAACAAGAGTATGGTCTGACCCATGCTCACTGCCCGTATCAGACCCCGATACGCACGCGAGTCCATCTCTGAGCTGGCCCACCGAGATCTGACCTAGGATTCATGGAAGAAATGTCATGGGAGTAGTGAATTCACAAGCGGTCCCCAAAAAACCCGCTTGTATATCCCGAATGAGGCGAAAAAACGTCCTGATTGCCGCAGATTCTCCACAGCCGCCGGTTACCGGAGCAGACACCTCTTGGATTTTCACCAGAGTCTCTTTTGCCGGGTTGCGGCCCTAATACCGCTGGGTGCCAGACCAATCCACCTTGGGTGGCCCTACCAGGAACCGAAGTTCTCGACGGCATAGCTCTGACACTACCCGTTGCCACCGCCCTGCCACGTTGAGGAGGGGTTGGAATTTGAGGAGGACATCCTCCTTGAGGTGAATAGGACAAACTGTTTGGGATCAGTGTGGACGTACTCCTCCACATCAATCGAGAAGATTCCAAACCTTATTCAGTTGTTGGGTGGAATGGAGCTCTATGCCAGTGTTGAAGGACAGGGGTCTCATTACCATCTCTGTGGCCAGACTGACTACTTGAAAGATTTCTGCCCTCAGCTGAAAGCAGGAAATCACCCACCCTCCTTGCTGCCAACACTGGGGCCCCGAACAAAAACAATAGGAGTGACACCAACAACACCAGCAACAGTAGCGGCTGTAGCAGGTCAAGCACTAACAAGACCACCAACACCACCAACATCAGCAACTGAATTAATACCAACATCAACAGCAGAAGAATCCAACAAAAATACCCAGGAGGTCCACCAGGAAAGCTCTCACGCTCCTCCTCTTTCCCCAACCACTCTAAATACACACACTTACAAGGACACAAATAAACTTCCATCTCACCATTATCAGATATATGCACCACCTCATCTTCTAGTGAAGGAAATGAAGAAACAGACAAACCTAAAAAAAAAGACGCACAAAAAATCAGAAAACACACCAACACCCACTCCAAGTCCAACGACATCTGCAACAACGCCATCTCCACCATCACTCCAACTAACAATACAATAATCATGGATAACACTATCAACCCTACCACAACCACAACCACAACTAAGCGCAACTTAAACAAAACATACAAGGATACAAAATTAACATCAAACAACAGCAAATACACAGAACTTCATGTTAGCGAGAAGGGCAAATAAATAACTAATTTCCCTTATAACCAGAAGTGGGGTCGTTGAGTCTAGCCACAGAGCAGATGTCATGAAAACGGGCCCATGAAAAGGGGTCATGAAAACGGGTTAGAAGCTGGTGACTGCCGTAAAAAAGCATTTGGTGAAAAGCCCCTGCATTCAGCCTTCCTTAAGGAAACAGGAAACGTGTGTGATAACTAAAATGCTTAGTTGTGCTTACGGAAAGGCTTCTTTAAGAGAGAAACGGAATGACTAATATTATCAACGTAAGATCAAGCCATAGGAACTTTTGTACAAGGTTTACCTGGCATGTAATCCAATAGTTTGGCAGTTCGCTTGTTTAACAGGCCCAGAGATCCAACTACAACTGGAATTTTCGTGGCCTTTATATCCCAAATGTTTTCAACATCTATTTCAAGATCCTTGTACTTTGAGATTGCAATCAGCAGGTTGTCGTTGC
>OZ024744.1:74472497-74477497 GCA_964016885.1 Eledone cirrhosa | reverse complement strand
TATCAACTAATATCCCTAGGTCTTTCTTCACTATCTTAGAGAAAAATTTCCCCCCTTCTCATAAATACCATAGTATTTTTAATAAAAATGTTATTAAACTCTTATTCTTACCACCCCTAATATTAGTTCTCACTTAGCTAGCACTAATAATAGGAAAATTAGAGATGGATTCTCCTCTCTACATACTACTAGTCTGAACGGATCTGACAATGCTTTACCACCAGAACGGTCCTTATCTAATAGAAATCCTACGTGTAATACATCACCACTCGAGCCAACCAATAACACCCGGAAGTGCAATTGTAGAGTGAGTGCTAACTGCCCTTTAAACAGTAACTGCCTTTCTAAGAACATTGTCTACGCTTGCGAAGTTATAACTAATTCCTCTAATAGAACTTATATAGGATCTACTTCAAACACTTTTAAGACTAGGTTTAACTCTCATATCTCTAACTTCAAGCATGTTAGGTTTAAGAACTCTACTTCTTTAGCGCATTATATCTGGGATCTTAAGGGAGCTCATATACCATATAGCCTTAACTGGCGTTTAGTAGCACGCTCTAACCACCTTTCTACTCATACTAAGTTTTGTAATCTCTGTATCCTTGAGACACACTCTATAATTTTCTCTACCGTATCCTTACTTAATAGAAAGTCTGAGATATTCTCTTCTTGCTCCCACGCCATTTCTAATTCTTACTTTTATTATAAACCCAAACGTTCTAGTAGTACAAATTGTACCCATTAGCAGATATATTCCATTATTTATTTTTAGTTTAGGTTCATTTGTTTGCCAACATTATTGTTATCATCATTATTACCATTGGTTTTTGATGACTCTTCATTCTAGCTCTCATAATCATTTGGCTACTGTACCATATCTATGTTTTCACTATTACACCTTGTTAATATATATAAGATTACACACTTTACGCCATTTACTTTATTTTATTATTATCTTTATTTATATTTTTATTATTAATTCTATTTTTAATTTTATTTTTTATTTTAATTTTATTCAGATTCATCTTTGGATAACCCCCCCTCTCCCCCATGCGCACATAAACTTATTGTCAACCCCTCCAGATTGACTATGATTATATCTAACCCCCCCCCCCTCTTTTACGCTCCGTTCTATTATTTATTATAGTATATCGACTATATTTTATGCCCCTTTGCACCCTCCATATATTTCTTCAATTCTGTCCCCATTAGCCTACCTTAATTCTACTTAAGTCAGTTTTTTAGATATCGTTATGTATATGATAGTAAAAAATTTCATTCCTTTTTCTAAACATTTGTAACAAAACATTAAAGTTTATAAACTTTAATGACTTAAACTACAGCTAATTTTATACTACCTTATCGGATAGTTTTAATGTTTTTAATATTAATTTATCAAATAGGGTTTTGAGTCAATTAAAGTGATTGTATTCCTTAGTTTTTACCTAATTACTTAACCGCATGTGAGAACTAAATGTGTATATAGTTGTTTTTGTTTTGTAATTTCCGGTTGATTATATTTATTTATTTTATTCTATATTTTTATATTCTATTTACTATTCACTGTCTGGCTCTACTTACACATCCACATATGTCTGTCTACTAACCTTGTAATTATAAGTATTTATATATTATTTTATGTCAATTTATATTATATATAATATATTATATTATATTGTATTGTTATATTGATCCTTATTACTTACTGTTCATTATATGTAACATTATGATATTTAAACTTTATATATCATGTAAAATGTCTGTATTTTTGTAATATTGTAATATTGATTCTTATTACTTACTGTTCATTATATGTAACATTATGATATTTAGACTTTACATATCATGGAAAATGTCTGTATATTTTTTTCTGTACCATCATAATTTTTTCTGTACCATCATAGTGTTTTTTGAGTATTGTATAATTTATTTTTCCTCATTTACTCTGTAACCCAGTATGAATCGATTTGTATATATTGTTTATTGTAAATGTTAGTACATTGTTAACATATTATCATTATATTATTATTGTGACATCTATATTGTTTGTGTAAATTAACCGGGGATTATCTATTATATTATATTATATTGAATTATATAACTTTATTGTTTATTATTTATTATATGTGTCTCTTGTAATTATATCATATTATTGCCTCATGTATATTGGGTAGATGTATTGGTATTATTTTCACTCTTATCATGCTTATTTTTATATTCAAACTTCTAATAAGGCTTAATTTGTGTAGTTGAACATAGATGTGCGTATTGTTGTATGTGTGTGTGTGTGTGCGCGCACATATATACATGTATATGTTGTACCTTTTGATTTTTAATTGTAATTTTAATGTTGGTAAAGGTATATTATTATAATGTATTATGTTATATTACATTGTGTTATATATAATTCCTGCTCTATATAACCACATTTGTTTAGCTTTAGGTTAGTTGCTTTGGACTATATTTGTAATATGGTTCTTAATGTTATATACATCCTTAGTTATTCTTATTATATATTTTTATTATTTTTATTTTTATTTTTATTATATATTTTTGCAAGACTTTAGTGTATGTACACTCCATATTCTTCGGAGCTTCCGGCTTGTATCTGCCGATATTACTTCTTGTTGTTTTGATTGCCCTGATGAGTCCTTAATAGGACGAAACATTGTCGGCTAATAAAAACTTTTGATGTATTAAAGGATTCTTTGTTTTACTCTCTTAATATATATATATATATATATATATATAGGAAATCAACAGGAATATTCAGATGTGAATGTATGTAGGTGTTATGTGTATGTATGTTCGCATGTGTATTTATATGTATGTGTTTATAAATATATATATATATATATATATATATATATATATATATATATATATATATATATATATACATATATATATATATATATATATATATACATATATATATATATATATATATATATACATATATATATATATATATATATATATATATACATATATATATATATATATATATATATATATACATATATATACATATATATATATATATATACATATATATATATATATACATATATATATATATATATATATATATATACATATATATATATATATATATATATATATATATATACATATATATATATATATACATATATATATATATATATACATATATATATATATATATATATATATATATATATATATATATATATATATATATACATATATATATATATACATATATATATATACATATATATACATACGTGCTCCCTCTCTCTTTCTCACTCTCTCTCTCTCTCTCTCTATATATATATATATATATATTTATATATATATATATATATATATATAGAGAGAGAGAGAGAGAGAGTGAGAAAGAGAGAGGGAGCACATATATATATATATATATGTAAATTCATATATATACACACACACATATATATATATATATGTGTGTGTGTGTGTGTAAATGTCGATACATATAGCTAATCAGACATATATACTTGCATATATATGCCAGCACTATCTACATATAATAGGCGGCAAATTTATAGAATTGTTAGAATGTTGGATAGAATGCTTTGTCTAACTCAATCCGGCTCTCTGCCCTATGTGTTCAAATCCCACCAACTTGAACCATTCTTCATTTTCAAGCCAATAAATAAAATGGCGGTACAGTACTACCGTTGATTCATATCTCACTCATTCTCTCTCTCTCTCTCTCTGTTTTTGTTTTTTCTCCCTCATTCTTTGCCTTTGCCTGTCTCTCATTTATTGCCCCTCCATCTCTCTCTATGTATTTCTCGTTGTTTCTCTCTCTTTCTCTCTCTATCTCTCTGTCTGTCTGGCTGATTTCTCTCTCTCTCTCTCTCTCTCTCTCTCTCTCTCTCTCTCTCTCTATATATATATATATATATATATATATATATATATATATATATATATATATATATATATATATATATATATATATATACCAATCTATCTTTCTCGTTGTCCATTTCTCTGAAAGAAAATGGCTGTATTCAGCCCTGTAAAAAGATGGGCTCTGTTAGATTTGAATTCACAAGACATGCAGTACAACATGACATTGTCCCATACGATTCCAATAGGAGTTAAACGACCGTGGCATAACATCTATTTAAAAAGATAAGAAATTCATTAAAATGCCCAACAAATCATTAACAAAAGACGCAATAGTAATGAAATTGCGTACATGCAATCCTTGTGTATGCTTTAGATACAACATATGTCAACAATAACATAACGAAACAGTAATGGATTGTTTATGCTAGCGGCTTTATTAAAAAACAAAACAAAAAAAACGAATAGGCTATGTAGCCGGTAAACCCTAAACGGACACAACACACATCGTTATAGCATTTCACCAGCCCCCTTCATTATGTTGTCTGTATCTATTTATGTATTTACATGTAGATGTGTGTGCGCGTGTGTGTGTGTGTATGTGTGTGTGTGTGTATGTGCGTGTGCGTGTGCGTGTGCGTGTGCGTGTGCGTGTGTGTGTGTGTGTGTGTGTGTGTGTGTCTGTAACTAAAGCGTATCATACGTTACGAATGGACGACTGACTGATTTTAAATTGTTTGTTTAACAATTGATGGTGGAAAAGATTTCAAGTTGTCTTAACAATTATCTTAACTCGGACCGCAACTCATGGTGTCTGACACACTTACCGGTTACATAGCCTACCCCCCCCCCCCCCAAAAAAAAAAGCCTTAGTGGAATAGTATAACTTATAACTACTACAAAAAGTTTTGATTAAACCCTTTTGTTTTACCACAAGTGTGTTTCAATGCAAACTGCAGATTTCTTTTATTCGAGTGGGGTGGGGTAGGATGGGCTGGGTGGAGGTTAGCGGAATTATGTTTCTTCGATCTTAAATCTCAACGGTTTGTAATTTCCAATCAGTTTCTCTTAGCATGAAGCAAATCGAGTGATTATTTATGTGATTATTCAGCCTGGTAGGGTAC
>OZ024744.1:74460992-74470992 GCA_964016885.1 Eledone cirrhosa | reverse complement strand
TACACATACATATATATATATATATATATGTAAAAGTTCTATTTAAATTGTTGGGATACAACAAGCAAATATTTTTATAACTGATATAAAGCACTCAACAAATAATTGGAGTAAAAATACGATATTAACAAATGGAAACTATATTTATAAAACCATATTTATTTCATTATACATATTTCAAGGACACCCAGTTAAATTATGGTGTGCTTTCATCAGATAAAATATAATATAGAGAGCTTCCAACAGTAATGGTTGCATTTTTTAAGGGTATGTCAATATGTATTTATAAAACTGCTCTATATTATATTTTATCTGATGAAAGCACACCATAATTTAACTGGGTGTCCTTGAAATATGTATAATGAAATAAATATGGTTTTATAAATATAGTTTCCATTTGTTAATATCGTATATATATATATGAAATTGTTCAAGACCCCGACAGCAGAGCTCAAGCCGTTACAAAGACTATTTCTGGACTCAGAAATAGTACATCGAATACTCCAGAAATAGTCCAGAAATAGCCGTCGAAACGTCTTGAGCTTTGCCGTCGGGGTCTTGAACAATTTCATATATATATGTGCACAACTGGGTTTGCTTGTCGTTTACACACTTACCAGAAGTGTATATTTCAACTGAGAGTTAGCGGGTGAAGAAAGAGAGCGGCAGAGTGCTATTGTTTATTTCTGTTGGCTAAAATACCCAGATATATTCTGTATACATTAAATCATTGAAATGAAACAACGCTAACACACCAATATTCTTTCTATTAATCGAACTAATCACGAAGAATGTGTTGTATATATAAATACTGCTATTTACTAACACCAGGCTTACAAATTAATTCACCGATTATTTGAGAACACAAAATATACGTATATGTATCTATCTATCTATTTATCTATCTATCTATCTATCTATCTATCTATCTATCTATCTATCTATCTATCTATCTATCTATCTATCTATCTATCTATCTATCTATCTATCTATCTATCTGTTCTTTTTTTCAAATACCACTTTGGAAGAAGAATCAGGATGGAGAGAGAGGTGCTGTACCCCAGCAAGTTTTATGAAAGGTGCGTGAAAGTGGCGAGAATGGCCCGAGTAAATGGGCCTTCTCTCTACATCAGCCTGTAGGTTGAGGAAAAAGAGGAAAAGAGGAAAGGGGTACAAACTCTTCGTACTCCTGGAGATGAGGGTTGCACATTTTTTCGGGGTATGTGTTACCCATATGAACTGTCTCCCCCTATTGAGGAAAATCGACTAATTTTTTAAATTGCATTTGTGATAATATTTTACACGTTTTTATTGTATGTAAACTTCCCCTTTTGTATTTGTCCCCTTCTTTTGTGCCCCTCTGTCTAATAAAGAAACATATCTATATAGTCCCTAACAGTAACAGCACGAATCAACCATTGAAAGTTCATCACGGTTTTTCGTTCACTTATTCTCTCTCTATCTCCAGCTCCTTATCGTTCTCTCTCTCTCTCTCTCACTCTCTCTCTCTCTCTCTCTCTCTCTCTCTCTCTCTCTCTCTCTCTCTCTCTCTCTATCTCACCCTCTTTCTCTCTCTCTCTCTCTCTCTATCTCTCTCAACAATTTTCTTCAGCTGATCGGAAAACGGAACTTGCGTCGACTGAATTTACCAGATTCCTGCTGGAGAGAGTTTCGATGCATGTCGCCTGCCACATAGTTTTACCTCCACAGATTGTTATGCCATCTGACCTTTTAGGATTCAAGCTATGATGGGAAACCAACTACGTCGAAGCCATGCTTAACAATTCCGTTGAAAGTGGCATGTGGTATAATGTGACTGACACTGAGGCAGTGTGACTGTAGGTAGAAACTATCTGCTTAATTAATGCAAGTTTTTAATACGACATATCTCAGTCCAGAATAAACTTTATTGAACAAAATAAGAAACAATAGAATCTACACATTCTTGTCAACAAGAGACACGGTTATTTATTCCGGTAACATGACTGAAGTTGTGACGTTTATGGACTCTTTGAAGAACTTTTTGACGTTGCTTGGCTGTTGAAGATTTTTCCTTGCATGGATTTGTCGAAATGTTTGAAATAGTGGTAGTCGGGTGGGGATTGATCGGGTGAGTATGCTGGATGAGGCAGTGTTTCATAGTCCAAACTGATCAATTTATCGAGCGTTGGTTGTGCGATGTATAGTCGAACATTGTGGTGCAAGATGATTGATCAATGCTGGATACATACGGTGGGATTTTTTGTGCATTTAATTAATTTCGTGACAATATGTCTCAGCTAGGATTGTTTCTCCAGAATTCAGAAGGCTGTAGTGGATTAATTTGGCTGTGGACCACAAAACAATCACAATAACCTTCATTTGGTGTAACTTTAGATTTGGAAAGTGTTTAGGAACTTCATTTCTGTCCAACTGAACGTTGTCGATTGTTTATTTAGAATCCACTTTTCATTGGACGTTACGTTGCGGTCAATACATTGATCGTTTTTGTTGCAAAGAAGGAAAAAAAAGAGCAGTCTTCGGTGATCTTTCTGGTTTCTGTTTAATTTTTCTCGCATTTATCCTTCAATCGTCTTCGACTTACCAACGTGGTCCAAATGTTCGGAATTTCTCCAAAAACATATCTAGCTACGTCGCAAGATTTCGAATAACATTGCGAGAATTTGCTTCCACCAAATTTTCAAGCCACCGTTAATGGTTGCAGGGTGTTCTGCGAATTTCCTAATCTTCAAGAGTAAATTCACAACGGCGAACATTTTGAATTTCACATTGCACTGAGCATTAATTAACACTTATATGACCCCAAATGTCATTGACTATGTCTTGCCGTTTGTGTTACACTGCGACCGAGTTTAAACTCATTGAAATATATTTAGTGGTAATCCTGTTTTGACATCTTAACTACAAATATTTGGATACTGACAAAAATGTAATTCATTCTCAACATGGATTACATTGAATGAAAGCATATAAAATAAACTTCAAAATTATATGTACCTTTAAACATTTTACGAAAGTTTGTTAATTTGAAACAAATAAAAACTAAAATCCAACATTAATTTCTTCACGACCTAATACACGTATCAACTGTAGATCCGCAACGGCATTTGTGTTGCTTGCAGATCTAGAGATTGACTTTCAGAGAAACACTTATACGGACACAAAACTTTTCTCTCTAAGTAACAGTTGACCACGAGGTAAGTCAGACACTGCTATCATAGAGGAAGGCGAAGCGAAAACATGTTAAACTGTGTTGGTTAAGCAGGGGTGCAATGCTGTCCCGTGTTTTGTCTCACTGGATTGCACTGCATTTATGTGCAACCTGCTGTCAAGCGTTTTGAGCTGGGGAAGATGAATTTCATGGTCGATAGAATGGTAACGAAACAATTAGCAACATTTCTCTAAGGTTTGGCTGCACCAGGTGAAATATCTCTCATATCTTCATGATGGAGGCCTCAAAGCGTTCAGAACTTCAGCCAGAACTCCGAGACGGAGATTACTGCACATTTAAAAAAGTCTAAAGTCTGTTTTAAGGCAGAAGGCTCATCAGGCCGGTGCTTATCCCGGTTTCATGGCGTGAAGTGACTGAGAGTGCAAGACTCCCCCTGGACAGGACGCTAGTCCATCGCAGGGTCAAACCCCCAGCTATTGCTGGTACTCATTTTCAGCTGAGTATACTGGAGCAACGTAAAATGAAGTGTTTTTCTCAAGAATACAACACGCAACCCAGGAAGCGAACCCACGACATTATGACGGTAAATCCAACACCCTTACCACTAGGCTACGTGCCTGCACAGAGATAATCGTAAGTAGTTTCAGCAACCTCCAACCCACTCATTCTTTCTATTGAACTGCTTTCCTCAGATAGCTTTCCCACCTTTCTTCTCCAAACTGTCTCTATCTAGAATTGCATTATCGAGAATGCATTTCTTTTTATTATATGATGGTGTGTGACTTAAGGGAGATTTGGCTCCCATTACTAGTAAATCAATCGAGAAAGTAGTGGCACCATTTTTTTAACTCGGCGTTGTTTAGGTACTTATCAATGGAGATGCTGGTTGTAGTTGTTGCCCTTAATAACACCAGAAATAATTGAATATAACATTGGTGATACAATTCATTATTATATCCAGTGTTATGATAATGATGATGATGATGGTTATGCTGATGATGATGGTGATGATGGTGATGATGATGAGGATGAGGATGATGATGATGATGATGGTGATGGTGATGATGATGATGGTGATGGTGTTGATGAGGATGGCGATGATATTGTTAGTGGTAATGAGGATGATGATGATGATGTTGGTGGTGGTAGAAGTGGGGATGATGGCGACTATATCAAAGATGATGATGATGACGATTTTGATGATGGTGATAAGGCGGACAATGATGATGATGATAATGCGGAGGATGAGGAGGAGGAGGAGGAGGAGGGGGGACGACGAAGACGATGACGATGATAATGATGATGATGATGATGATCATCATCATCATCATCATGACGACGATGATGATCACGATGATGATCACGATGACGATGATGATGATTATGATGACGATGATGATGATGATGATGATGTTGTCGTCGATGATGTTGATTATGATGATGATGATGATGATGATTATGATACTGATGATGATCATCATCATCATCACCATCATCACTATGATGATGTCAACGACGTCGACGACGACGATGCCGAAGATGATGATGTCGATGATGATGATCATGATAGTGATGATGATGATGATGATGATGATGATGATGATGATGATGATGATGATGATGACGATAGCGTTGATGACTATTATGATGATGATGATGATGTCGATGATGATGATCATGATAGTGATGATGATGATGATGATGATGATGACGATAACGTTGATGACTATTATGATGATGATGATGATGTCGATGATGATGATCATGATGATGATGATGATGATGATGCTGATGATGATGATGATGATGATGATGACGATAGCATTGATGACTATTATGATGATGATGATGATGATGATGATGATGATGATGATGATGGTGATGGTGTTGATGGTGGTGATGGTGATGATGATGATGATGATGATGATGGTGATGACAAGGATGACAGCTAACGATAATAATAATAATAATAATAATAATAATAATAATAATAATAATAATAATAATAATAATAATAATAATTGTGACAAGGACAGTGATGAAGTGTTTGGTTGTGCATAAGATGTCAAATCAAAACATTTAACTGTTGCATGAGAAAGAGATTGAAATGTTGCTGTTTGGGATGTGTCAGTGTCAAATGAGAATTTTTAATTTGAAAACCCACAAACTCAACTCTGAGAATATCGTTCAATTTCAGTCAATTATATTTATTTTACTTGGTGATTTTTAACTAACTGCTACTACTACACGTTCATACACATGCCATATACATATGTTCATTCATACACACACACACACACACACACACACACACCCACACATGTCCATACACATACAATTGCGTAAAAAAAGAAAAAAAAAACACATGCATACATACACATGCATGTATATATATTATATATATATATATATATATATATACATATATATATTCATCCATTCTATATATATATATATATATATATTTATACATACATATATATTTCATACATTCATATAGTCTATATATATACATACACACACACACATCTATATATATATTCATACATCATGTATACATATATATATATATACACACACAAACACACACATATATATATATATATATATATATACATACATATGTGTATTTATATATATATGTGTGTGTGTGTATGTGTATGTATATATACATTCAGGGTTTGTTTATAATTAATTTAGTATAGCGTGGACAACAATACGATTGAATCTGTTCAAACTTGAATTATTGCGGGAGGGCTTCACTACACGCAGGTGGCTACATGTAATCTAATGGAGGTACTGCTGGAAGCAATTGAAGGTTTAAAACTAACTCTTACTATAAACTGGAAATATCGAATTTTACTTGAAAGCAGGCTGTATTGCATTTTAATGTAAATCTAATATTAGTCGTTTACTTAACTGTTTCTACTTTTGGAACAAGGCAAGCAATTATCCCAGTGCTTAATGGTACTTTATTTTATCGACCCCGTAAGGATGAAAGGCAAAGTTAACCTCGGCGGGATTTGAACTCACACTGTAAAGGACAGCACCTCTATGCTGCAAAGTATGGTGTCCCACCTTCTATCGATACTGCCAATCCATCGCCCTGGTTTACTTAACAATATAAAAATGACTTCATTGTTTTGTTTATAACCAGGTCAGACTTTAGTACAGTATCTGTTCCAGTTCGTCTTCTCTGCCATGCTCTGTGGATATTGCCTTCTCCATTCTTTTCGCCTGGACATCGAGCTGAACTGACTCTTAACCTGCATTGATAGATTAAAAATCAGTTACACCCTTCTCCATTCTGTCCGCCGCGGTCGTGGGGCGGCCAGCGTGTGAGAAACCCATTTGCTCATATTAGTGAGAGATGGGGAGAGTGAGAGAGATAGAGGCGATGACTGTGGGATTTACACTTTTTATTCTATTTGCAGCATGGAGTTACGGCCCTTTACAGTCTAAGTTGAAATCCCGCCGAGGTTAACTTTGCCTTTCATCCTTACG
Organism: Eledone cirrhosa; assembly: GCA_964016885.1. Lineage (NCBI taxonomy): Eukaryota > Metazoa > Mollusca > Cephalopoda > Octopoda > Eledonidae > Eledone > Eledone cirrhosa. The sequence goes on along the minus strand of OZ024744.1, from coordinate 74,464,316 downwards.
GGGTCGATAAAATAAAGTACTAGTAACGTACTGGTGTCGATTTAATCGACTTCCCCTCCCCCCAAATAACTAGCCTTGTGCCTATACTAGAAATCATTATTTATAGTAGTTTTCATTGTGGTGATTTCCTACTACAGAATGTTAAGAGAATTGGATGCAAAAAACATTGAGATTTTATAAGATGGTTTTCTTTAAAAAAAAAATTATAGTTACTCTTATATTGTTTTTCCCTGAATTTTGGGCAGAATATGAAACTAAAAAAGATAATTTCTACAAACACTATCATCCAACTATGAAAAGATTCATCCAACTATGGAAATCCCATGGTCACAATTGACCATGAGATTTTCACCTAGAATGTCCTCCTCTGAGGCACAAGTCCGGGCAAGGATGTTTGAGGAAAACCAGAAGTCCCCCATACATACCAGTATCCCCTCACCATGCCACCAATGTTATCCAAGGAAAAGGTAAAGGGCGATACACGATACTGCTTTCATGACAACGTTTCGATAAACCAAATTCCAAGTGCTTACCAATGTGTCCGAACAGTGAAGGGCCGAACTCCAACTGTCATCGCCTCCATCTCTCTCACCCTCCCATCTGTCTGTAATGTGTGAAAATGGGTCCCACGTGCTGGCCGCCCCACAGCCCCGGCGAACAGAATAGAGAAGGTGTTTCCCCGGAGGATGGTAAGGAAGATGCGCTTGAAGAGCCATTCCATCTCGTGAGGCTCACCTGCGGCTGGCCAGCTCAGCGCCAATGGTGGTAAGTAGGGAGGTAGCCTAGGGCCAAGGACACCAGAAGTCTCCACTGCCAAGGCCACGACAGCAAACCTGTCTTAGAGCGACCGATACTTGGAGAGTTTACTATACTCAGCCCGAAGCGCAGCAGAACCTGGGTTATTCGCAGACTGCACTAGGCTGCGGCTGGAGAAAGTGTCGCTGAAAGTGGCATCCCAGACGAGGGCTTTGCCACTGCGGAACGGGAAAATGTCCATACCGTCTTGCCTTTTACCGTCCCCTCAGTCCAGCCCCACTGGTTCGAGCTGGCAGTGACGTTGCAACTCATTTCTACATCTGAGTGAACTGAAGCAACGTGTAGGCTTATGTATAAAGAATGTCCAGGCCACTCGTAGCCATTGCGTCTTTTCACCCTTTAACTTTTACATTACTCTATATATATATTATGGTATTTTATGGTAGGCCTTACGGCTTTACCTCACATAATTATCTCACATGATATCTAATCTATGAGAGTTTGATGTTATTTATTTTGAGAACAATACCTTAAATACAGTATGAGTAGCAAGTTACGGCCGGTTTGAATAGAAAGTGGTGATAGAGTTCTAGCCGGATGTGGCCGGTTTAAATGCTAAAGGGTTAAAGAGTAGTTCTTACTACGTTTTCTAATGCTTGTTTACCTCCTTAAAACGGTGCAATGAACTTAGTGTTATTCTATTCAGGCCATTCGTTAAATACTTTAGTTACATCAGTAGTTTGACATATTTCAATTATAAATCGAATGTAAACTCTATTGTAGATTCTTTCTCTATTAAGTACAGCGAAAGCATATATGATATGACATCTAAAATAAACTAAACAAATGTACATGACAAAAATGTTATTGATTCCAAATTTCAGATTGTTTATATTCACAAATATAAAGATAGAAAACAAAGTTAAGGAATAAATAAACAAAACTTAGAAAAAACGGAGAGGGAACAAATTTTTGCCTGAAAGATACATTGCAGCTGCACCATGCATACAAGATGGCAAAATAGCCAGTGATACCTGCTACATCAGTCATTCCACAAACACATACAATAAAATGACATACATAAAGAAATAATCTGCTTAAAACTAACTCTGTGTAAGTGTGAGTGTATTTGTGTGTATGTGTGTGTGTGTGTGCACGCCCGCGCGAGTGTGTATGTGTCTGTCTGTGTGTGTACATAATGGTGACTATAGTTAAATAATAAATTTGATTTCTACAGGAGTAAATCTGTTTCATTCGCATAGAATCACGAGGAAAGTATATATATATATATATATATGTGTGTGTGTGTGTGTGTGTGTGTATGTGTGTGTGTGTATGTGTGTGTGTGTATTATATATATGTGTATATATATATAATATATATAGATATATATTTATGTGTGTGTGTGTGAGTGTGAGTGTGTGTTTGTGTGAGTGTCTGTTTGTGTTTGTGTGTGGATATATATATATATATATATATATATATATATATATATGTAAAAGGTAAACAGAAATAACAACACAATTGCTACAGTATATGGAAGGTATATATATTAGGTTAACGCTTGATATAGCAGAAAAAGTGTCTTAACGTTTCGGACGCTAGTCTTTCACCAGAAGAAAGAATGAGAAATAAATTAGATTAAGGGGACGGGCGGGATGGAATTGGAAAAAATGTCTTTAGATAAAAATAACAGGTCCATTCATGTTGACATCTCTTGCAAAACTGTTGGTGCTGGCGTTTTGTGTATGATTCATTTTTTAGAAAAGTGGATGATGGAGCGCGTTTACCTGAAATAGATAAAAAAACATTTTGTAAAAAGAGCTATACTTCTGCACGTGCGCAAGCATGTGTGTGTGTGTGTTATTATACGTCCGTACGAAGCTAAGAAGAAAAATGTGTGTATATGTGAGTAAAAGAGCGTGTGTGCATGTAAGTACGAAGCTATGAGCAAAAGTATGTTAATATAAGAGGGTGTGTATGTGTGTATACAGAGCAGTGAAGGGAAATGTGGAGTGAGCATATATAGTCAGAATTAGTTGTAAGAGAAACTGCTAATGATCAAGAGAAAGCGATAGGAATTGGGGAGGTGAGTTGAGTCCAAGAGAGGCTTAGGACCCAAGGCGGTGAATCAGACTTTGTTCAGTTCTGGTGCGTGAGGCCAGTGATCCTTATATAAGTGAAGCTAGAGGAAACATTATGTCCATCTATCTTGTTCATACTCCTATAATTAGAGTTTTTTCTCATTCAACTTCAATATTGCTTCTCAGAGAGATTTCTTTCATTGAGATGTTTGGGTATTAGTATCTAATTAACCTTTAATTAATATATGTATTTCATAGTGAAGGTGCATGGCTTAGTGGTTAGAGCATTGGGCTTGCAATCGGATGGTAGTGTGTTCGATTCTCGGACCAGGTGATATGTTGTGTTCTTGAGCAAGACACTTTATTTCTCTCGTTGCTCCAGTTCACTCAGCTGTAGAAATGAGTTGCGACGTCACTGGTGCCAAGCTATATTGGCCATTCCCTTTCCCTCAACATCTGTGGCGTGGAGAGGAGAAAATGATAT
>OZ024744.1:74450992-74455992 GCA_964016885.1 Eledone cirrhosa | reverse complement strand
TCTTTAAAATCAATCACAGTATGTTAAAGGTTCTAACTTTACTAGTCTGAAATGGAATAACGGGAAAACATCATTCGCTAGACCGTGACCTGATCACATAACTCCTAATAGGAGCGCCGTCATACAGCATGTCTTGGACAATTTGAAAAACCTTGGTGGTTCCCATCCTTATCCAGGTTTGATCATAGGCAGTCTCCTCCTCCGGAGAGAGAGAGAGAGAGAGAGGGAGAGAGAGAGTACGTGAGAAGCAGAGGCGGGAGAAAGTGAGAGTAAGGGATAGAACATGGAGAAATAGAGCTCTGTGTTGAGTTTGATGAAAATATCGAATGCAAAGCTGGCTTTGGTGGAATGTGAACTCGAAGTGTAGAGAGCCGGAATGAATACTGCAAATGACGCTCTAACAACTCTACCAATTCGTCGTCTGTTAAGGAGGCAAAATAAATATTTATAAACTAAAATAAAAATGTGTTTATTGAAATTGTAATCAGAACCATTTAGTCCTAAAAATTCCACAAAACTGCTATTAAAAGGGAAGCGGAATATCACAAGAAATAATATTCACAATTTTGTTTTGTTATTAGTTAGTCAATAAATACAAGTTTTATTCACAAAGTTGGCTTTAAAACTATTGATGGTTACTTAAATATGCAAAAGACAGATAAAAGCAAAATAAAGTAATGAGAAAAGGGAGAAGGGGTGAAGAAGGGCAGATCTGGCTAAAATATTCAATAAAGTAGTTCATTAAAATATATTGCTATCGTAACGTTATTGTGGTAGATTTCTTTATTGTAATTATTATCAGAAATTCAATTAAATCTTTCAGATTCTTGTATCACGTCACACGAAACATATATCCACAGTAATTCTATGCTGAAAACTTTCAAGAAATTCGATCACTGTGTAATGAGTTTATTTATTTATTTTTTCAATTTATTTTCTCAAACTATGTTACAACTGTTATTATCATATAATAAAGGTATACGATTAAATAGAAATACATACATATAATCAATCAATTTATCAATTATACATAAACATATGTCAACTCTCTCTCATCTCCTCTGTCCCGTAGTCTGGTAGACAGTTGGGGTGACACAGATGACCTGGCAGCCTGCTCCTTCCAGTCGTCTCCACTCTCCGCTCTCCTCGTGGTTGCACCTAGCCTCATGCCTGTCTATATTCCGGATGTTGTCCTCCCGTCTATTTTTCTGTCTGTCCTTCTTCGGCCCTCCTTGTACTGTTCTCTGCGGGACTGTCTTGGTAAGCCCTGAAGATCTTGTCACTGCCCATACCATCTCAATTTGCGTTGTTTTACAATGGTCAGTAGATCTTCGTAGAGCCCGATGACTTGCTAAATTCTGTTTCGCACCTCCTCATTGGAGATGCAGTTGCTGTAGGTGATGCCAAGGAGCTTTCTCCCTAGCCAGTATCCTTCTTTCCAGATCTGCTGGACAATATGTAAACTATATGTTACTAAAAGAAGTTATACAATGATGGAAATATGAAAAAACAAAGAAAAAGACAAAATTATGTAATGAAAGAAGAAAGGAAGAGGTAAAGAAGGGCAGATCTGGATGTAGAGGAAAGTAGAGCAAAGTATTATAAATGCCATAAGTGAGAGGAAAATGAAGGAAAAAGTAAGGATTATTAGACCTCCGAAGAAAGGGAGGGCGAAGGGAAAAGGATGATGGCTCTGTGCCTAGGGCGGGGTTGTGTTTCGGCTTCGCCTGACGGACAAAACTGCAAAGACAATTCCAGTTGACATTACATATTTACTTCCATAATGACCATATTTCTTATGTATTTTGTATGCATAACCTCTAGCTTCTTTTTTCTATATGCACCAAAATCCAACACCCTTAATGGTTTCTTATTTAAACACATAGCCAACAATTTAGTGGGGGGAATGTAAATTCTTTTAAATCGACCCCAGTCCGTAACTGATACTTTATTGTATGGACCCCGTAAGGATAAAAGACGAAACTAACTTCGGCAGCATTCAGGTTAAGTAATCTAATAAAATCTAAAAGTCCACCAGTCGTAGCTCCTCAGAAAGATATTGAACAGTATGAGTTATCAAGGTATAAAAGTTTCTTTCTAGTGTTCATATTGCTTCTAAGGATGTGGTCGCTAATCCCAGTGAATTGTGAACCGAAATACAAGGCTATCAGGGAAAAGGGATTTCGGTATGGAAGAATAAGAATAGAAATCAATGATATTTAACTGTGTTATTCTGCAGGATTTTTTTCCCTCAATAATTCCAAACCAGTACATAATGGTAGCATTACAGTTCTATTGAATAAGTACAGCTAAAATTTCTGATATAAGAATCAGCGTCGTCAAGGGCGTATTTCTATATAATACCTATTTCACACATAAAAGGATTAATTGATCAGGCACCATTTATAGTTGAACTGAAAATTAAATGTGATCTTTAACGGTGGTATGGAGTGGTGGTGGTGGTGTTGGTGATGGTGGTGTTGGTGGTGGTGGTAGTGGTGGTGGTGGTTATGGTGGTGGTGGTGGTGGTTGTGGTGGTGGTGGTGTTGGTGATGGTGGTGTTGGTGGTGGTTGTGATGGTGGTGGTGTTGGTGATGGTGGTGTTGGTGGTGGTAGTGGTGGTGGTGGTTATGGTGGTGGTGGTGGTGGTTGTGGTGGTGGTGGTGTTGGTGATGGTGGTGTTGGTGGTGGTTGTGATGGTGGTGGTGTTGGTGATGGTGGTGTTGGTGGTGGTGGTGGTGGTGGTGTTGGTGGTGGTGGTTGTGATGGTGTGTGTTGGTGGTGGTTGTGATGTTGGTGATGGTGGTGGTGTTGGGGTTGATGATGGTGGTGTTGGTGGTGGTGATGTTGGTGGTGGTGTTTGATGGTGGTGGTGTTGGTGGTGGTATTGTTGGTTGTGGCGGTGGTAATGGTGTTGCTGGTGGTGTTGGTGGTGATATTGGTGGTAGTTGCGGTGGTGGTGGTGGTGGTGGTGATAGTGGTGGTGGTGGTGTTGGTGGTAGTGTTGGTGGTGGTGGTGGTGATAGTGGTGATGGTGCTGCTGGTGGTGTTGGTGGTGATATTGGTGGTAGTGGCGGTGATATTGGTGGTAGTGGCGGTGGTAATGGTGGTGGTGGTGATAGTGGTGGTGGTGGTGTTGGTGGTAGTGTTGGTGGTGGTGGTAGTGATAGTGGTGATGGTGGTGTGGTAGTTTGGTGGTGGTGTTAGTGGTGGTGTTGGTAGTAGTGGTAGTGGTGGTAGTGCTGGTGGTGGTGGTGGTGGTGTTGGTGGTGGTGGTGGTAGATGGTGGTGATGGTGGAAAATGGCGATGGTGGTGGTGGTGATGGTGATGCTGGTGGTGGTGGTGGATGGGGATGGAGGTAGTGGTGGTACATACTATGGCAATTCACGTAGTGTTGTGTGGTCAACAGCTTCTTTACTCCATTGTATTGCCTGGCGTCTATGCAATGTTTATATGTACAAAACACAATTGTACATTGTCGTAGTTCACCTGGCAGCCGACAGTTAATAAGACAGGTAATAATTAAGAGGTCATATCACCTGTTATAAACTTATGTCTTATTACACACATACACACACACGCACGCACGCACACACCACACACACACACACACACACACACACACACACACACACACACACACACACACACACATATATATATATATATATATATATATATATAGATAGATATATAGTAATAATAAAAAATGTGAAGACTAAAATCCGAAGAGGGCTCGATAAGCATAATAATACATAAAATATATAAAAACCATAGAGCAAATATTTTAATATATGTATATATATATATATATATATATATATATATATATAGAGAGAGAGAGAGAGAGAGAGAGAGAGAGAGAGAGAGAGGAGCGGAGGGAGAGAGAGAGAAAGAGAGAGAGAGAGAAAGAAATAGAGAGTGAAATAGATAGATAGAAAGTTAGATGCAGCCTTTTAAAGATGACTTATTTAGGTTAGCATCGATTTGATGGCACGTTTGAGTGTTTTACAGCTGGATACCCTTCATGTCACTAACCCTTTTTGACGCTTCTTATGACACGCAGAGACACCGTGTAGTATTCTGAATGTTATAGACTTTCTAATAAAAGACACTGCGTACTATAATGAAATAATGGAGGTTTTGACAGGGTTTAATAACATAAGTTTTAATTTGCTGTTATTTCCTTGAATCATTGTATATAATGTGGAAAGTGATTTATGTAAGAAGGTTAAAACAATGTAAAATGGACGATCAGATGAAGGCAACGAAAAATTTATTTTCCTGGAAATTTTAGTTGTTTTGTGTTTGTTTTTGTCCTAAGATTTGGGGACTTAAAATTCCCTTTCGTCAGAGTATAGGGAACTCTCAGAGAAAAAAAATATATATATATATAAATTGTGTAATAAGCTGGTGTTTTGAATATAACTTCACAAAGTTTCTTACATAAAATTATGAAAAAAGAATTTTAGATAAAATAAAGACTTTAAAACAAGCAATTTTATATTATAGACGGATCTTGTTTTGTTTCAAAATTAATATGGCTGCACCGGGGCTGAACAATAACAATAACTTTTATTAATCCTAAATGCATTTGATCCAAATTATAGGAAAAGAAATATAAGAGATAATGAAATTTCATTGTTTATGATAATTATATTGGTTCTCAATAGTATATTTAAATCTGATAAGTGCAACAATTGCAAAAGCTGGTGCAGTAATGCTCCACCTTCAGCATTCAGAAGAATGAGGTAGGTGTAAAAGCCAAACCTGCTGTCTTCAATTCGGTTTTCGTGCCTATCCTTACCTATGGTCATGAATCTTGGGTAATGACCGAAATAGTACGATCTCGAATACAAGCGATCGAAATGGGGTCCCTCCGAAGGGTGTTCGGAGTAACGTTGCATAGCTCTGAGATCAGAGAGTCCCAATTGAGACTCCACTGAGATCAGAGTCTCCGAATTGAGGGACAACAACTCCGATATATGACCATGTGGTT
>OZ024744.1:74445992-74448492 GCA_964016885.1 Eledone cirrhosa | reverse complement strand
ATACTGCCAATTCACCAATAAAAATAATTGTTTCTACTTTAGGCACAAGGCCAGCAATTACCCAGTGCATTACTGGTACTTTATTCACCAATAAAAATAATGAGTAGGAACGAGGTGCCAAAGTATCAGCAGACTCATGGTTTCGCTAATAATTAAAGAAACCATGAGTCGTACATTGAGTTAATCAATCGCGAAATATGCGCCATACCCGAATAAATTGAATGATAATACTTTGACACCTTCTTCCTAATTATTATATATATATATACAGATGTATATATATATATATGAAGAAATATATTTTTTTTCCCTTTTATTTTGTTCCTCTTTTTTCTGGGTTAGAAAATGTTTTAAACAAAATATTTTACTTTGTGTGAAGTGTTAACGTATTAATTACTTTATTTATTAATTAACTATGGCATTTATTTATTTATTTATATATTTAATAATTGTCTATTACCGGCTTCAGCATTTTATGCATTATCAACTGCATATTAACTCTCTAAAAAGGGACTGCCATCATGGATCAACTAAGCACTCTTGCCATAATAACACATTTCGAACTGCTTATCTTCAAGAACTATGCCTGTAAATAATATTATTTTTTTCTTTCCTATTACCTTATCATGTTGCACATTACCCTCCTTTTTTCTTTTTACTTTTCACTTCCAAAACCTTGTTTGTAAATAACATTATTCTTTCTTCACCATTTCCTTAACGTGTTCACCATCACCAACATTTTACACCAATACAATTTCCCCCTCTTTGATAATGCATAAAATGTTGAAACCAGTAATAGACAATTATTAAATATATAAATAAATAAATAAATGGCATTGTTAATTAATAAATAAATTAACTAATACCTTAACACTTCACACAAAGTAAAATATTTTGTTTTAAACATTTTCTAACCCAGAAAAAAGAGAAAAAAAATAAAAGGGAAAAAAATATATTTTCGTCTTTTTCTCCCTATTTTCATATATATATATATATATATATGAAGCATTGTATAGTATTTTTATATATATATATATATATATATATATATATATATATATATATATATATATATATATATATTCCAATTCCATCCGGTCCGTCGCTTCAATCTATCTCATTTCTCATTCTTTCTTCTGATGAAGGACTAGCGTCCGAAACTTTAAAACCATCTTCCTGCTATTTCAAGTGTTAACCTAATATATTTCTTCCATATATTGTACCGATTGAGTTGTTATACCTGTTTATACATACACACGCGCGGGCGCGCGCGCACACACACACACACACACACACACACACACACACACACACACACACACACACACACACACACACACACACACACACACACACACACACACGCACGCACACACACATATACACACAAACACACCCATATATATATATATATATACACATAATTACCTGCCAACTTCACCCATCCTTATTCCTTATATTGACGAACATCTGATTCATTGCGATATCCTATTTTATTTCCCTAATAAGCCATTTGTAATTGTTCCACGTTTATCTTTTTTTTTAATCTTGAATTAAATATGCACAATGAAATGTTTATCCGTATGTGGTTGACGGCTAAAAGAAAAAAGAGTACTCAATACTGAAGTATAGTTTTAATATTCATTTTATTAATGTTAAACAATGAGTCTCGTTACTTTTTCTTTTAGTTTCGTTTAGAACTCCAGCGTAACAGACTCCCTATTTAGCCTTAATATATATCTCAGACGAAGAGATATTATCTCGAAATATCAGGATATATGTTCTGGCCTTCAAAATTCTAACGTTTATACCTCACTATACAATGCTTCAAGTAAACTACCAATTCCTTCTTTCCTTACGCCTGAGCCAGGCCCGATTTACAACCGTAAAGAAACACTTCCAGCTGTCTGAAAGGCGCTCCAAAGCCGGCTGCCAAATAAACTTCCTCAAACGGTGCCTGAATAACAACATCATTCCAAAAACAATCAAGAGCCTGCACCTACCAGGCCTCAAACGATCACTTAGCTACATATACAAATTCTGCCTAAGAAAACTCCTACAACAACTACACCCACGCTACAACAAATCATACGGACAATTTCCAGCCTAGTACCGCAACACGCCGAAACTCCAGAACCTCTGCTCGGAGTAATTTCCGTCGCTATAGACAGGTCCTACCACTATCACCGATATTACGAGAAAAAAACGCTTAAAGCAAAAGTTCCTCAAACTCAGCACGGCTGACCGTCCTAACAACAACCCAACTCTAAGCACCAACAGAGGCAAACAAGACGGTACCAACATCGGACCTAGCGGCGCCCCGACCGACAACACACCTGACACAAAATACCTCGTTACAGACTTGACAGGATCCCTCTCCCGAGATGAACTAGACCTCCTCAGCCTGGGTCCCAAGTTCATATTAAAACAGAGAATGGACGACAAGTTATGACTCGACATAGAAACGAATTTCTGTCGGGCCACCTACCAACTAAAATGG
>OZ024744.1:74410992-74440992 GCA_964016885.1 Eledone cirrhosa | reverse complement strand
ATTAAAAAAAAACGGAAGTACATACGGGATTGACTTCTCTGTATTAAAACTAATGTGATGACAGGTATAACGTGATTGATCAGTGTCCAAATAAAAGCAGTAACGGCAACTACTACTACTACTACTATTACTACTACTACTACTACTACTACTACTACTACTACTACTACTACTACTACTACTACTACTGCTGCTACTGCTGCTGCCGCTATATGACTGTAGTATGTGATTTGATAGAATTTAGTTGTTGTTTCTAGCAAGACAAGCAGCTACATAGAGGTTCTCTCGGTGGTCTGTTATATTTCGGTTCTTCGGAAAGGCATTGGCAATGCATGTAAAGTGTAATATTTTAAATTATCAACTGATCCCGGAAAGAGGTCCCAAATATCTATTTCTTACCCCCAGCAAACACTATTATCTTATTGATCCGGATACGACAGGGGATCGGTGGTGAAATAAATGTCGGTAACGCCAATATAACGAGGCCCAGAAACCAATGTCAACGTATCTAACAAAAAAGGGGAGCTTATTGTCATTCGGTGTTATCAAACTGGGCAATGTATATCAACACCGTGCTGCATCAAATGGAAATATCTAATTTAGAAAGGCGAGATGCAAAAGGTATAAAACAGGTTTGACATGGCGAAATAGCTACTAAGTCAGCTCATGAACATATGTGATGTTTCTTTTAACTAAATACATTTGCCGGAGATGGAGGAATTATTTATTTTCATCTTCTTTGGTTTATGTTATCAGTTTATGAATACGTATAGAACAGGCATGGACAACATTTTTGGAGCAGCGGGTCGCATAGGATGTGGCTCATCTTAAGGTGGGCCGCACTACTTAAACATTCAAGGTAATTTTGAAATTAGGCGTACCATTCAGAAAGCCAAACGGGCCGCGTGTGGCTCCTGGGACGCAGTTTGACTATGGCTGGTATAGATTTACATATCATTGGTGTAAAATAATTTAGGAAATGAAAATGTAATATCATCATCATTACGTAACTTGGCAGTACATCTACAAAACTAATGTGACCTTTATCATAACTTCATCGACTTCAAAAATCCTTTAACCTGGGTTTGTGGGAGGTGATATAAATTTACAACTCCGACAACAACCTCATCCAAGTAATCCGAGCATCGTATGAAAACACTCAAACAATGCAATTCTCCCGAATTACATCACCGGGGACTTTTTCGGGACAGCAGTGGGAGTTTAACAAGCATATTTTATCTCTCTTTGTTGTTCAACATCTTTCTGGTGAACATCACGTAAGAGACACTCAAGTCTACGATACTTCCGTTTCCATTGGAGGAGCACTCCGTTCTAAACAGCGCTTTACTGTTGGGAAGCAGTGAAGGACCAGATGGAAAGACTGTCAGGAGCTTCCGAAATGGAAATCAGCTTAGAAAAGAGCAAGATTCTGATGAATAGTCATATCCAAAATACAGCAACCAGTATTATAAGGAACGGAGGAAAACCTGAAGAAGTGGACAGCTTCATGTACTTAGGATCCACTTAGACAAAGGACAGTAAGTCACTAAAGGAGACAATGACAAGACTGGGCTAGGCTTCGAAGACCATGACGAAACTGAACATCAATGCAACAACAACTCTTCCCCAACGAGGCTCAACTTATACGTCCTTTGTAATTTCGATCCTTCTCTGTGGGTCTGAGAGCAGGACTCTAGCAGCCGATAAGGAACGAAAAATCTAGACATTCAAGCACTAGTGCTTTAAAAGGCTGTTGCGCATCCCGTACACAGAGCATTGAAGGAACAGATTTTTCAGGCAACAAAAATGCAAGCAAACGAGAAACACTCCTGGCGATGGTAAAAAGATGGAAACTCGCCTGGCATGATCACGTATTCCGCCACGATTTCCTGTCTAAAACCACCCTTCATAGCAGTGAGGGTAAAGAAGAGGTAGTCAAAGAAAATCCCACTCCGAGATCAAAGACGTGACAGATCATAAAAACCCGAGCCTTTTACGGATGTCGAGGGATAGGGATCAGAAGTAACGGCTGACTACGAAAACAGGTAGAGTAGCACTCCTACAACTGACAGCACCAGTTGCGGGAATTTGATGATCGGGATGATAATGATGGTGGTAGATCTAATTTAAACTAACTCATAAGACAACCAGGACTATATATATAAGTAATAAATTATCCAGTTGAACCACCTATTATAGCTTACGCTTCTATTATTCTTGAAAATATACGAACCTCACACGTGCTCACTAAATATTTCTCTAATTATATGGCAAATTATTTCAATAAAAGACCCATTTTATTAAAGTCGAGCTTATGACAAGGTCCTATGAAATTTGACAAATAAATCCCACAATCTGCATGTGAATTCTAATAAGAATTTTTTACACCCCCGTCTCTAATTACCCTATATTCCATGCCTAATTAGCAAATAGTTATTATCATTAACAAAATCAACAGCATCAATAGTATTAGTACTGATAATAATCAACGGGTTATTTGATGAGCTCTCTCTCACACTTTCTCACTCCCTCTCTTTCTTTCTCATTCTCATTCTCTTTTTCTCATTCTCACTCTCTCTATCTTACACACATACTCACACACACTCTCTCTTTCTCTCTTAGTTACTCTCCTACTCTATTTTTTTCCTTTTGTTTTTAAATTCTTCTCTTAAGAAATTCGAGATTGTTATGTTTGTTTTGGATTATTTCAAAAGCGGATTTATTCAATTGCTAAAGGTGATTAGGTGATTTATGTAATGTAAACCAATTGCCGAGTTAATATAACTGTAAGTACATTACTCTGATCTAAGTGGACATAATATTAAGTCGATCAACTTGATTTTATACTTATACGACTTATAGGGGTTACTTACGTTTTGTCCACTCACTATTTTATTTAACAGATGTTTCTTATGCTGGCTTCCATCAGGAAGTCTATTAGGAAAACAATACTTAGCTTACAATCTAAAACAAAAACAATAATGAATATAATAACAATAATAATAAAAACAACAACAATAATAATAATAATTATAATAATAATAACAATAGTAATAATAATAAATAAATAAATAATAATAATAATAATTTCTTAATTAGGCAAGATGCCTTGGGTAAAACTAAAGATCAGTGAACAACTTGTAATATTCATGATTTTCCGAAGAACATTAATGCAGTAAGTGGATCCATTCCAACTGGGAATTTAAATTCAATAGCAGATTGCATTCACTACGAACATATCTACCACACATTCGCTATCTTATTTTACTATAAAAGGTAGTTACATCTCCACCCACATATCACCGCCATCATTATATAGAACTTCAAATTCAATGTCTACACAGTTCTAACATTATAGGCACAGTGTTTATAAACAGCAACAACAACAATAACTATAATAATCAACAGGGTATTTCTCTAGATGTCAGCTTGAGTATATAACCAAATTGAAACAATTCAGAAATATTAGAAATCGTACAAGAGAATATTTCTGGTACAAAATAAACCTTTGATGTAACGAAAGTGTAAGACGCCCTCCTGCATAAAGAACAAACATATTTGTTAACCAGACCAAGACAAACAAAATGTAATAATATCTTTGGTATATAATGTACTTTTTGGTGAAGGCGAGTGGCTGAGTGGTAAGAGGATTGTATTAGCAATCGAGAGGTTGTGAGTTCAATTCCTGCACCAGGTCATGCGATATGTCTTTGAGCAAGACTTTTTATTTCAATGTACTCCTTCTTCGTGGACTTGCGACTGGTATATAGTATTAGCAATTGGAAAGACCAATGGAAGCATTGTTTCCTCGGGTCGATTGGACAAGGTTTAGGATCTTGTCGATCGACTGTCGATAAGTTTACTTTACGGAACGGGATAAACTATAGATTTGAACGGATATTTGGTGTTGCTTTTTATGTCTGAAATGGTTGTTTAACCGTCGTTATTTGGACTATATGGATTAACATAGGGTGAACGTTTGGTAAGTATGGTTAGTTGCTGATAAATAATGGAAGCATATGGTTGCAAATGTCTTACCTACTCGTGCTTATGGAAGTAAAACTATTCCACATGCCACCAGTACAAATGAAACTTAAGGTATAGTCGGCCTCGTAGTCCCGGCCGACAGAATAGAGAAGACATTTTCGTGAAGGACGGCGAGGGAGATACGCTGGAACAGCTACTTCACCTAACGGGGCTCGTATTTGCGTGTAACCAGCTCCATGTGGATAACAGCGAGCAAGAATGTAGTCCGCGATGGGGCGGAAAGGGAGACAAGAACGCCAGAAGTATTTAAGGTATAGTCGACTTACCGCCAAAGACGGACTCCGGCCACTTCCGCTGGGAAAACGTGTAGTAGTCTAGCGGCTGTTTTTTTTATTATTGTACTTGTTATGTTTCATTGGAGGTAGATTGGGTGAGATAATATTACAATACCATTATTTAGCCTTTTTATTGAAGACAACAAGCTGATACAAGACTTTATACAACAGAACAATAATATTATGCAGCAAACTGGTTAGTGTGACATAGTGTTAACAAAATATTCATAAGTTCAGTTCATATGCCTAGCAGGCCTAGTATGTTATATTTTACACCGTTCAGACAAGGTGTATAATTTCGTGTTGTTTGGACTGTAATAGGTTCCGAGGTTTTTTTAAACGATATCTGGATTTATTTTAATCTGTTTTTAGTTTGGAATCATGTTTATAATTAATATGTGGCCTTTAACTATCGTTAAGATGGTAGATGGTTGGTTTTTCATCCTTTCGGGTCGATAAAATAAAGTACCAGTAATACACTGGAGTAGATTTAATCGACTTTCCCCTTCCTCAAAATGGTTGGCCTTGTGCTTAAATCAGACACCATTGCTAAGTGTGAATTTCTGGTGGCTCAATTATTAAGAGTGCTGAACTTTGTACCTTACATTGTGTAACCATAGGTTCAATCGCTAGCTGGAATTGTAGAATTAATTTTAGGACAGTAGATTAACAGAATCGATAGAGCGTCAGACACCACGCTTTACAGCATAGAGTTATGGCCTTTTACGTTCTAATTTTCAAATCCCGCTGAGGTTGGCTTTGCCTTTCATCATTATGGGGTCGATAAAATAAAGTACCAGTGACTCAACTTTCCCCTCCCCAAAATTGCTGACCGTGTTCCTAAATCTGAAGCCAATTTTATTTTACTGCTAGTCGTCAACTAAAATATAGTACAGTGCAGCTGGACTGGAAGTAGCAACAATGATTACATACCATGAACATTACAGTTACCTTACACATTTCAAATTTGACATAACAGATACTTTGGGGTGGGTCAGAGATGTCTTCTCTTGTGAAAATGAGTATAGCTTTCATTATGTAAAATCTCCCCATTTTGTCTCATTTCTCCCCGTTTTGGGACACTTTTTTTATGGTACTCCGCGTTTGGGCTTTTAGTGATTGGCAGATCTGATATAATAACCATTTTATAGTGTCACACACATTCTTCCACACCTTCCTTATTTGACTAATCTAACCGATTTTATATTCTTGTAGTTTAATTACACCAACTTCAAATGGAACTGCCACATCATTACACACTATATTTAAGCTTTTACCATTTAAATTATTCTATATTTACTATTGCATTTCACAGTAAAAGCTTTACTTCAGATAATATCGAATATATGAGATTTTAATATTATTTATTTTGAGAAAAATACCTTAACATCAGTATGAACAGCCGGTAACAGCCAGTTTGAACAGAAAAAGGTTAGAAAATTCTGGTCGGATACAGCCAGTTTAAATGCGAAAGAGTTAACTACAAATCTATCGTTATAACAAAATAGACGTATCCTTATCCACATAAACCATTCATAACTTTTCCAAATGTTAACGAATTTTATTTTCATTTTTATTTTCACATACACAGTCCCCTCAATTGACAAGAAATTTAAAGTATTCAACATTTTCCTCGTAATACGTCTATGTGACTCTCAACATGCCTACCTATCTATCTCTCTATCTTGGCGCTTGTCGTGGGCAATCTGGTGTGAGATGCGCAGACATGTGCTATCGCGTCCAGGTCCATCCACGACAACCTCCACCTCATGCGATACATCATAGAGAGGGTTGGGAACGAACCCGGCTTTGGTGGGGCCCTGATCAACTTGGATCAATCTAAGGCGTTCGATAGGGTCGACCATGGTTACCTGGATGCGGTGCTAGAGGCGGCAGGCTTCAGACCCGTTTTCAGGGGCTGGATCAATGCCATGCACAGCAGCCGCATCTGCTCTAGGGTCACGGTGAACGGCTACCTCTCCGAGCCGTTCGAAATAGCGCGGTTCATCCGACAAGGGTGCCCTCTCTCCTCCCTTCTGTATGTAATGACTCTAGAGCCACTGCTGCGGAAGTTGGAGTTGTTGCAGGGCATCCCGTTGCAACCGGGATTGCGGAAAGCGGTGTCGGCTTACGCCGACGACGTAACAGTAATGGTGTCGACGGCCTCGGAAATCGGGGCGATCGGCACCTTACTGGAGGAGTACTAAAGGTTTACAGGGGCTAAGCTGAACCGGGACAAGTCGATCGGTCTGCAACTCGGCAAGTGGAGGGGCAGATCGATGCCCTCCGATGGCGTCGTCGGGCGCTGGACGGAGGGCCCGGTGAAGTTGCTCGGGGTCTGGTTCGGACCAGACCTCCAGGTGGAGAAGAACTGGGGTGAGGTAACGAACAGGGTGTTTGCACTGACCCAGAAGTGGGCCGAGTGAAAACTGTCCCTGAAAGGTCGGGTGTAGGTGGCGAACACTTATATAGCGTCCGTCATCTACTACCGCCTGACCGTCGTGCCTTGCCCAAGGGAAACGCTCGCCAAAATGGCACGCGCACTCTTCCAATTCCTTTGGAAGAAGCGGGCTCCTATGGTGAGGAGATCCATCTGCTGTCAACACCCTTCGAAAGGAGGGCTGGGGATGCCGTGGCTAATGATGCGTAAACACGCATTAAGGCTACGGCACCTCCAGGTATTCCTCACCGGTCAACCGGTGTGGGCCCCGTTTGTGAGGCGAGCCTTTCTCAGACTCGTCTAACTCACGGAGCTGCAATCCTGGGTCAAGCAAAGACCGAGAAAACTGGGCGCCTGGCACACCGTGTGTGCCCAGGCGCTCACGGCTCTCTGGCAGGCGGACCCGGCTGTCAGTGGAGAATCCACCTCGTCATTCTATAGAGGGCTGGTGGTTAGCAGGTGCGACGACGCCCTCGGAGAAGCCCTAGGCATGGAGGAAGACGAACTGGCCAACATGTTCGGTAGGACATTCAGCCCGGGACCCATGGACAAATTCTAGAGGTCCCTGGCCTTGCAGTGCTACTGAGGGGCTCTGCCCGTTCGAGAAAGGCTCTACAGACACGGGCGCTCGGGTAGGGACTCCTCGAAAAAGATCTGTCCCAGATGCGTGTGCGACGAGGAAACCGTTGCACACGCCTTGGTACACTGCTCGGGCATTGCTGATCTGTGGGGCTATGTCGAACGACTGCTGTCAAGAGTGGGACCGATCCGGTTGACCACCGAGTCTATTGTAACGATCAAGCCGCCTCCCCTCTTCAAAAACGAAGGAGAGGCGATGTTTCTGTGCGTAATAGCCATGGCGAAAGAGGTTGTATGGTGGACGCGTCTGAAAGGACTGAGGTCAGACACCTTTCTCTCTTGCCAACAACTGGTCCGTTTCTTCCGATATCATTTCGGAAGAAGGGTCAGGATGGTGAGAGAGGTGCTGCACCGCAGCCGTTTTGTGAAAGATGGGTGAAAGTGGCGAGAATGGCCGTGTGAATGGGCCTTCACTCTACATCAGACTATAGGTGAGAAAGATGAAAGACCAAGGGAGCACCCCCTCTCTGTGCTCCTGAGGAGAAGGGTTGCATACTTTTTTTCGGGGGTATGTGCGACCCCCCAAGGCGCCTCCTCCCTATTAAGGATTTTGTTATAAAATTTATTTTGTTATATTTTATTTTATTTTTACACTTTTCTATCTTGTTATTGCCTCCTCCATATTGAGGACGCCTTGTTATGTAAATTCCCCCCTTTGTACTTGTCCCACTTTTTGATGCCCTGGTGGCAAATAAAAAGAAAGTTATCTATCTATCTATCTTTCTATCTATCTATCTATCTATCTATCTACCTGTCTATCAATCTATCTATCTATCTGTCTATCTTTCTTTCTTTCTTTCTCTCTTTCTTTCTCTCTTTCTTTCTCTCTTTCTTTCTTTCTCTCTCTCTCTCTCTCTCTCTCTCTCTCTATATATATATATATATATATATATATATATATATATATATATATACAGTATATATATATATACATATATAGTAGCAGAATGGCCCGGCGTTGCTCGGGATTCTAAACATAGATTGGCATGTTTATCTCTCCTTTCTGAAACAGTACAGAGAAGTAGGGAATACCTAGGCCTCGGGATGGTGTCTACATTTTATGCTTATAAACAAAATTCGTCGTAGATTACCAGGGTTTTATTGCGTGCGAAGAAAATCAGTACTTTATCGCGAAATGAATACTTTTGTTTTTTATTATGTTATTGTGTATGCAAAAATATATGTACACGAATATATAATTTTATATATATATATATATATATATATATATATATATATATATATATATATATATATATATATATATATATTAGGATTGGTGCTCTGAAATAGCGATGTATACATGAAATTTTTAATTAAACACACGGTATATTGCCAAATATACTATATATACATTCATGTATACATCGCTATTTCAGAGCACCAATCCTAATTATTAATTTTTGCTGGACCGGCAATCGCTCTGTATAATCAGTTCCTGATTATTACTGGAATTATATAAGAATCCAGACCCTACGATTTTCGGCAGAGGCAGGGAGTACGTTGCTCTGAGGAACACCAATAGTATGAAACAGATCTGTCAGCTTCTCTCCCTTCATTTTCCGAAAAAAGAAGTAAGTGATATAGTCACTACTTTAAAATGATAGCGCAATGTCTTCAAAATGTTTTAATTTCGGTATATTGCCAAATATACTATACATACATTCATATATATATATATTAAAATAATAGATTAAAGTTTAAGCAAAGAATCGCTGCTTTCGCCCTTAACGGGATCTTCTGAAACTAAAAAAATCAATCCTGTGAACGCAGAAGTAAATATTTCGAAAAACGTTACACACTATATGTATATATACACACACTATATACACACACACACACACACACACACACACACACACACACACACACACACACACACACACACACACACATAACGTCACAGTGTGGTAATGTAAACAGCTAGGCATACAGACAGATATTATAAGGGCGCTACGTAATATCTATGAATCTATCTAAAAAGAAAGACTAAGAATTATAGACAGAGATCGCTAAATCGCCTAATGCGGTCCTTAAGGCATTGAAAGTTTGAAATATTTTTTGCTCAAAACACTTACAAAACCATAAGTATTACATGTGTAAAGTTTGAAAACAACCAGTTTGGTGGTTCTCGATTTTTAGGGAGTCAGACAGACATTCTCTGGACAGTCGGCTTCCTGATGATTTCTCCCTAATGAAACAGTTCTAGTCCTGTAGAAGCCATTTATATATACATCTCTCATACTGGTACCACAATAAAATGCACCCAGTATACTCTGTAGTGTGTGGCCGTGACAACATCTCATACTGGTACCACAATATAATGCACCCAGTACACTCTTTAGAGTGTGGTCATGACAGTATTTTAACTTTAATTATATCTCATAAAATAATACAACTGGCTTTCCACATAATACATATAGTTAGCACCCCAAACACTTAAATTGGGTTATACTAACATATAACCTAATGTTTGTTGAGTCAGACTTTAGCTTTAAACTATCTCTGTTATTGTATTAAATATATATAGATATATGTATATATAGTGACGAAACATAAGTCAATTGCATGAACTCGTAATCCTTTATTTACTGCTATATATATTTCGATGATAGCCATTGAATAGCTATGACCTCATCAGGCAGTTAGTCAGTTCTTAGATATGCCAGCTCTGTGTGTATAGTGTTGATGGTATCAGAGCCTTGGGACATATGAGCTTGTTAGGAATATTTTGATGTTGTCAGCAGGAATAGTCTTGATTCTCATTGGTCAGTTTGTAGATGGTAGTAGGTTGGTATTTGACCTCAAAGAAGCAGGTGGTTCTGTGAGGTTCAAACCGTCAGGAAAGATGACAATAGTTCCACATGACTGATTTTCACAAAATGCATTCTTGGTCAGATATATTTTCAAATAAGGTTAATTGTTTCTACTTTAAGCACAAGGCCAGCAATTAACCAGTGCATTACTGGTATTTTATTTTATCGACCCCGTAAGGATGAAAGGCAAAGTCAACCTCGGCGGGATTTGAACTCAGAACGTAAAGGGACGTAACTATGCTGGAAAGCATGGCGTCCGACCCTCTGCCGCCCTTAAGATTAATAAGGTTAATAGTATGAAATAGATACTACAGGTCATTCTTAAATTGAGGAATTTATGTGGAGTGGTGCTACTGAAAATGATGGTTGGAGTAGAAAGTTTACAAATAAAAAGGCTTATGTAGGTTGGCTTGCACTACACTCACACCCACCCCCACAGACACACACACACACTTCCACACACACAAAAAGCGGGGTGGTTACACTTAATATAATGGTTAGAGTCCAATACTTAGATAGTTTAAAAAATTTAGAAATATAGGGTTTATGCTGGTTCACTTGTACATACACTCACACCTACACCCTCAAACACTCACACATCTACACACACAAATCCATACAGGTGTATATATATATATATGCATGCATGCATGTACGCACAAGTATACACATATATATATATATACACAGAACATACATATATATAAAATATATACATACAAAAATATTAAGAAAATATATATACATAGAATACACACACATACACAAAATATATACACACGTAAAACATATATATATATATAAAAATACACACACACATACACACATATATATATAAAATATATACATACAGATACGCACACATATATAAAAAAATACGCATACATACACATATATATACACATGATACATATATACATATATATATATATAAAATCATATATATATATATACATATATATATACAAATAATATATATATATATGTATACACTTCCCCACACATACACATATATATATACATGTGTGTGTGTGTGTGTCTTTATATCTATCGTTCTATCTTTTTTATCTATCTATCTATCTATCTATCTATCTATCTATCTATCTTATACTAGACTAATTTTTTAATTTGCATTTGTGATAACATTTTACACGTTTTTATTGTATATAAACTTCCCCCTTTGTATTTGTCCCCTTCTTTTGTGCCCCTGTGGCTAATAAAGAAACATATCTATCTTATACTAGACCTATTTAACTCCCTTTGGTCTATCCCATCCCATACAGTGATACAGTGTGCTTGTGTCTTCTAACAATACATCTATACTATTAAATATATCAATTTTCTAACATGTAGCTTTTTGCAAACAAATAATTACTGAGTCATTTTCATGTTTTAATATATAAATCAATTAGATCAAATAATATAGCTAGATATCTCAGCCTATATAAAGCAATTAAATAGATAGGACCACCTGTTCATCAGTTTCTATACTGCAATAAAATTGATATTTCTCTGGTGGTAGCTTAAGCCAGACTATATATATATCTGACTATATCACTATAATACATTAAATTCACGTTTTATATTTTTGTTTTATTTTGTTTTTCTTTTACACATAAATATAACGTTCACTTCACGTTTGTATTTACATAAATAATCGCATATAAATATATGCACACACCCACACAAGTACACACACTCACGTATAATATATTTCATACATATTTGTGTGTGTGTGTGTGTGTGTGTGTGTGTGTGTGTGTGTGTGTGTGTGTGTGTATTTATGTGTGGGTGTGCATGTGTGTGTTTGAGTGTGTGTATATACGGGATGGACTATTAGTTTCCAACGTGTATATATTATGTGTGTGTATATATATATATACGTATATATATATATATTTTATATATATATATATATATATATATATATATATATGTGTGTGTGTGTGTGTGTGTGTGTGTGTGTGTGTGTGTGTGTGTGTGTGTGTGTGTGTGTGTGTGTGTGTGTGGCTGATGGTAGCTAAGATGCTTCCATAGGCGTTATGCCGGTTGAGCACTCTATGCTCTTACAGAGCAGAGTACTATAGAATATAAAACGAAAAATCAGTGATGTGCCTGAACTCAATTTATTGTGTGTTACAAGTGAGAGAATATGCTCCGAAATCATTAGACGTGTCTGTCGAACCTGTGGGTCCAGAATCAGACAGATCCACACAATGATCGCGTATCAAGCTGTCCGCCGGCGAAATAATTGTAACACACAATAAATTGAGCTCAGATGCATCACTGATTTTTTGTTTTCTACTTTATATATATATATATATATATATATCACAATGCTTCATTTTAAATATATATATATAGTGTGTGTGTGTGTATTTATATAGTTAATACGAAGAATTGTAAGATTTGTACAGAATTAGAATTGTTTCATTCAAAAAGAAGAGTTCTTTTAAATGGAACATTTCTAGTCCTGTAGGAGCCATTTCTATAGGAGACTTGATATTTACACTTCAATAATGTATTGAGTACCTTTCTAAATCTGGTTACCCACGATTGAACCCGGGACTCACACATTTATATAGAGAGAGAGATAGAGAGAAAAAGTGAGACCTCTACATAACGAGAAATATTTCATTCGCATGAAATTATTACGAATATTTCTCTCCTTTCTATATGTTTTCTCCCTTCGCTAAGCCCTTGCACACTGTTTTATTCCTTTGTCAGTTGATGCGTTTTCTTCTATATTTATGTAATTCACCGAAAGGCATAACTTGTCTCTACCTGTTTCGTTATGTCCCAATGTGCACTGGAATTAACTGTATCAACTTGAAATTACTGACACCATAGTGGTTTACACAGGTTGGCTGAGGAGATGGGACTGCCCGTCTTTCTGTAGTTTTTGCAATAGGGTTTATCCTGTGCGCTCCTTATTTTGATTACATAATTACGCACATATACATATATGTGTGTATGTATATATATATATATATATATATATATATATATATATATATATATATATATATATATATATATATATATAGGGTAACATTCCCGAGATTTCTTTTCAATGGCTGATAACACCTTACCGCTGCCATTCGAATAAGGTAATAATTTAACCCATAAATGCGACCCTAACAGGTACTACTACTCCGGGCCAGAGCAGAGCTGGGAGTGATAACAACTAAGGGGTAACTCCACATCCCCACAGCTTTGCCACTGGATGCAGTTTAATGTAATACCCAGGACACACACACATACACACACACACACACACACATATATATATATATATATATATATATATATATATATATATATATATATATATATATATATATATATATATATATACCTGGTCAAATTAAGGATATATAAAGGAAATCTTTGGCGCTTCTTTTGAAATTTCCGTTGAAAAATATACTAACGATCACCTTCATTTTACCCTTTTTATCATTATCGCTTTCATCATAATCATACTTTTTCTCGCTTTGCCTTTACTTCGGTAATTCCCCTCGTGGTTATATTTTCATCATTTGCTTTCATTAATTTTCGAAACAAAATTCTGTAATATAATTGGTCCTACGCTAGATTGTCTTTTGTTTATTTGAATGCTCGTATAACGTGAATAATTGTTTCATTCATGCTTCATATATATTTATACATAAATGTATATACCTATACCTATAAATATATACGTAAAGCACGCACTTATATATATATATATATATATATATATATATATATATATATATATATAGATAGATAGATAGATAGATAGATAGATATATGTTATTGCGTGTCTGTATGTATGTCTGTTTGTGTGTGTGTGTGTATTTGTGTTTGGGTGCGAGTATGTGTATACAAGTGAGGAAGCACCCAGGTTTGTTTTGAACGTATCATCACAAACGTGATTATGGTTCCAACATCTTACAGATGGTGGCACATACGTTTATTTACACACACACATAATATATATATATGAGTGTGTGTGTGTATGTGTGTGCGTGTGTATTTCTGTGTGCGTGCGCACGTGTGTATTTGAGTGTGTGTATGTGTATGTGTATGTAAGTATGTCTATGTTTGTATTTGTGTGAGTACAATCTTCGTTGGTGTTACGCGTATTGCTAATGCAATGCTTTCCAGTCCGCTGGCGATATAAATTCTAGCTTCATGCACAAACATGTATGCTACAGTGTAATGTATTTATATACAATATTTCATTAACTAAGTATACTTTTAAAATCTTTCTCGTGCGGCCATTAATCCCTTAATTATTCTACTCAGCCATAGTAACCAGAGAAAATCAATGTGCAGAATGAAACAAATTTACATATTTTACTCCGATACAAAGTCACATTAATTGATATTGAAACACTAATAACCAGTCACTCTACGCATTTCCCGGCAGCTTTGTTGGAAATCATTTCAACCCTTCTGTTAATAGCAAGGACAATCCTGTTATGTATGATGGCGTAACAATACTTTCGTCAGAAAATTCAGTTAGTGATTTCCTATTAATTACCTTGATTTAAGTAGCATTCTTCTTATCATATCACCGTTTTTATAAGCGCCATATTTGAAGATCAATAAAGAAGGCCAATATTACCCATATCAAGTATTATTTATACAATTGCAGACAAAATGTATATTGTATTTACCAAAATTAATATTTCATTTAATACACATAACAGTAGTTTTCTTTTTAGCCAACAATATGTCGTTTAGTTATGCAATAGTGTTATATATTATTTATTGAACAGTGAGTGGAATTGCAGAAAAACCTAGAATTTCAATTGATGTGAACTAATTTCTGGAGTCAAATAAATAAGTATCAGTGGTCTACTGGAGTCTTCTTCTTCTTCATCTTTTTCGCCCACTTATTCCTGAGAGGGTCGTGGGGGCAGAGTCCTCAAACCCTCTTTCCAGCGAGTCCTGTCAGAAACAACAGTCTCTAACTGATCCGGCTGGATACCGAAGCGTAACCAGCCAAGCTCATGGATGTTATCCAACTATCTTGCTCGGGGACTACTCCCGAATCTCCTGTTGGTTGGTTTTGCCTGTAAAATCTGTCGAGTGATTCTTTCCTGAGACATTCTAGCCACATGCCTATATACTGGAGTCGATTCAATGAAATATGTCTAATTATTCTACAGATTCAAACTAATTCAGCATAGAATGGGAGTGAAAAAGCAGAGAGCTGTAGAACTGGCATGTCAAACTGAGGGTCCCTCGAGGGCCACATGGTTCACATTTGTGTTATCTGAGGGCCACACATGACAACTAATTGCGCACATTACAACTAATATTTTGTATTTCATATTACGCTCGTGCTGTAAAAACCTTTGTGCAGGCGGCAGGTGTGCTTGTAAAAGCTTTTCATGCTTCTATGGCGGATAAAATAAAGGCTCTCTCGAGTACAGGGAATTATCTTATGATGTATGTTCGTTTAGCTTATAGCATTTTGACTATAACATTTGTTCAATAGATGGCGGTGAAGTGGGGGAAACAAATAGAAAATATTCTGAGATATTAACTATGATATATTTAAGGTTTCTAGAACACCTTCAGTCATTCTTATTTTTGACTGTATGTTTTAATCTGGCATGGCAGTACAGATTCAGAAATACACGGAGCAAGAACCACAGCCCTTCCTAAATACGGAGAGTATCCCGGTGGTCAGAGATATGAGCAGTAGAGAGGGAAGACTTTTCACCCGTCTGCTGTCGCATCGTTTATGAAAGCACATCATAGTAAATAACAAAAGAACATGTAAGGGCTTTGTAAATGTACTCAGGGTTTTCTTGTTTAGTGGCAGATATACCAGGGATTTTTAGAATATACTAATGGTAACTTAAATAATATGCAGCGAGCATCCACTTCTTAATTAGATATTGTTTCGGTTAGTTTAACTGTTACAGTTAGTTTAAATTATTCACAGCGTCGAAACGTTGACTCCGCAGATCACAAATTTATAGTCAACTTAAACAATACTGTTAAACAGGTTCTGGGGAGTGAAAACTGAATGCATGGTGTCGAATAAATTCGAAACAGATCGTCGGCATCATTCTACAGGATTAAGAAAGATAATGGGTACGAGACAAGCCAGTAAGACTTTCAACTTGAAACCTACAGTGGTAAGACACTGTGAGAAAGGAATTTCTGTCACAGAACTGTTAACCGGTTAAGTTCCTTGTGATCAGGTTATTATTAGCACTCCAGATGGATAAAACCTTGACAAATTGTGATCGAAACTGAGAGAGAGAGAGGTAGCTCTTCCAGAAAAGTCAGACAGAGATAAATAACGTCTACATTAATATCTCCAAATAAACACTTTTATAACTTTATTTTATTACACTAATGTCATCTGTCAATCATTTGTTATATGTTATACCATAAAGATTTACAGCGAGAATATAACAGTTTCTGTTTATGCTACTTTTAATTTTGAGTTGAAATCTCGTGGTAGTGACTTAAGTTGCCAATAACTTATTCAGAGACAATAAGATAAGTAACAACTATTATTATACAGTGTCTGTTTCTTTGTCGAATGTACATTTCTACGTATATATTTCTGATTTGCGCAGAGTTAGAAATAATAATAATCATCATTGTGGATTGGCAGTATCGGTAGAGGGTCGGACGCCATGCTTTCCAGCATAGTTACGTCCCTTTACGATCTGAGTTCAAATCCCGCCGAGGTTGACTTTGCCTTTAATCCTTACGGGGTCGATAAAATAAAGTACCAGTAATGCACTGGGTAATTGCTGGCCTTGTGCCTAAAGTAGAAACAATTATTGGCAGTATCGGTAGAGGGTGGGACGCCATGCTTTGACACATGGGAGTTACAGGCCCTTGCCATTCTGAGTTCAAATCCCGCCAGGGTTAACTTTGCCTTTCATCTTTACGGGGTCGATAAAATAAAGTACCAGTAATGTACTAGGAAATTGCAGGCCTGGTGCCAATAGTAGAAACAATTATTATTATATTGTCCACTTTTAAATCGCACATCTAGCAAACCGGAACAAACATTTGTCACAGTCTTTTCAATCAGTTGAGATTGGCTTCTAAAAATAAATGTCATTGTTAGGGACGATTTAATTGCAAACGTGTGTGGTTTTATTCACATTAGTGTCTTTTCAATGACAACCAGTGATAGATTAATATATATATATATATATATATAATGTATATATATATATATATATATATATATATATATATATATATATATATATACGTATGTTTATATACATGTATATATACATACATATATATGAGTGTGTTATTTTATTGTATGCGTACAATCATATTCACCGCCACACACACACACACTCATACATACACATATATATACATGTATATACACATATATATATATCTATATATATATATATATATTTATATATATATATGTATATATATATATTTATTTATATATATATATATATTTATATATACGTATGTTTATATACATATATATATATATATATACATATATATATGAGTGTTATTTTATTGTGTGCGTACAATCATATTCACCCCACACACACATACACATACATACACTCATACATACACATATATATACATACATACATACACAGACATACATATTTACATAAATATATAGATACATATACATATGTATGTGTGTGTATATGTGCGTGCATGTGTGTGTGTGTGTGTGAGTTTGTGCGTATGTGTGCATATGTATGTGCATGTGTGTGGGTATATGTGTGTATGTGTGTCTGTATGTGTGTGTGTGTGAGTGTGTGTGTGTATGTATGTGTATGTAAGTGTATATAGGTGTGTGTGTGTATGTGTTTGTACACTCATGAAAATATCAAAGTAACAACATGAACCAACTTAAGGATATGATTCACTATATGTTTATAATTAAAAGACTAGTAGTATAACTGACTTGACTTGACTTGAAAAACGAAAAACCTTATCATTAGCAGTCCCGTGTTTCTCACATCATTCCAAGTATTATGAACGACGACACGACAGTATACAGATGTACTTTAAAATTATATTTAATAGATCGTTAATATCAGCTGTCCACCACGAATACAATGAAACTAATGTTAATTTATAGCATGTAAAAGAAGTCAATATTGTGATCGTCTTATTTCTTTGATATTTCATAGATATTTTCACAACTACTATTACCAAAATATTATTAAGACCTATGTAATAATGATCAAACGGTATTGATCTTTATTTTTAATAACATATAGAAGTATATTTTGGTGAAGTAAACTTCCATAATGAAAAAGGATAGGAACGTACTATTAAAAAGAGGAAGAAAAACAACAACAACAAAACAAACAAGAATGTCAGCCGCCTAATCCTTCAGTAGGATTATTTATTTGTAAATATTTCCCATATGAGACAGAAAGAAATAGGTTAATTCTCAATCATTGTATTTTGTACCAAGCTCAAATAAATTGTCCAAAACAAATCATCTACTTAGCAAGATATTGTTCCTACATTTCTGCCCAATATTCCACTTTCACACTAACTGATTTGGAAATAAAAGCTTACTAACATGCAAGGCATGCATTTCAACTTGCAGATGTCGCCACATCGACTAGACCACTCTAATAATAGGAAAACAAATTACTGTTTCTTTGGTACCGTTCCTATATAACACATCTCTGACTTTCTTATTCCCCATAGTAAAAAGAGATTCCCATCCTTGTTGAAAATAAATTTGGAGATATTCAATATATTCTTCTAGTTGAATATGATATCAGTATATCTCCAAAATAAAAATGAAGGAAAGCATATTCTCTTGTTAAAATTAATTATATATACAAGTAAAATGGACGAGTGAATACTATTTTTATTTCATTCTTACTTTCGTGTACCAGTGTATCTGAAAGTCGGGTGCCTAAATTCACATAATTATAAGATAATATATACCAGGTTTATTGTAGTTATCTCATAAATTTAAATACACAAAACTAGATATCAACATAAAACTGGTTTGAAGGCATTTCCATACTGAATTAAGATGAATGTTCAGAGGCAATGAACATTTAATGAAATTGTTGAAGTATATATATTGTAGAAAATAATTTCCATTAAATCTCTCATAATATTTCAACTGCATCATATCAGGGGAGATTTAGCATTTCAGAAATAAAGGTAAACTTACTTTTGGCCAGCTGTAGATATTATTGGTATTACCAAGAAATACTGTCGTTAAATATAAAAAGACATGTATCATATTAGTAACAGTCACATTTATATATCAAATATCTGTTTCTTCACAACGCATGAAATGAATTCTCCAACAAAAGCCTACACATACAACTTTTTCCTTTTTAATAAAGGGGAAAAAATAGCGCCCATGTGGATTTTGCCAGAACACTGAAACTGCTATTAGTTAAATTTGATTGTCTCTCTCTTTCTAGGTTGATAAATAATGTAACAGTCTTGGATCAATTCTTCCTCTACATTATCACTACCCGTCTCCCTCTCTCTGTGTATGTCTATCTATCTATATATCCATCTATCTATTTATCTATTATTTATCTATTATCTCTCTCTCTCTCTCTCTCTCTCTCTCGTTCTTTCTCTCTCTCACACACACACGCTTTCACCACTTTCTCTTTCTTTCTCCCGGCGCTCTCTCTCGTTCTTTCTCTTCCGCTTTTGGTGGAAGAAATCGGCCGTGTTCAAATCATGAGATGGGTGTGTTTTCATCTGGTTTAAAATGCCCATTTTTAAATGCACAACGATTCTATGAAGTGTTAAAAACAAGACAGATGACAGAAACTAGACATAAGTCGAAACTGCTGGGTGCTCATAGCCTCAAAATTAGAATCTGACCATAGCAGAAATATGCAAATTAAGGAGGATAGTACAATTTTTTCGTCTCCTAAATAACGGAACACAAGCGACGAAATGCACACACACGCGCGGAACCGCGCAAGCACACACACACATATAGAAACATATATTCATATATATATATATATATATATATATATATATATATATATATATATATAGGAACCAGTAAGACCCCGACAGCTGAGCTCAAGCCGTTTCGACGGCTAATTCTGGACTGAATTGAGTTCAGAATTAGCCGTCGAAACGGCTTGAGCTCAGCTGTCGGGGTCTTACTGGTTCCTATTACCCACTCTACTACCTCAAGTATTGAGTACTTTGGTGCGTTATGGTCCACCTGGTTCCTTACCACATTTCCTTCGTTATATATATATATATATATATATATATATATATACGTTATTCCGGGATGAATCGGAGGTAACCACAGTAAGTAAGGTACTCAATACATTGCAGAGTAT
Organism: Eledone cirrhosa; assembly: GCA_964016885.1. Taxonomy (NCBI): domain Eukaryota; kingdom Metazoa; phylum Mollusca; class Cephalopoda; order Octopoda; family Eledonidae; genus Eledone; species Eledone cirrhosa. The sequence goes on along the minus strand of OZ024744.1, from coordinate 74,420,447 downwards.
AAAAATTTTAATATAGATGAGATTCTACAGGACTAGAACTGTTTCATTCTTTAGAAATCATCAGGAATCCTGATGATTTCTAAAGAATGAAACAGTTCTAGTCCTGTAGAATCTCATCTATATTAAAACTATATATATATATATATATATATATATATATATATATATATACTGTACGTAAATGGAGATAGATACAGTAAAAAACTGGTTAAACCATTACTCACTAAAGTATTCGATGTATGGTAATATGACGGCTGAGCTTTTGCCGTTTCAACAACTTGCTCCAGACTCAAGAATTCAGCCGTCGAGTTCCTAACTAACACACACACACACACACACATATATATATATATATATATATATATAAATATATATATATATATATATATATATAAAGGGAGTGACACATGAGTTACTGTAGGTTCACCCAGGTGAACACTTGCTGCGTAGTTTACCGTCTGTAACGAGATGTAGAGCTAAACAGAGTGTAAATATAATAATTGTTTCTACTTTTGGCACAAGGCCAGCAATTACCCAGTTCATTACTGGAACTTTATTTTACCGACCCCCGTAAGGATTAAAGGCAAAGTTAACCTCGACGGGATTTGAACTCAGACCGTAAAGAGGCGTAACTATGCTGGAAAGCATGGCGTCCGACCCTCTACCAATACTGCCAATCCACTGTAAATATAATAATTGTTTCTAATTTTGGCACAAGGCCAGCAATTACCCAGTGTATTACTGGTACTTTATTTTATCGACCCCGTAAGGATGAAAGGCAAAATCAACCTCGGCAGGATTTGAACTCAGATCGTTAAGAGACGTAACTATGCTGGAAAGCATGGCATCCGACCCTCTACCACTGTAAATATAATAATGAAAGGACGATTTGTTATGTCTTCATTACATTTATTGAGTAGTGACGCACGTTTAACTATTGTTCAGCTCAAGGTTCGATCTGCATTCATCTGGCACGAGCCTGAAATCAAAAGCTCATCGGACCTCTGCTTTGGTAATGACCGAATTCTGTCATTACCACGGCAGAGGTCCGACGATAATTTAATTTTATAATATTATAATTTTACAATTTCGTTTGGTAGATCTACCAAACTAAATTATAAAATTATAATATTTATAAAATTAAATTAAATTGTTTAGAACTACAACTCAAATCACTGTATTCCTTTTTTAAATATACTGAACTCTACCAAGGAATTCACACATTTTCCAATATATGTATATATAGGGAAAAAAGATGAAATCGAAAATGGAACTGGATCTTTTTAAGAATATTTATTTGCTTCCTTTACCAGTTTCACAGTTCTTATGCTTTTCAAAAGTAGAAATGAGATGGAGGATGTATATATATATATATATATATATATATATATATATATATATATATATATATATATATATATATATATATATACACACACAAACACAGGAGGCAATTTAACACAGTTATATTAGATTCGCGCTTGGAGGAAGTGGAGGTATATATATATATATATATATATATATATATATATATATATATATATATACATATTCTCACACACATTTACATGAATACACATATACGCATATGTACATATTACATAGTTGTATGGTTAAAGGCATCGAACAATTTATGCAAAAATAGAACCTATGTAATATTCATAGTTATTATTGCATTAGCATACTCAGATGTTTCCTATGAAAAGTCAATAAATTATTTAAATAGACAAATAGATTCAGTGTAGAGGTATAAACAAGTCAAATATATTAGCATATTGCAATCTTTCAGTTATTGCTATGCATATGTACAATGTTATTTTTATTTCATTTTATTTTTATGTTGTTTTTTGTTTTTTTGTTTTTAATATATTTATGTATTTATTTGGTTGTCTTCGTGGATGTTGTTTAAATGGTTCATTTCTTATTGATTCTACTCTCACTAATAATTTTAATTCTCAGTGTTATAGATGACAACAATATGAATACATATATATTTGCTTCTGAAGAATGAAATTCTAGCTGTAGTTTACAAATTTGATTAGTTGTATACAATATCCTAGACATTCTCTTTCATTTCTTTGTTGAAATGCTTTTATTATTTTGTTTAGTTTTCTTTCCTTTTCTTTTCTATTCTTTTTGTATTATTTTAGGTTTTATTTTGGATATTTTCTTTTTTGGGGGGGAAATTTAGTTATTGATCTTACTGCCGCCATCGCCATTACCACTACCATTGCTACCACCATTGCCACCACCACCGTTCTGCCTGCTGATGCTAATACTAACGATATCATTGCTGATGATTTTTGCTACGATTCTTTTTCTTTTCTTTTGACTACGACCCCACTCCCCTAACGTTTTCTCCTACCTTCAGATGTAAATCTAACAGCTGAAAATATATTTGGTGAACATAAATAAATAAATAAATAAATAAATAAATAAATGAGAATGATATAAAAAAGATAAAAAAGATACTAAAACATACAGAAAAAAATTTGCCAAGAAGAATATAGCATAATAAAAATTCATTGCCCATTTTGAAATTGTTGTTTGCACTCAGCATTCAGTGAACTCAGAACTGCATTACCATGCATGTCAAATATTTTATCTAATCTTTATCTCTTTTGTAATATCGGGAACACATCGTGTTGAGTCTATATACTTTAGTAAAGGAAAAACGAAAAGAAAAAGAAATTTGGTGATTCATATCCACGAAAATGATTTGTATCAATTGGACGGGAAACAGTTGAATCACAATACAAGACAAGAGGACGTGACAAGTTGTACGACCGTAAGCAGCCGACATTACCCTCACGTTTATGTTTGCTAAAAAGTGATTGGTTTGTCCAAAACGTTGTGATGAAACTAGTCGAAAGAACAAGAACATTGTCGCTTAATCTGTGTGGGGAGGCGACATTTGTCATTCGACTAGAAGGTGACATTTAATCGTTCGAAGAAAGGGTAGTGTTTCAAATTTAAGTGGGTGGAGGTAGTTGTGGAAAAACCTAATTGTGGTAAAAGTTATTCAGTACTGACCAACATGAAATGGTAACTGTGCTGCGTGAAGAATTCAAAGAAAAATAAAGAAAAAAAATTAGGTTCATGATATAAGACGAATTTAAAAATAACATATTTATCAAACTTATGTACACTGATTGTGCTATCAACATCGTCGTCATTATTATAATTATTATTATTATTATTGTCATTTTTATTTTCTTTCATTATTGAGTGAATTGGCAGTATCGGTAGAGGGTCGGACGCCATGCTTTGACGCATAGAAGTTACGGCCTTTGCCATTCTGAGTTCAAATCCCGCCGAGGTTAACTTTGCCTATCATCCTTACGGGGTCGATAAAATAAGGTACCAGTAATGTACTGGGTATTTGCTGGCCTTGTGCCAATAGTAGAAACAATTATTGTTTCTGAAATATATGCCGAGTGTCTTCCTGACACCTAGGGCAAATAAATTCACAGTTTTCATTGGTAAGCCAGTTAATACAGCACATTGATTATAATTAAAAACAAAAAAAACAGTATATATATATACACATGTGCATATGCATATGTAAATACAAGGAGGGATATCAATCTTACAGAGATAGTGCTCTTCTCAATACGTGTGCAGTACCAGTCAAAACAATTTTTTGCACCTCGTGCAGAGAGGGTAAACCAGGAATCATTCGCAAATATTGTTCTGTTCCTTTCTTGATCATTCCCAGTCATCCCACAATCACTGGTATTGTAACGGCCTTGAGGGAGCCACATTTTCTCAATTTCAATAAGCAGATCTTTATATTTTCGCAGCTTGTCAAATTCTTTTGCTGCGATATTGTGATCACATGGGATGCTCATTATTATTATTCTTTGAGTCTCAGTCATTGATGTTATTTAACTAGAAAGTTTGTTGAAATGAATATCAATCCACTACCTACAGCGTCAGATATTCAGGACGTATCGGAGGGTTCTTGCTGTTCCCAACAAGCATGCCTTTTGAAGTGTTCCAAAAAGCGGGGCTGGACTAATTTTCTTTAACCATCCTTGGAAACTCTTTGAGGTAGTACCTAGTGCGCCTATGACAAATGGGACGACTCTGACTTCATGGCAGTTCCAAATCCTTTTTACCTCCCACTTTAAGTCCTTGTATCGGTTAATTTTCTCCCTCTCCTTTTCTTGCACTCTCGTTTCAAATGGGCAGGCTACATCGACAATCAGGCACGACCTTTTTTCCATGTCCAAAACCACTAGGTCAGGCCTATTGTGTTCCAGTTTCTTGTCCGTCTGTATCCTAAAATCCCACAGCACCTTCACCTGATCGTTTTCTATCACCGACTCTGGCTTATGCTCATACCACTTCTCAGAATGCGGTAAATTGTTTACTTTGCATATTATTATTATTATTATTATTATTATTATTATTATTATTATTATTATTATTATTATCATTGTTGTTGTTGTTGTTGTTGTTGTTGTTGTTGTTGTTGTTGTTGTTGTTGTTGTTGTTGTTGTTGTTGTTGTTGTTGTTGTTGTTGTTGTTGTTGTTGTTGTTGTTGTTGTTAGGGCGTTGGATACAATTACAGACATTTATATTCAGAGTTCAAATCCCACTGAGGTTAACTTTGACTTTCATCCTTACGGGGTTGATAAAAAAAAGTACCAGTAATGCACTGGGATAATTGCTGGCCTTGTACTAAACGTAGATGCAATTATATTAGCATAGAGTTGCTGCGCTTTACTATCTGAGTTCAAATTCCGCAAGGTTAGCTTTGCCATTTATTCTTACGGGGTCGATAAAGCACCAGTAATGTCGATTTAATCGACTTTACCCTAGCATGTTATGGTGTTAATATATTAATGTATATTAAACTATATTTAATGCTGGTCTATATTTTTGAATAAACATATTTTCCTTATTCATTCATATTTGGTCTGTTGTATTATCAGCGCAAAGATAAAGTGGGAAGACTTGGAATTTGGGTGTTTTATCGCTTGCGTATATGTCTAGATGTGCACTAAGTGGTATCTGTCTTGTGGCAGGGTCTCGTAATTGTTGGCGATGAATTGTCATTCTGTTTCTGTGTGTGAGTTTAGTTTGCCCTATATAATCGTCATTGCATCCTTTACATTTAATGGCATAAATTAAATTTCTTGATGAACAAGTGAAGTGATTTTTTTACAACAAACATTTGCCCTGATTGAAATGTATGTGTTGCCTTCGATGAGGTGAGTGCAAGTTCCACAATTAGAGTGACCACATTTCTTGACAGTTGGTTGTGGGTTTGTAGTAGGTAATTTGGCATTGGGGAGTAATATGTTTAGTAATTTCGGTTGTCTTTTGATTTTGACTATTTTGTGTGTTTCAAGTGTTCTTTTCCATTCTTGGGTCTTGTTTCAATAGTAAGATGTTCTTGTGAATGATGTTGTATGCTTTCGTATTTCTTGGGGTGTGTGTTGAGATATATGATAGAATATTGGACGTACCTTCAATTTGTTTCTGTTTTCGTAATTCATCAATGGCTATTCTGTACCATTATTTATTAGTAATGGTGGGTACTGTCTGTCGAACAGAATTTCCTTTAATTCTTGAAGTCTTTTATGTCGCATTTCATAATTGGAGACAAGAGTGCAAATTCTTCTGGCTAGATTAAAAGGGATGTTCGTCTTCGCGTGCTTTGGATGGTTGGTGGTGAATAGCACGTATTGTTTGGAATCTGTTGGTTTATAGTGAATGTCAGATTCAATATTTGTGTCCTTTTTATGATTAAGATGTCCAAAAATGGGGGTTGATCTTGGCTGTATTCCATTGTGAATTGGATGTGGTTATTGATGCCGTTAATTAAATTTTTGAAATCGTTTAGTTGTTCGAGTGTGTGAGACCAAAGTATAAGGCAGTCATCTAAGTAACGTTTCCAAGTCTCTGACAAATATGTGTGGAAGTTCAAGCCGTATTTTGATTTGGAGTGTTCATATATCTGGACTTCCAAGTATGCCATGACTAAGTTAGCATAAGTTGGAGCGACTTTTGTACCCAGCGCAGTGCTTTTTAATCTTTATATATATAATATTTATATATATATATATATATATATATATATATGATCAAAGATTAATATGGTTCATTGATTACTCAATGAATATAGTTTTACAATAGATTAAAAGCACTCTACAGCGACGTTTTCTGGAGATATTAATATTATTCAGAATATTAATAAATGAAGACATTTACATAATCAAAATATGTTTTATTATATATATTTCGAAGGTACTGTGCTGTTTTTTCAGCACGTCCTCATCAGATAAAATACATGAATTGATGTATAACATACCTCAACGGTCTTGATGGTTCAATTCTAGTATTGGCAGTCAATTCTAGTACTGCAAATACTGTAATTGAACCATCAAGACCGTTGAGGTATGTCATACATCAATTCATGTATTTTATCTGACGAGGACGTACTGAAAAAACAGCACAGTACCTTCGAAATATATATAATAAAACATATATTGTGATTATGTGAATGTCTTCATTTATTAATATTCTGAATAATATATATATATATATATATATATATATATATATATATATATATATATATTTGTGGGGGGGGGGGGGGGGGGTGTAAAATTAAAAAGCACCAAAGAGTAAATATCTTTTCAAATTAACACATGTTTCAGCCTAGATAGCTTCATCCGAGGGTGTGAAGTTACAAAATCAGAAATTAAAAAAAAATTCTTTAAAAGATATTGATTTCCTATTTGAAATTCTTTCTATATATATTGTTGATGCGCTATCTCTATAATCGTTATATATGTAAACTGATAGTATGTGAAAATAAAGATTTTCAGTCTATTGCCGATGGTCGCAGTATAAAACCATTAAAACATTTGCATAATAATTTTTTTTTTTAAGTATTTTTAAAATTTCTGATTTTGTAACTTCTATGAAACTCTATCGGCTGAAACATATGTTAGTTTAAAAGCATATTAATTCTAATGAAAATAAAAATTATATATTTTCACTCCCAGTGTCTAGTACCTCATAAAATTTGCTTTGATTTGGTCGAGCCGTTTTGGATAGCATAAGGAAAAGACAGACAGAGAAACAAAAATGTGTATATATATATATATATATATATAGTGAGAGAGAGAGTGAGAGAGAGGGGGAGAGAGTATATATATATATATATATATATATATATATATATATATATATATATATATATATATATATATATATATATATATATATATATTTATTTATATATATATATATATATATATATAGTCATACATCCATACATACATGCTTACATAATTACATTCATACAAACATACATACATAGGTAAGTATATACCTACATATAATATACATATAAATATATATATATATATATATGTGTGTGTGTGTGTGTAGATACCAAGTTAAAAATTGTGTTATTACACAGAACATTTTTTTTAAAGCTGTCACCTAAGTAGGACAAACCAAGATTTTAACATAACCCGAGAAGCCGGATCTCGTATTGCTACAAATAGTGACGCTTTCACAACTCCGCCAATCGATACCTTCAGCTGAAGCAGTATTTAATCCGAAGGAGGATAGAAGGCAGAATAGACTAAGGCCCAGTTTAAACTCAAAGCGCAGAGAGGCAGCTCAAATATAACAAGGCATTTTGTTGAAATTCTGACGACATGAATAAGAAGTTAAACATTTCGCTCCAAACTTATAGTTTTGAAAATCGTTCTTACTGTTCAATATCTTGATTAGTTGCTTTATCATAGCCTCTGGTTGACTGATGGTCTGAGTGAAATTGAATGAAACTGGGGGAATGAAATCTGTTTGGAAGGCCATCGACTGGAATGACTCTATACTTTAATGTTTTCGCATTGTCATATATTGTGTTATGCTGAATCGTTCGGAGTTGGTATTGCGTGAAGTGTAGACACACATTTGGAACACTCGCCCAAATATGCAGCAATCTAATGATCTAGAAGTTCAACTAAATGGTCATAGTTGAAACCCAATAAGGATATATATATATATATGGTGGCTGCCAACTCGTTTTCGAGTACGGCCACTACTTTATATCCATGTAGGAGAACCCCTACCGATGCGCTGAACGAGTGTGGCTTTTTAGTCCAGCCAGCGACTTGAAAACTCTGGTACAAACACTACACTTGTGACAATTATTGACACATAGTGCTGGGCCCATGGTACCATGTGATGACAAGTGCAGAAACATCTCCAGATATAAAGCAATGCCTGTGCCGTGAAGCTTTTATAGTGAGCAAAGGCACTGCACAAAGCCAGTCCCACTCTCTTAACCAAGATGATATTTACCAAAAAGAAGAACAAGTCAACATCATTGGATACCATCAAGGTTGCAGGTGTTATATCAGAGTTTTCCTTCTCCTAGAAAATCTGCCTTGACAAAGGCTAAAGGGTCATCTCTCTTATCAGCCAACAAGTCTTCTATATATATATATATATAAGGATATATATATATATATATATATATATATATATATATATATATATATATATATATATATATATATATATATATATATATATATATATATATATATATACATATATATATATATATATATCCTTATATATATATATATATGTTTATTCCGGGTTCAATTGGGAGTAACCACAGTAAGTAAGGTACTCAATACATAGCAGAGTATAAATATTTAATATAGAAATGGCTTCTACAAGACTAGAACTGTTTCATTCGGGAGAAATCAACGGTAAGATTCCTGATGATTGAATGAAAGAATTCTAGTCCTGTAGAAGCCATTTCTATATTATATATATGTGTGTGTGTGTGTGTGTGTGTGTGTGTGTGTGTGTGTGTGTGTGTGTGTGTACGTCCCGTCTCTTATTCACAGGCACACACACCTACACATACACACACGCACACACGCACACACACACATATATATATATATATATATATATATTAATCATATATTAATCATATATATATAGATATATATTAATCATATTCATTCTTTAAATCATATTAATTCTTTGAAAATAAAAGCATATTAATTCTAATGAAAATAAAAATTATATAATGTCACTCCCGGTGTCTAGTACCTTATAAAATTTGCTTTGATTTGGTCGAGTCGTTTTGGAATGCATAAGGATCTTCAAAAGGTAGTGTATCTACTGTGTATCAAAATTAGGTTTTACATCATCCATAGTTTCGTAATCACCAGCAAGGACTTAGAAACCTAGGCACTGATATGTGAAAACACTCGCAAACTAGAAGATAAATAATTAGAAGCGCGCTACTAGCTAAAGTGTATAATATACTTATATCTATATACATACAGAGTGGGTAACCGAGACTGCACCAATGTGTGTATAAATAAATTTACTCATTTTTAATATGTAGGCATGTAAACCTATCAGAAAAAAATGACACAAGCGTTAATTGTAGGTAA
>OZ024744.1:74383492-74408492 GCA_964016885.1 Eledone cirrhosa | reverse complement strand
TGAATTTTTTTCTCACGAGTCAGTTCTTTCGTTGCTATGGACCCCAGCTGAATTACCGGTCGCTGTCTTCATTTTTCAAAGCCCTGTAAACTGTATGTTATTACTCTGAGGTCCTATACCTTGTCGAGTGCTTGGTGCACTGCTGAAAGCATTCGTCGGCTTGGCTGAGGCTCTGGCTTCGAATATGCTGTACTTCCATTTATATATCTACTATATAAATTGGAAGTGGTAGGACGTTGTATATGTAGGTTTAGTCGTATAAACGTCGAAACGGCTTGGTGGAATGCAGCGAAAATGTATACAGTTATGCAGAATGACCCGAGGAGGCGTTGGGTCGACTTTCAAGCTACAAGCCTCCATGGCTACTGAGAAAATCGATGAAACAGGAATTTCCAATGAAACGGCTAGCCAAAGGGAAGGCCGACTTTCAACGTCACGTCAGTATCGTGAACGCTCGATTACGAGATTTTATGTTTTGCGCGTTCTAAGCAGACTTCTACTGCATAAACAACACATTCAAATTAATAAAGCTCCTCGATCGGCTTCCAGGGAATACAGTTTCATTTAAGTCTATTGACACCAATAAAAATGCTGAGGATGCCACAATGTTTCCCATTGAATTCCTCAACAGTCAAACACCTCCTGGACATCCACCTCACGACCTAGAGCTAAAAGTTGGTGTGCCGGTTATGATGCTAAGGAACTTGGACTCTCCAACAATGTGCAACAGAACACGAATTATCATCAAATCGTTAAAGTTCAAAATTCTGGTTGCGACAATCTTGAACGGACCAGCTGCTGGCACAGACGTTCTAATTCTTCCAGTACAACTCAGTCCCTCTGACATCGTCAACGAATTTACGCGATTGCAATATCCCATCAAACTCAGCTTTGCCATGACCACCAACAAGGCACAGGGACAATCGATACAAGTGGTTGGACTGAATCTGAATGAACAGGTATTCTCACATGGCCAACTGTACGTTGGATGTTCCCTAGTAGGGACTCTTCATTTACTCAACAAAAATATAAGTTAAGAATGTTGTCTACCAAGAGGCTCTACAATGATAACGCTCTTCATTGCCAGCCTCTTTTCCGTGCCATGCACGGTTCAACTTCATGTCGATCTTCGCTTCTGTGCCAGCCTCTTTTCCGTGCCATACATGGTTCGACTTCATGTCGATCTTCGCTTCTGTGTCAGCCCCATTTTAATTGCAAGGCAAATAAATGCACATAAGTTTGTGATTATTAATTTGATTGATTTTTATGTTTGTCTTTGTTTGTGTTTTGTCTTTTCGGATTTCAATTTTTTTTTCTATTTTGGGGGTTTTCATATTTCTGTTTTCAACCTTATTTGACAGTAAATTTATTAGGATTTCGGTTTGTTATTCTTAATATTTTTTGTTTTTTGTGTTCCCTTTTTGTGATTTTTGTTGGTTTCTTGGTGAGGAAAAGAAGTTGAATTCTTATCAGTGAACCAAATCTCCCGGGTAAAACGGGGTTAAACAGCTAGTATATATATATATATATATATATATATATATATATATATATATATATATAAGTTTATCCAGGGTTCAATTAGGGGTAACCACAGTAGGTAAAGTAATCAATACATAGCAGAGTATAGATATTTAATATAGAATGGGCTTCAACAGGACTAGAACTGCTTCATTCGGGAGAAATCATCAGGAATATATCATATATATATATATATCCTAATAATATTATCTATTTTACTAAAACAGAGAGTGTCTGTTTGTCTGTCTGTCCAATCACTAAAACTCGAGGACCACCCAACCGAGTTTTTTCAAACTTTACACATGTAACACTTATGGACCCGTGCGTGTTTTGAGCAGAACATTTCGAATTTTCAAATTTTCAATGCCCTAGGCACTGCATTAGGCGATTTAGCAATCTCTGTCTATCATTTTTAGTCATTCTCTTTTTAGATAGATACATAGATATAACGTCGCGCCCTTGTAATATCAGTCTGTATGCCTGGCTGGCTGCATTACGTCATTATGACGCGATCAGTGTGTGTATATATATGTATATATACTGTGTGTATATATGTATATATAGTATGTGTATATATGTATATATATGTCTATATATGTATATATATATGTATATATATATGTGTATATATGTATATGAATGGTGTTTAGGTGGTGTCTGTATGTAAAAGATGTGTTTGCGTGTGATGTGCCCATGTATGTGTGGACATATGTGAGTATATATATATATATATACGACATGCAAAAGTATATGAACTCCAACCACAGCCCGCTATTCCCAGTATATTCACACACTATACATATATCCACAAACAATGACATACACACAGATACGTACACACATATATATATATATATGTGTGTGTCTGTGTGTGTATGTATTTATATGTGTGTATGTATGTATATATGTATATATGTGTATGTATATATATATATATGTATGTGTGTGTGTGTATATGTGTATATATGTGTGTGTGTATATATGTGTGTATATGTGTGTGTGTGTATCTGTGTATGGCTGGGTGTGTGTATGTGTGTGTATATATGTCTGTATATGTGTATATGTGTGTATGTGTGTGTGTGTCTATGTGTATATGTTTGTATATGTGTGTATATGGGAGAGATGACCCCTTAGCCTTTATCAAGGCAGAATTCTAGGAGAAGGAAAACTCTGATGTAACACCTGCAACCCTGATGGTATCCAATGATGTTGACTTGTTCTTCTTTTTGGTAAATATCATCTTGGTTAAGAGAGTGGGACTGGCTTTGTGCAGTGCCTTTGCTCACTATAAAAACTTCACGGCACAGGCATTGCTTTATATCTGGAGATCTCTCTGCACTTGTCGTCACATGGTACCATGGGCCCAGCACTATGTGTCAATAATTGTCACAAGTGTAGTGTTTGTACCAGAGTTTTCAAGTCGCTGGCTGGACTAAAAAGTCACACTCGTTCAGCGCATCGGTAGTGGTCTCCTACATGGATATAAAGTAGTGGCCGTACTCGAGGACGAGTTGGCGTCCGCCATATATGTATATATAGTGTGTGTGTATATATATATATTCTTATGCCAGGGAACATCTTCACGAACCAAAGTATCGTCTGCCTGTTTTCCTTCGGTTGCAACTTTTTCGAAATGTTTACATCCGCGTTCACAGATTGATGTTTTTTATTTTAGTTTCAGAAGATCCCGATAAGGGTAAAAGCTGCGATTCTTTGCTTAAACTTTAATCTGTTATTTCAATAAATATATATATATATATATAATTATATTTTCGTGTACAGATATTCGTGCATGCACAATAACAAATTATAAACAAAAGTATTTATTTCGCGATAAATATTGATTTTCTTCGCACGGAAAAAAACCGCTGGTAATCTACGACGAATTTTTGTGATAATCACAAAATGTAGACACCATTCCGAGGCCGAGGTATTCCGTATTTCTCTGTACTGTTATATATATATATATATATATATATATATATATATATATATATATATATATATATATATATATATATATATACAATTATATATTCGTGCACAGATATTTTTGCATACACAATAACAAAATATAAACAAAACCTACTTATTTCACGAGGCTCGCTAAGGATAAATATATATCAAATATATAAGAACCCTAGAGCAAATCCCGAGCAACGCCGGGCCATTCTGTTAGTTTATATTTATACATGAGATATATGTCAATATGAAAGGGTAGTATGCTGCACTAACCGATTACCAGTAAGAGAAATAGCTCAGTGTAAAATATCAGATGTATTACAGAGCAGAGATTCAAAATAGAAACAATGAAATTTTTGCTTAATACATTTAATGGCTGATGATCGTTTCTTCCAGATAATTGTCTGGAGTTATCGGAGCTTACACAATGTTTAAACATGTAATAACTACATTCCTAGTCTTTTGAACATTTATTCATTACAACATTATATATTGATATTGTATCTTAGATAAGATACAAAGAGAGTTTTGAAGTTGGCTTGAAGAATTGTGGAATAATAAAATTGGTCGTTTTGAAAGCCTCAACAATGGAGATGGGTAAATCTCCGGTTAACAGAATCAGGTCGTAAATAGAGAGCGAGAGAGAGAGGGAGAGGGGGAGAGATGTAAGATGAAATGTAGAATAAGACGGAGAGGGTGTAGAGGAACGTACAAATAGTAACATAGGTAAGATAGAGTTGCCTTGGAAGTGATTTAATTGTCCCTATATTTCTGATTTCACATCCATCAACTGGGGGTTTTCCGAGGGGAAAAAGTTTTTATAGGCGGAGAGGAATAGCACGTGGCCTCTGTTATCTATATATAATATATATATATATATATATATATATATATATATATATATATATATATATATATATATATATATATATCCAAAGAGGGCTCGATAAGGTAAAATATATATCAAATATATAAGAACCCTAGAGCAAATATTTATTAAAATAACAGATTAAAATTTAAGCTAAGAATCGCTGCTTTCACCCTTAACAGATCTTCTGAAACGAAAACAATTGAATCTGTGAACGCAGAAGTAAATATTTCGAAAAACCTTGCAACCGAAGCAAAACAGGAAGACGATACTTTGGTTCGTGAAGACGTTCCCTGGAAATGAACGGAAAAAAGGCGAAGATAAAACGTCGTTATGTGGATCTATGAGAACAATTACACGCAAAGACAGAGTTAAGAATAATGTAAATAAATTAGTAGGACGAAAATGACAGAGGTTATTAAAATCATAAAAGTAATATTAATTAAATATCCCTTGGTTGAGCATTCTATTGACTTATATTCATCATGCAAAAATAACTCCTGAATATTTCTATAAAGAACATACTCGTACCTAGCAGGAAGGCATATCTAAAACTTTTGATACAAAAAACGGATTCGTTCCTTAAAAGGTTGCGTTGGCGTGCCTTTTATTTCGATAACCAGGAAAAAGCGGACAATAAGCAGGATAAATTTGGGTTTAACACTTACAATAACCCTCCGAGTAAGCCAGCATTGCTACCCTTCGAAAATGATGTCTTGGAACTCATATGGCGTATCAAATTTCGGAACAGGATCAATTCCTTCCAACAGGACATGAAGAATAGAATTCGTTCTATTAAGGATTCTAATGATGTGCACGTCCACTCCGACAAAACAGGTAATCTATATTAAGTGGTGTGCAGTACTTACCATCAACTGCTACATAATGATGTAACTAAGGATTACCGGAAAACCAATCGGAGTGCCATTAATGACATCAACGATGGTGGGTTTAAAATCACTTTTGAACTCAACATCCAGGACTGGACTGAACCTCTGGAACCCTATTTCTCCCCGTTTTACCCTGAAGGATCACAAACGCAATTTCGCCAACAACCCTCTATTCGGCTAATTAACCCTACGAAGTCTGATTTAGGTAGACTCAGTAAAAGGATTTTAGATATAATTATACCTGAAATTAGAAGTTTGGCCCCTGTTGCACTGAGGAATAATTCTTTCGCAGTGATTGATTGGTTCAATGGCATATGCAACAAGGAACATTGCGGTTTTATCCAATTCGACATCAATAACTACTTCTCCTCCATCACTTTACCACTTCTACTTAGAGCTATTAATTTCGCTAATATGCTCACGGTGGTTAAGGATTTCGAAGTTGATGTCATTCTCAATGCCCGTAAGTCAGTGATTAATTTCGCCGACTTTCTTTGGTTAAAAAATCTAATAGTACCCCATTCGACGTGAGTATGGGTGCCCCCGATTCAGCGGAGGTTACAGATCTTATCGGCCCTTTTCTTCTTTTCGCTATCAAGGAAGAATTCCCCAATGTAGGCCGTGGCTTATACCGCGATGACGCGCTTACGACAGGTTTAGAAAAGAACTCACAGTCTTCTTTAAAGTCTTCAACCTCTCCATACAGGTTGAGGCCAACCTCTCGGTCGTTAATTACCTCGACGTTACCCTCAATTTGTCGAATGGCTTGCATTACCCTTATAGAAAGCCGAATGATACGCTTAATTATATAAGTAATCATTCTAACCATCCTGCCAGCATAACCAAGAACCTAGTAAGAAACGTTTTCTTTGAGGCTTTCCCGTCTATCTACAAACGAGCATATTTTCACCGACCATTCCACATATTACAATGAAGCACTTGCTCGGAATGGATTTGTCGATAAGGTAGCATATACTAAGTATGAGCATAAACCAAGAAAAAATAGATCCCGACGCATTATGTCCCGACGAATTATGATGACGTCGACAACCAGCGGCCAATCACAGGATGCGCGAAGTGGATGAAGTTTTCGACGGTACTGGCCCAGTAGGTCAGATACCCAGTAAGAGAATATGCTCCGAAATCATTAGAGGTGTCCGTCGAACCTGCGGGTCCAAAATCAGACAGATCCACACAATGATCGCGTCTCGAGCTGTCCGCCGGGAAACAATTGTAACACACAATAAATTGAGTTCAGATGCATCACTGATTTTTCGTTTTCTATTCTATCATACTCTGCTCTGTAAGAGCATAGAGTGCTCAACCGGCATACCGCCTATGGAAGCATCTTAGCTACCAGCAGACACACGCATATACATATATATATATATTAAAGTGTATGACCCCGACGGCAGAGCTCAAGCCGTTTCGACGGCTATTTCTGGACTGGAACGGTGGACTGGAACAACGTGAAATAAAATGTATCATTCATTAACACAACACGTCGCCGGAAATAGAACTCATGTCTTTATGAGCGTTAACCAATCACCCTAACTACTAACCTTCCGTCTTCACAATTGACGCTGAAATAGTAGTGATCACATGATCACATAAAATAAAATAAAATTCGGTGTACTCTATAACATTTTCGTGAAAGCATATTAACCTTAAGCTGTATATATGTTAACTTACACAGTATATTTCCGGCTCGTTGCGTTCTCATTCCAAGTCCCACCGAGGAACACTTTATCTTCCTTCAATCGGCTTTCACAAAATACTAAGATTCCACGGAAGTACTAGTGTTTTATTAATCACCTGTTCCTCTCTTACCCGCTTCAACATTTTTAGACATGTGCCTATGTCAGAAATCGATGCAGTAAAATTCGTATTTGATTTTTAAGATATTTTTTCACGTTTTTACTTATGTCTATTCACCAACAAATGGTTTAAATATACTTAATTGTCTACACCGTTTCTCGATGCCAAAAAGAAGTGTTATCTTTCGGCGTTTCATAATGTACACATTTTTGCAAATATACTTTTTGATTTGTTGTTTATTGCTTAATAGTAGGCCGCGTTGTTTCAAAACACATGAGTGAAAAGCACATTTGATATTAGTGAATATATCGCTTCTAAATAAAGGAACAGTTTTATGATTAAATTAACAAAAAGAACAAATAAACAAACAGTTATAATTTGAGAAAACCAAAACTAAAAGAAAAAAGATGCAGAAACCACTACTGCTACTACTAAATTCATCCTCCTCTTTGTGGTGCCATCATAAAACCTTTCTATCTCAAACGATCCAACTTTAACAGCCTCTGTTCTCTACCGTATCTTCCTTAATTACTCTTTTTAATGTCTTAAGAGGACTTCCGCGTTTGCGTTTAACATTAATGGGCGCACAAAGTAAAGGTTTGGACGCAGGTTCATTGCCTCATGATATGACCTGCACATTGGAAACGCCTGATACGGATGATATGGGTAATGGTATGACTAAGATATATCTACATATTCCTATAGTGTAGGTCGTTCGCTTGGCCACAGCCAAAGCTTCGATTTTAATAAGCTTCCTTCCACTTGTGTTATTATCTCCTAGACTTAATGATTAACTAATTAATTTAATTAGACAATTCCATTGATTGGTTAATTATTTATGTTTGTTTAATAACGTTTAGTCGAGAGCTTTTCATTCGGAATGTGGAACGGAATTGAATTCCTTTGTTCACACTTTGAATTTACCGGCCAAAAACCGGGGATTACTTCCCTTGTTGAAAAAAAACACGTGACAGTGGAACACTGGGAGCTACGACTGATAGCAGTTCAGTGTTCCAGTCCACACCGGCTTGAGGCATAGAACGAAATTTCCTATTGACGACGTGAATCCTAGTTCGATTATAATTTGAGAAAACCAAAACTAAAAGAAAAAAGATGCAGAAACCACTACTGCTACTACTAACTTCATCCTCCTCTTTGTGGTACCATCTTGTGGTACCATCATGTTACGTAGGCTGGATGGATGAAATCGGATTTCATAGAAACCTATCGAACGTATTGCAAAATATCATTCGATATGTCCAGGTCAGTTGCTTAACCTGATTAGTTTCTTCGTTGTTTTGGGTATTATGTGGCTAGGTCTGCCTGCCGCAATTTCCAATTTGTCAAGCTGTCTAAGCGTATGTTATTACTCAGACCAGACCTCATGGAGTGCTTTGCTGCTCATTCCTAATTGTAGGTCGATCGCTTGGCCACACCCAAAGCTTCGACTTTACTAAGCTTCCACTTGCATATATATATATATATATATATATATATATAGAGAGAGAGAGAGAGAGAGAGAGAGGGGGAGAGACATGGATGGATCGATAGATAAATAGATAGATAGATATCTTTATTTTCCACAGGAGCGTGCAAAAATGGGATATTACGGGGTTTTATATAAAATCTTTAACAATAATAATGTATAACAATAAAATATATAAAAATAAAACAATCGAAATCCACAATAGGGGTAACGTTACTGCGGGGTTGTTTTACACCACGGGGATAGAACAACACTCAACACCAGGAACACGTTTTGTAGGTGTTCCCGTCTTCCCTCTGTTTGTCTTCCTCAACCTACAGGTTTATATACAGAGAAGTCCCATTCACTCGGGCCATTTTCGCCACATTCACCGACCTTTCAGCGAATTTACTGGGATATAGCACCTCTCTCTCCACTCCCACCTTCCTTCTGAAGTGGTACTTAAAGAAGGAGATGAGTTGTTGTCCGAAGAGACAGGTGTTTGCCCTCAGTCCTTTTAACCTCGTCCACCACATTACCTCTTTAGCCATAGCCACCAGACAGAACCTCATTCTTAAATGAAGGCGGCGGGGTGATCCTCACGATGGACTCGGCTGACAACTGGATGCGTCCCACATGTGACAGTAGCTGTTCAACATAATTCGACAGGTCGGTCACCCCTGGGTACTGAACAACTGCGTGTAGAACGAGTTCGATGTCCTGCTCGCATCTTGGACAGGTCCTATTAGCAGGATCTCTGCCAGAGCGTGCCTGTAGATTTTGTCTCGAACTGGCAGAGCTCTTCGGTAGCACTGCCAGGCCAGAGACCTCTGGAAGTTATCCATTAGGCCCTGGGCGGAAAATACTCCCGAACAGATTGGTCAGTTCGTCCTCCTCGATGCCTAGATTTTCCCCGAGAACGTCGTCGCAATTATCCTCCACTAATCCCCTATTTTTCCTTTATATTATTTGATTTTGACTCAAACTTATTACAGTATGCCTTTATTTTGTAACTTTGTAGATCCCCAACGAAGAGACATTTACTTTTTCCAAGGTAGATTACATGATATGTTCTTAAATTAAAATATAAAAACACAATCTTAATTTTAACAGTGATATGAATTACAGTCTAGGAATAAATAAATAAATATAAATAAATAAATAAATAATTAATTAAATAATTAATTAAATAATTAATTAAATAATTAATTAAATAATTAATTAAATAAATAAATAAACGCACAAATGAATGAATAAACTGCACATAGAAGAGTCATTGACTTCAATTGTCAGTAAAAAGAAATAAGCCTGCCAATACAACACAGCATTAATCGATGAACACAACCGCCAAACTGACGTATGTCTTTGGAACAAAGCTAGCCAAGATTGATCAGCAGGCATTACGCCAAAAACAGAGAGAGAGAGAGAGAGAGAGAGAGAGAGAGAGAGAGAGAGAGAGAGAGAGAGAGAGAGAGAGAGAGAGAGAGAGGTGGGATTTGGCGAGAAAAAAATAAACAACAAAATATGGAGGAGAGAAGTTAAAGATTACAAGGAAAAAAAAAATGATTTCTAGTATAGGCCCAAGGCAAGTAATTTCGGGGGAGGGGAAAATCGATTAAATCGACCCAGTACGTTACTGGTGCTTTATTTTATCGACCCCGTAAGGATCAAAGACAAAGTTAACCTCGGTGGGATTTGAACTCAGACGGTAAAGGGCCGTAACTCGATGCTGCAAAGCATGGCTTCCGTCTATCTACCGATACTGCCAATCTACCGCCCTTTACAAGGAAGAAGTAATAAAACACTGAGAAAGAAATACATGCAATAAAATAAAAATAGTAACAAGAAAGAATCTATGAATAATTGAAGGAAAGAAATAAAGAATGAAAATATAAAGAAGAGAAGGGTAAAAGAAATGAAACAAGTCAGTACCGAAAGAGAAAAGTGAAGAATGGAGGAAAAGAACAATAAAGGAAGAATTTATACTACGAGAGATAGATATGTTTCTTTATTAGCCACAGGGGCACAGAGAGATAGATAGATAGATAGATAGATAGATAGATAGATATGTTTCTTTATTAGCCACAGGGGCACAAAAGAAGGGGACAAATACAAAGGGGGAAGTTTACATACAATAAAAACGTGTAAAATGTTATCACAAATGCAATTTAAAAAAATTAGTCGATTTTCCCCAATAGGGGGAGACATTACATATGGGTAACACATACCCCCGAAAAAAATGTGTAACCCTCATCTCCAGGAGTACGAAGAATTTGTACCACTTTCCTCTCCTCCTCTTTTTCCTCAACCTACAGGCTGATATAGAGAGAAGGCCCATTCACCTGGGCCATTCTCGCCACTTTCACGCACCTTTCATAAAACTTTCTGGGGTACTCCATGCTGATTCTTCTTCCAAAGTGGTATTTGAAAAAAAGAATCATTTGTTGGCCGGAGAGAAAGGTGTCTGACCTCAGCCCTTTCAACCTTGTCCACCATACAACCTCTTTAGTCATAGCTATCACACAAAGGAAAACAGCCTCTCCTTCGTTTTTGAAGGAGGGTGGCAGTTTGATCATGGCAGTGGACTCGGTGGTCAACCGGATTGGTCCCACCTGCGACAACAGTCGTTCTACATAGCCCCACAGGTCGGTGACGCCCGGGCAGTGTATGAATGCCTGCGCGACGGTTTCTTCGTCTCGCATACGCCTCGGACAGATCTTTTTTGCAGGGTCCCTGCCCGGGCGCCCATGTCTGTAGAGCTTGTCTCTAACTGGTAGAGCTCATCGGTAGCACTGCCAGGCCAGGGACTTTTGGAAGTTGTCCATCGGTCCCGGGCGGAAGGTCCTACCGAACAGACTGGCCAGTTCATCTTCCTCTACTCTTAGAGTTTCACCGATTGCGTCGTCGCACTTGCTGCGGATCAACCCTCTATAGAATGACGAAGTGGAGTCTCCACTGATCGCCGGGTTCGCCTACCAGAGGGCTGTGAGCGCCTGAGCACATTCGATGTGCCAGTCGCCCATTTTCCTCGGTCTTTGCTTGACCCAGGACTGCAGCTCGGTCAGCGAGACGAGTCGTGGGTAGGCTCGCCTCACGAACGGAGCCCACACCGGTTGTCCGGTGAGGAATACGTAGAGATGCCGCAGCCTGAGCGCGTGTTTGCGCATCGTCAACCACAGCATCTCCAGCCCTCCGTTAGAAGGGTGTTGGCAGCCGATGGATCTTCTCACCAAAGGAGCCCGCCACTTCCAAAGGAATTGGAAGAGTGCGCGGTCTATTTTGACGAGCGTTTTGGCTGGACAAGGCACGACGGTCAAGCGGTAATAGATGGCGGACGCAATAAAACTGTTCGCCACCTCCGCTCGACCTTGCAAGGATAGTTTGCATTCGGCCCACTTCTGGGTGAGTGCAATCACCTTGGCCGTCACTTCATTCCAGTTCTTCTCCACCTGGAGGTCCGGACCAAACCAGACCCCGAGCAGCTTTACCGGTCCTTCCGTCCAGCGTCCGACGACCCATCGGAAGGCATCGCTTTGCCTCTCAACGATCCGAGTTGCAAACCGATGGACTTGTCCCGGTTCAGCTTCGCTCCTGTGAAACTTTCGTATTCCTTCAGTAAGGTGCCGACTTCCTCGATTTGCGAGGCTCTCGACACCATTACTGTCACGTCGTCGGCGTAGGCCGGCGCCGCTTTCCGCAGTCCGGTTCCAGAAGAATGCCCTGCAATAGCTCCAACTTTCGCAGTAGTGGCTCGAGAGTCAGTACGTACAGAAGGGAGGAGAGAGGGCATCCCTGTCGAATGGATCGCGTAATATGGAACGGCTCCGAGAGGTAGCCGTTCACCTTGACCCTTGAGCAGATGTTGCTGTTGTGCATTGCAGCAATCCAGCCCCTGAACACGGGTCCGAAGCCTGCCGCCTCGAGCACCGCATCCATGTAACGATGGTCAACCCTATCGAAAGCATTAGACTGATCCAAGTTGATCAGGGCCCCACCGAAGCCGGGTTTACACCCTACCTTCTCTAGGATGTATCGCATGAGGTGGAGGTTGTCGTGTATGGACCTGGTCGGGATTGCGCATGTCTGCGCTTCTTCCACCAGCTTCTCGACGACAAGCTCCAGCCTCTTTGCCAACACCTTGGCCAAAATCTGTAACTCTGTATTTAGCAGAGTTATGGGCCGGAAGTTGCCTATGTCAACCCCCTTATTCTCGTCCTTCCTGACTAGTGTGACTACGCCCCCGGTTACAAAACTTGGAATTCTCCCGTTCTGTTGCCAGTTGCAGTAGACCGCTTCCAGGAGAGCCGAGAATAAGTCCGGCATTGCTACGTAAAATTCGTAGGGTTGACCGTCGAGACCTGTAGATTTGCGTTTGCCGCATTGGCTCAGCGCGTCCCCTATCTCAGCGGCTGAAATCGGCTTTTCGCAGAACTTTGCCTCGCTGGGCGAGAGTCGCGGTAGGCCGTCGAGGTATGGACCGAAATCCATAGCGCCTCCCGGAGCGCCGCCCCGCCCGAACAGTTGAGCAAAGTGCCGCTGAAAGGCCGCACACATCTGCTTCGGCTCACGTATCACGCGTCCGTTTTGGTCCTTCAAAGACCGAATCGTGGACTTGTTGCCACTTTCTGCCTCCGTCACTCGGGCCCAGCTAACAGCTTTGGCTACCTCGTTTCCCAGAGCAAGTATTTTGCTTCTGACAACGCAGCCCTCGTGCTTTGCGTCGAAGAACTGGCCCAAGGCCGTTCTCGTTGCTAGCACGCTGGCTACGTTGCCACTTCTAATTGCCTCTTCTACTTTATCTACCAGTTCCTTCTCGGTTCTATTTCTAACTAACGCTAATTCTTTACTAAAAACTAACGAGTCTAATCTAACTGCCCTCTTGAGAGAGTATCACCATCTGTTGTTGACAATGGCCCCTGTCAAGTGCTGTTTAACTAAAGTGCTAATCCGTCTACAGAATCAGTGAGTGCAACAAAAACAGGAACCTATCCAACTGCATAATAGGTAGCATGGATGTGGTATCACTGTACCCATCCATTAACATTGATTTTGCTGTGGAAAAATGTGTGGAGATGATCATTGAGAGTGAGGTGGAGTTCTGCGACGTCGACACAGACGAACTGGGCCTCCTACTTAGACTTACCTACGACACTGACTACCTAGACAGCCATGACCTTAGACGTTTATGCCCTAGTAGACTCATAAGAGGTAGACGCCCCACCATAACCTCAATGACAAAAAAGACTCCCATGGGAAGGTGGATTGGGTGGACCAAAGCTATACAGACCCCCCAAAACAATGATCAGGTAAGAAAAATGGTCGCACATGCAATAGGGGCTAGTACCAAACTACCCTGAAGGGCCACATATTCAAGTTCAACGAGAAGATCTATGCCCAAAATGAGGGAGCAGCCATTGGCGTCAGCATAGCTGGTGATGTTGCCAACCTTTTCATGGTATGGTGGGAAAGGAGACTTAAAGATCTCCTTAATGAGAGCTCCACAGACCTCATCATGTACTCTCGTTACGTAAACTAGAGAGCACTAACAAGTTTAATTTAGAACGTAGCACAATGGAAAGCATCCAGCAGATAGCTAATTCCATACACCAGAGTATAACTGTAACTATCGACTTCTTTTCCAAACACCCTAACAATAGACTACCTGTATTAGACACGGAACTCTGGATTAACACTATAGACGAGAGAGCCCAAATTCTCCACTCACACTATGCTAAACCCATGGCCTCCAAATACCTGATACTCAAAAACTCAGCAATGTCCAGTAGTGCTAAGTTTAACATTCTGATCGCTGATTTGGTACGAGTGATGAAGAATGTGTCCCGCATGTGCGACCCAACAGAAATGGAAAGACACATCCAACACTTCATCAACCGCATTCGGATCTCTGGCTACAACCAAAGAGACAGAGTCAGAGTATACGAAGGAGCCATGGAGAAGTATAAGACCCTCATAGAACTGGACATGAAAGGGATTTGCCCATTATACAGGAGCAAATCATGGAATAGCTTAGATAGGGCTAGACATAAGATAGGGAAAGCCACCTCTTGGTACGACAACCAGAGATACCAGAGTGTCATGTTTGTGGATGCTACCCCTAGAGGAAAATTAGCTAACCAGAGTAGAAAGGCCCTAAGGTAAACCCCCGGATAAATTGTAAAACTAGAAACGTAGTCTATAGCATAAGATGTACAGAGGGTACTTGCAGAAACATGACAACAACATACATAGGCGAAACAGCTCGTAGCATAGGTGAAAGGATAGACCAACACTTGGGGGAACTAAAAGGACGAAAAAACGGTTCAGTACTATACGAACATGCCAGACAACAACACGACGGTAACATAGACAACATAGAAATTAGAATAATATCTAAACATAGAAATGACCCAGCAGATAGGCAAATCAGAGAGGCCAGTGAAATAGAACTTAGAAGGCCAAGACTAAACAGAAAGAATGAATGGAATAACAACAACACCCAAACAAACAACACTGACCTAAGAGAAGTATAAATAAATAAATAAATAAATACACTAGCACAATAACAACAAACACATATAAACACACACTAGTAAAGATAGAATAAATTAACCAATACACAGTCAACCAATCACGAACACACATCAAACAAAACACTATACACACACGCAAACGCATGCGCAAAGAAGACAAAATAAAATAAACAAACAAATAAATAAATAAATAAATATATAAACAGACTAAATAAAGATGGCGTAGACATACAATGTAACGGGAGGAAACAATAGCACCACTGACGGTGTTGCAGATGTGCAACGAAAGAACTTTGATAAACTATATATATGTGTTTGTGTCTATATTGTATCTGTATTATTTTTGACCGTCGGTCAGTCAATGGCAACATTGAGGACCGAATAAATTAGATTACCGATATAAAAGACACAGAAGCGAAAAGTGAAAACCAACCAAACAGTGAGTGTGTTCTGTTATTAATTCTGGCAATATTACACAAATATGACCCTCCCCAAGTATAACCATATATATATATATATATATAACGAAGGAATTGTGGTAAGGAACCAGATGGACCGTAACGCACCAGAGTACTCAATACTTAAGGTAGTATTGTGGGTAATAGGAAAAATGATGGTCCCGACGGCAGAACTCAAGCCGTTTCGACACCTATTTCCTATATATATATATATATATATATATATATATATATATATATATATATATATATTGTTATACTTTGGGAGTGTCATGTTGCCAATAAGAAACACACGCACCAGTTGCTTTCACTTCAATTTATTATATATTTATAAATTTATAAATTTATAAATTTACAAATCTACAAACTTATAAATTTCTGGTTGGTTGGTTGGTTCCACAACCAGATAGTTGTTTATATATATAGTCATAGTCCTTTCGTCACACACTCTGTGACCTCTTCAGTGACTGGGGATTCCTTTCTTCTCTTCGTTTCTGTGCCTTTTCTTTCTTCTATCCTACGCCATTTTGTTTCTGTGTGTGTTGTGTGCTCAGTTTACGCATGTGCCACATCCGGGTGTCTGTGTGTGTTTGTGTTCATTTTTCTATTTGTTTATTTATTTATTTATTTATTGTTGGTTGGTTGTTTGTTCTATGTGTGTGTGTGTTTTCATTTTCTCCTGTGTGTGTTTTCATTTTGTGTGTGTTTTCAATTGTAAGTTGTTTGTTCTATGTGTGTGTGTGTTTTCATTTTGTCCTTAATTGTAAGTTGTGATGTTGCTGCTCCAGTCGTATTTTCTATTTAATTTTGGTTTTAATTCTTTTATGCTTACTGCCTCTGTAATTTGCCTAAACATTGCGTCTTTTCTGTGTGTGGATTCTATTTTTATTTCTATGCTCTCTAATCTACCCCTGTGTTCTATCTTAGCATGTTGGTAGAGCACAGATGATTCTTTATTATCTTGGAGGTCTCGCCAGTGTTCATTTATTCGTTCCCCTATACTACGAGCTGTCTCACCTATGTACACTATATTTTTGTTTCTACATTGTCCTTCAGTACATCTTATGCTATACACTACATTTCTAGTTTTACAGTTAATATGGGGGCTTATTTTACAGGTTATACATTTCTTATCTATACATGAGGGTCTTTGGAACGGGTATGTCTTGCTAATAAGTGTTTTTACGGAGGTACCAGGTCTTTCTACTATCTTAATATTGAGATTATGTTTATTTAGGGCCCTTCTAAATTTGTAGGCTAGTTCGCCTCTAGGGGTTGTATTGATGAACATTACACTCTGGTATTTATTGCTATCATACCATGAGTTTATTCTATTGGCCTTGTTCCTAGTTCTTTCTATTCTATTCCAAAATTTGCTCCTATACAAGGGGCAGGTCCCATTTATGTCATTATTTACCATTTTTTCCCATTTGGTTCTGGCTCCTTTATACACTCTGATTCTATCTCTCTGATTGTAGCCAGAGAACTGCATACGGTGGATGAAGTGTTGTATGTGTCTCTCTAGTTCTTCGGGGTTGCACATGCGGGACACATTTCTCATCACCCGTACCAAATCCGCAATCAGTATGTTGATTTTGGTATGGTCCGAAATGGCCGAGTTTCGGTGGATCAGATGTTTGGAAGTCATGGGTTTGGCATAATGGGAATGGAGGATTTGTTTTTGGTTGTTAATGGTATCTAACCAGAGCTCTGTGTCTAGTACAGGTAATCGATGGTTGGGGTGTCTACTTGGGTAGTCTATAGTAACTCTAATGCTCTGGTGGATGGAGTTTGCTATTTGCTGGATGCTTTCCATTGTGTTTTTCTCTAGTTCCTGACTGTTCTTTAGTGGGGGTGTCTTAACTACGATGTTTATATCATCTACGTAGCGGGAGTACATTATCAGGGTTAAGCTGTCTTCTAATTGTTCATTAAGTTTTTGTTTAAGTCTACTGTCCCACCATACCATGAATAAGTTAGCTATGTCGCCTGCAATGCTAACACCAATGGCTGCTCCTTCCTCTTGGGCATATGTTTTACCATTAAATTTGAACATATGTTCCTTAAGGGTTAATTTCATGCTGGCCCCTACCGCATGTGCAATCATTTTCTTCAGTTCATCGTGGTTTTCGGGTGTCCGTATGGCTCTGGTCCACCCGTTCCATCTATCTGTGTGGGTTTTCTTGGCCATTGAGGTAATGGTAGGTGGTCTGCCTCTTGCTGGTCTTGTAGGGCACAGGTTGCTAAGGTCATAAGTGTCTAGGTAACTATTACTATGGGTAAGCTTAAGTAGAAGTCCCAGCTCACTGGTATCAATCCCACGGAACTCAACCTTGCTCTCGCTGATCATTTCTACGCATTTCTCCACAGCAAAATCCACGTCAATAGATGGATACAGGGACACAACATCCATACTGCCTATTATGCAGTTTGTTAGGTTCCCAGATCGGTTACCCGCGCCGATTCTGCTGAGGAGGTCCTCCGTGCTGTCACACACATCTGGGGACATCTCAATGATGGGGCGTATGATCAGGGAGAGGAAGTAGGACAGTCTGTAGTTACTAGCAATGTTAGCCCCACAGACTGGTCGTGTTGGTGGTCCCGTGACAGGGTCCCAGCCCGTTTTATGGTCTTTTCGAAGCCCATACAACGCCGGCACGTCATTGTTCCAGGCCTGGAAGTTGTTGGCAGTCCTTTTGTTGGGCTGCATTATATTCGTCTACATCACCATATGGGCATTGAGGGCTTTTTCTCTATCCTCATGCTCCTGTGGTGTTACCTCTCTTGTGTTAGTGATGTGGGGTTGCATTGCCTGGATGTAGTTTGGCAGGCTGTCAACCGACATTCTGCCAGACTTGTCTGTTGGAAAACATGCTATCTCTCCATTACGCGAGCGCTGCATGAGCTTACGCAAGCCATTTGCAGATTCTTCTCCCAGTTGCTGGGCCTCTATTCTATTATGCTTCTTGCTATACTGTTCTATAATATTTCTAAGTTCGGATTTAGCTATACTAAATTGTGCTTCTGTTTGTTCATCGACCTGCGACGGCAACTGCGTGCGTTTGTTAAATGGCAAAGTCGTGGCGTGGACTCGTCGTAGGTCGAATGATTTATCGGAGGGGTTATAAAACGGAGAGTTCCAGGCTGCTGCTTTATGTGTACTAGTGCTATTATTATTGTTAGTTGTGTTATTTCTATTTCTATTTCCACCAGCAGCCTCAGCTTCATGGTTGTTTCTATGTCTCTCATAATTACTCCTGTCTCTTTCCACTGGCTCAATGTTGTTATCTACCCTATTTTGTGTGTCTGTGTGTTCGTCTTGGTTATTCTCTTTGTCCTTAGTCTCCCATCTCCTTTTCTTTTTAATCCTATTACTTTCTCCTATTTCTCTGATTTCTGTGCTACTGTCATTACTTGTTTTCTGTGTCTGTGTGTTTGTTAAGATTGTGGTGGTGGTGAGAGGCATTGAATGCGTGTGTGTTGTTGTTGTTGATGTGTGTTGTTGTTGATGTGTTTTGTTGTTGTCTCCGTGTGTGTGTGTGTTATCGTTGTTGTGTGTGTTGTTATTGTTGTTTGTGTTTGCGTGTCTGTTGTTGTTGTATCTGGGTATGTTGCTATTGTTGTTGATGTGTGTGTTGTTGTTATTGTTGTCTCCGTGTGTGTTATCGTTGCTGTGTGTGTTGTTATTGTTGTTTGTGTCTGCGTGTCTGTTGTTGCTGTATCTGGGTATGTTGCTATTGTTGTTGTTGTATCTGGCTATGTTGCTATTGTTGTTGTTGTTGTTATTGTTGTTTGTGTCTGTGTGTCTGTTGTTGTTGGGATGTGTGTTGTATATGTGTGTGCGTATATTGTTGCTTTTGTTTTTGATGCTCCAGCGTAGTTTTGTAAATGATTTTTCTATTTCTGACAGACAACTAATCATATTTACCCTCTTGAATGTCGCAAATTTGGGTGGCAGACGTAATACAGACATTTCATTATTATCTATTTCCGTGTTTCCATAAATGTTGGTATTTTCGTTGTTGAACTCTTCAGATAATGAGGTGTCGGCCATGTTGATACCGTCAATTTTGTCGGGATATCTATTGGTATACTCTATAGTATCCCGATTTAGCTTTGCCTGTTTAAGCCACTTTAATTTTCTGTTAAAGTGGTTATCACATTCTTGAGTAATGTACTGTTCTTCGGGGCGTATAAGGCTTATAAATGTTAGTTTTTCTGCTGGTGTGGTGATTTTAGATATTTCTTGTATTAGGTTACGCTTTAGTTTTTCTTGATGACTTAATTCTCTATAGATCTTCTTTTTTATGTTTAGAATTAAAGTTCGTTTTAGCCTATCTGCTTGTTTTTTGGTGAGTTGTAATCTTCTAACGTTGGTATTGATGGTGTTGGTGTAGATTCTAGAAGTGGTGCACAGTTTTATGAAGTGTAGTTGTCGAGATGTTATGGTTTTTCGTAGACAACAGAACATGGTGGTTTTCAGTATCTTGTTAGCCTGGCTAAGGCTTACGATATTTCGTTTCTGAATTTGTTTAGCAAGATTCTTTATCTGAAATCGTGTGTTGAAACCGATATTGTTATACTTTGGGAGGGTCATGTTGCCAATAAGAAACACACGCACCAGTTGCTTTCACTTCAATTTATTATATATTTATAAATTTATAAATTTATAAATTTACAAATCTACAAACTTATAAATTTCTGGTTGGTTGGTTGGTTCCACAACCAGATAGTTGTTTATATATATAGTCATAGTCCTTTCGTCACACACTCTGTGACCTCTTCAGTGACTGGGGATTCCTTTCTTCTCTTCGTTTCTGTGCCTTTTCTTTCTTCTATCCTACGCCATTTTGTTTCTGTGTGTGTGTTGTGTGCTCAGTTTGCGCATGTGCCACATCCGGGTGTCTGTGTGTGTTTGTGTTCATTTTTCTATTTGTTTATTTATTTATTTATTGTTGGTTGGTTGTTTGTTCTATGTGTGTGTATGTTTTCATTTTCTCCTGAAAATGAAAACACACACACACATAGAACAAACAACCAACCAACAATAAATAAATAAATAAATAAACAAATAGAAAAATGAACACAAACACACACAGACACCCGGATGTGGCACATGCGCAAACTGAGCACACAACACACACACAGAAACAAAATGGCGTAGGATAGAAGAAAGAAAAGGCACAGAAACGAAGAGAAGAAAGGAATCCCCAGTCACTGAAGAGGTCACAGAGTGTGTGACGAAAGGACTATGACTATATATATAAACAACTATCTGGTTGTGGAACCAACCAACCAACCAGAAATTTATAAGTTTGTAGATTTGTAAATTTATAAATTTATAAATTTATAAATATATAATAAATTGAAGTGAAAGCAACTGGTGCGTGTGTTTCTTATTGGCAACATGACCCTCCCAAAGTATAACAATATCGGTTTCAACACACGATTTCAGATAAAGAATCTTGCTAAACAAATTCAGAAACGAAATATATATATATATATATATATGTATATATCCTTTCAAATTTTATAGTCTAAAATCTTATGTCATTTTATTAATTGACTATTTCTAATTAACTTAAGATTTGAAAATAAACGGTTACGCATCATGTGCCTAAATATTCTTTCCCACTTATCTAATTATACGCTATTTATACGTTACAATGCATATCTTCCTCCCTTTGTTTATACTATTAAACTTATTTTCTCCTCTCTCTATCATTTGATCATTTCTCCCTTCTCTCGTTCCTACGATCAAATCTCTTTCTTTTTCTCTCTTTCCTCATGATTTGCTATCTCGACCTCTCACTTCCACTATTTGCAATAATTGAGGTATGCATATATTATTATTATTTAAATTTTTAACAGTTATATACGTTTATGTATTATATATTATTAGTTATTTATATATCTTTTTACACATTCTCATACGCACCCTCTGTATTATATGTAATTTTTCATGTTTCAATTTAAGGTATATAAATATGGAGTTTTGTCATAACTCATCACTGCCATGACTAAATTATAACCATCAACATAGTCAAGGTATGTCAGGCATCGACTTATTTTATCTGATGAGGACGTACTGTTGAAATAGCTCAGTACCTCTGAAATATATATAATAAAATATATTTGATCACATGAATGTCTATATTTATTAATATTTTGAAGTAATATTAATAACTCCAGAAAACCCAACTGTAGAGTGCTTCTAATCTATTGTGAAACTTTATTCATTGATAAATTCATTGAACCATATTAAACTTTTAATTATATATATATATATAATATATATATATATATATATATATATATATATATATATATATATATATATATATATATATATATATATATATATATATAACTAGATACCGGTAGATAGATGAATCAATGAACACGAATTTATTGTACTCTACTAGACTGATATTAAACTCCGAATTTCTAAGACAAAATTGTTCTAAATTTACAACCCTTTGTGATCAAGGTGACTAGCCTTTGCTTCTGTTAAGAAATCTATTTTTAATTTATCGTACATAATTCCATATATTAGCAACGTACGATATGATCTACTTGGTATATCTATAAGTTCATATCAGAATACATGTGTATTTATATATATATATATATATATATATATATATATATATATATGTGTGTGTGTGTGTGTGTGTGTGTGTGTGTGTGTGTGTGTGTGTGTGTGTGTGTGTGTGTGTGTGTGTGTGTGTGTGTGTGTGTGTCTGTGTGTGTGTCTGTGTATGAATATTGTTGTTAAACCATCTTTTTCACATAGCGAAGAATTTAGATGAAAATAGACTGTTCAAAATGACATTATGAGTCTTTCAAAAATACACCCACCCACACACGCGCGCGCACATACACACACACATATACACACATACACACATACACACACATATAACACACACGCATATACACACACACATATATATATATATATAGGAAAAGAGAAAGGACTGCGACGGCTGAGCTCCGGCCGTTTCGACTCTTTTCCTATTACCCACTGTATTACATTAAGTATTGAGTACTGTGGTGCATTATGATCCACGTGGTATCTTACCACATCTTCTTTGATATATATATATATAGAGAGAGAGAGAGAATTCACGAGAATCAAAGCTATGTTCAAAGCATTTATTCACTTACAATTGTTTTATCCAAACCTAGGCTTGACGTCTTCGGAGCATTTTTCAATGTTTGTACACATAATTGACCTCCTTTCCAACGCAAGAGACATACAGATACATATATATATATTGATACATACATATATGTTGATGTTAATATATGCCACTCCACTGTACATCAATATATATATATGTATCTGTATGTCTCTTGCGTTGGAAAGGAGGTTAATTATGTGTACAAACATTGAAAAATGCTCCGAAGACTCCAAGCATAGTTTTGAAACAATTGTAAGTGAATAAATGCTTTGAACATAGCTTTGATTCTTGTGAATTCTATATAACTGCTCTGTAGAACAACTGATGTTATTACATTGAGCTATTTATCTTACTGGTAATAAGGTAGTAATAAATTACTGACCTTCATTGTTTAGGGTTTAAAATATACATAACTATAAAAAGTTTTAATATATACATAACCATAAATAGTATCCCTAATATTATATATATATAATAGTAATAATAATAAATTTGAAGACTAAAATACAAAGAGGGCTCGATAAGGATAAATATATATATATCAAATATATAAGAACCCTCCTAGCGCAAATATTTATTAAAATAACAGATTAAAGTTTAAGCAAAGAATCGCTGCTTTCACCCTTAACGGGATGTTCTGAAACAGAAGATCATTTAAGAGTGAAAGCAGAGATTCTTTGCTTAAACTTTAATCTGTTATTTTAATATATATGTGTGTGTGTGTGTGTGTATAAATATATATATGCATGTATATATATATAAGCAAAAATGATATTCAATTTGTTGGTAATTCAACAAATATAAATGTTTTTAACTTATTCAGAGCACTCGACGACATGTTTTCTGGAGTATAATATTCAATGGTATTAAATAAATGGAAACTATATTTATAAAACCATATTTATTCTATTATATATATATTTCAAGCGTACCAAAACTTTGGTACGCTTTCATCAGATAAAGTACATCAGATAACTATAACATGACAAATCATCCTAGAATTAATTATAATAATTATAAACAATTTAACTTAAACACTAAACCAAACAAAAAAACTAGAACTAGAAATATTATTTGGTACTCTCCCCCATTCTCATTAAGCATTAAAGCAAAGCTATTCTTTAAAGCACTAGATATGTGTTTTCCTAAAGCCCACAGATACCACTCTAATTTTAACAGACACACTATAAAACTATCCTACTCTGAACATATGCACAACATATAAATAGAATTAATAATAGAAACTTAAATTTCAACCCTAACCAAACTAACCAAAATAGCAATAATAATATTTCTAACAACAATATTCAGAATAATAGTATCGTTCCGAACAACATCTCCAGAAAATGTAACTGTAGAATTAAATCAAACTGCCCTTTACAAAATAATTTCTTAGACAAAAACCTCATTTATAAATGCACAGTTAAAACTAGAGACAAAGTATTTAATTATATTGGTGCCACTTCTACAAAATTCAAAGAACGCTGGTATAACCATAAACACACATTTAAGAGATCCGATAAAAAATCTTCCACTTCACATTCACATTTAATTTGGAACTTAAAAGACAGCAATATAGACTATTCTATATTTTGGGGAACGATTTCGAAAGCACCTGCATACCGAAATATGGCTTTCTCAAGGCTCTGTAACTTATGTATCGATGAAATTTTTTATATAATTAACTGTCAAAACTCTATTAATCTTAAAACAGAATTATTTTCTTCTTGCAGACATCGCCAAAATTCCACTTTCAGAAGTATTTTTAATTTATGATATTCATTACACTTGACTATATCTTATACACCTTCAAAAGGATCCTATTTTCTTTAAAAATTTAAATGTAAATTTTTTTAAATGATCTTCTTTCTTAATTTTTTAATATTTCTACTATTTTTACCTTTTATCATTCATTTTTTAATTTTTTTAATATATATTTTTATATTTTTTTTACTTTTGACATTTTTTCCTAATGATACCCCTCTAAATATATTTTTTTTAGATGTAGATTGATAATCTTTAATTGACATTCTGAAAATGTATCCTCTTTACGATAGTTCTTCGAAATGTACATTACGTTTTTCCTCTCCCTTTGATCTTCAAACTTTCACACATCTTTCGACTAAAATAATTAATCTCACACGAAATAATATATAATTTTCTCTATATATTTTCTGAGTAAATCATTCATCAAATTTAACGGTTAACAAACAAGATTGGAGTTATCTTTCCCTTTTCAATCGTGCAAACATAAACATGATATTGTAATATAATATGTACAATAAACTATATAACTTCGCT